>CAVLGL010000093.1:57812655-58170155 GCA_963668995.1 Parnassius mnemosyne
TGACTTAACTACGATAGTTAGATATATTCCCACGTGGACTTTTTTGCAGGTTATATTGAGTATTTTAATCATGTACTATATAACTTTTAAGTATCATCAATAAATTTCTGAGCGCACGCCAAATAATGAATTTTATTGGCAAAATTTTACTACTTAGGGTTACATTATTGCAATTTTCTTAAGGATCTCTAATTTTTCTGAAAATAAAATATAGCCTATGTTACTTCGTGATAATTTAGTTTTTTATTGGTAAAAAAATGATTGAAATCGGTACAGTAGTTTCAGAGCCCATTCAATTCAAACAAACAAAATATATTTCCTCTTTATAATATTATAATTTAGTGACTATAGCTTTTAGTATATCAAAGTATTCACCTAACTTTAATTAAGTTCATATCAAAAGACTAGATCATACCAATCAAAATTTTTTACTCTAATTATTAAAATTATTTGTAAATATAAATATTTCATTTTTTTTATAATACTAAAGCTAAAGTCATAAAATAGACTAGAATAATATATTTGTCATTACTTTCTTTTTAGGTGGAAACTTTGTAAGGATAGATGGCTTATTGCCTTTATCAGGGTATAACGTAGCATCCGTTCCCATTAATAGTGTAAGGCTATAGGAAAATATGTAACGAATGGATTGGAATTAGAATGTAGTATTTCGTAAGCAAGTTATTTTTAATATCAAATCCTTTACCAAAATATGTAGTTCCGACGTAAGGAATTAAAGTTTCGTTTGTGAAACATCTTTTGAAACGTATACTGTTTTAGAATAGATTTCAATTGGTCAGAAAAGAAAAGACGAAAGTAACATTGCGGGTATTCTCTTTTTATCACTATTATATCCCGTAATTCAATAATTATTTTGAGAAAAAGTTTGCGATAAGATAAATACGTATCTCTTGCAGCATCAGAGTTGACGGCTTGGAGTTTTTATCATCTATGGTGAAGAGTTTCTTAACAATCAGATATTTTTACTCGCTTTATTTATATAATAAGGGTGACAAACGAACACACATTCCACTCAGTAGTAAGAGAATGCTGTGATCCATAGACATCTACATCTATCCTCAATTAAGGATAAAAATGCAGATGCGTTTTCACCCCAAAGGACTAAGATGGAATACCTCGTTTCCAGTAAAAAGGGTCTCCAGTTCTCTACACTCACCATACGTAACAGCAACATTAAGCTCCTATTCTAAAATTCTATAAGAGCCTGGTCTTTCCCCGGTGGAGTCGACCCACTCGTATTACAACCATACCTTACAGCTACAGTACGAGTATGTTTATACCACGTAAGGGATATCGCTATCATTCGTACCGCTATACCTCGTTTCCAGTAAAAAGGATCTCCAGATCTTTACACTCAGCAAATGAAATATGTACTCATTAGAGCGTGGTCTATAATATAGCTGCAACATGGCTCTACTAGATAATACGTGTAAAGTATTACGTATTACATATTTAAGGGCTTTTGTTTAAAAACATAATATTACAGTCATATCTTGCCCTGATCTTAAGCCAAAGAATAGTGAATGTTGCCTATATCCCACCTGCTCACCTTTTGGTTGCTCATCAGCAACTACTGTATTTCCTTTCATTACGGACGCATTCCATCAACAAGAGGAAAGATTTTTTACATTACCACATGTGCTACAGTTTGGACACTTTTTTATATTTTATTTTTGCCTAAAAGCTACGGCATATACATAAAACAACTGACTCTGCAAGACTATACGAAATGCCCTTTTTTGTGATCGTTCATTGAAATTTTGTTTTAAAATTTTGAAATAACGCCTTTATATTTTGTCATGCACTCGGAATAATATGAGCTTATGGTAAGTTTGAGCCTAATACTAATATTATTAATTTTCTATCTTTTATTTATTTATTTATTTTCCATAATGTGTGTGTTTTACAGTTGTTATAATAAAAATAAAGTAAATAACATTAACAATTTCTGGTGTACAAAATAAATACATTATAAATTAAAATTATAAAAAAACAGTCATTGCATAATAATTAACCAAAAAAAAAACTATAAAGTGACCTAAGAAACAAAAACATTTACTACTATTTTCACTACCACATCATTAATATTTATAATTTCATGTCACATTAAAATATATAGTTACATTTACAGTTTTAGTTGCGATTTTAATTTCCTTGTTACCGTGTATATGTCCCGCAATCCATTGCGATCGTTGTTCTATTTATATGGTTTTATGAAAAATCCTTTTCATTCTAAAATACATTCTCAGATAAACGGTTGAACCCTGAAATCCGAATGCGATACGACATTTATACTATATTTTTATGTTCGAGACGATAATTTTCAATTCTATGAGGATACGAGTATTTAGAGCCCCAATTTGTTATCGTTTTATTTTGTCGCTTAGGTTTGGCTAAAGTTGAAAGTAGCCTTACCTACAAAATATAATTGGATAAAAAATGGGGGATATTGCATGTTTTAATCATTTTATTAAAGGTAGGGCTTCTTGATGGCATAAACTCAACATAATAAAGAATGAAGAAAAAAGCGTATTGCAATCATTTTATTGAAGGTAAGGGCTTCTTAAGCTTCTTCATATGGCCTCATAAGTTTAGCTCAAGGTCTCGCAGTAAGCTGTGCAGCGGTTTCTTTGCGTGATAAACTTAGAAATGAGGTTATCTGCAGTTGAACCAGAGTAACCGACATATCCCAACGGAGAAGTAAGCTAAAGTTGCAATGGACCGGCCATATAACTCAAAGAATCGACAACCAATGGGGAAGAAAGGTTCTTGAGTGGCAGCTTCGTACCGGTTGGCGAATTGTAGAGCGGTCCCTCACTAGATGGTGTGACGACCGGTAAGATATGCAGAAAGGCGATGGATGCATGTAGCTCAGTACCATGCTTTGTGGCATTCTTTAGGGTAGGCCTGTGTTTAGCAGTAGACTTGTAACGAGTTTAATGATAATGATGATGGTGAAGAGTTCAAACATGCAAATGCATCTCGTTATAAAGTGTAATCTAGCGTATCTAATAATGGGTAACAATGAAGATTTACAATGTTGTTAGTATACCAGCATTAAGCTGCTAATTCACGCTGGTATTTTGTTTTTTAAGGAACCCAGACTATCACTAAATTATCTATATTACCATCAAGTGCTTTCGGTCATTTTATTATTTTAATCATCACCACTCGCTTAAGCAATAAGTAATGTTATGTAGGTAGTTAGCGAGGCTATTATTATAATATACTATTATGTGTAAATTATTTAATTTTCTTAAAGTTTTTGAAATTAGTTTTTACTTTTTATTGAAATTTCAATTATTTTACCCATTAACGTTAAAGGTATATCACAATTTCACGGTAACCACTAGAATGTAATCTAAATAGAATTACAATAATATTATCTTCATACGATTAGGGATGAATCTATAATTCTGTCCTGCGCAAATGGCTAGTCTGTGTTGACTGGCCGACGCGACGTAACCGAAATTCGGTCGGTCACTATTATTATATTTGTTTTCGAAGTGCCTCATATTTTTAAAAATTGACAATGGTTTAAGGGGTTATAAAATAGTTTTTTTGTTGATCAATTCCGAACTTTTACTCAATTTCTTGATTGAGCCTCATTAGTTGTTGGCAATAAAGATCCGATTCTATGGTTTTGTCCGGCGCTAAAATGCTCCTCCAATCTCACCATACACACAGCATCACCTTATTACGTGTTAACCCGGGTTTCACTACAACCTGTGGAGCTTGACTACCCGTTGACCATGATCTTATTCACACGTTCTTGTCGTAGATGATCCACTTTTTCATTACGGTTCGGTTTCATTACGTTTCAATAAAGAATCGCAAAAAAGTACACGATTTATTAGGTTCCTTTCAGTGAGCTCGTGTGGTACCCGAATATCGAGCTTTTTTCAAATGGATTAAAACTGTTTTGTAGTTAGCCCTTAATTCCTCTGCTATGTCGTAACTACTAATTTTTCAAAAATTCTATCGACTTAATCCGTGTAATAGCAACCAGAACGAGCTACATCTTTAACATAAACATACCCGGACTGAAAACGCTTGAACAAACTTTGTGCTACTCTTACTGACACTTCATTACGACTATAAACGTCACAAATTTTTTTCGCGGCTTGAAGCGCATTTTTTCCTGTTTTGTAATACAATTTCGGAATGTTTCGGATTTTATCGTTAGATTCACTCATTTTGGTGGCCAGAAAAACAATTGAAAAATGGCGGGCAAGTGCCTTTTACTTTTTATTTTTCTTTTTCTTAATGTTCTATAAGTATTGATATTAAAAGCAGCCAAATACAAAAGATATTTTTCTTCAATTTTATATAAACAAAATACGAAGAAAGTTTTTTCCCGATCTATTATTATTTATACCTGTTTACAGAGAGTTTTTAATTTTAAAATTTGTTCCATCCTTGATATTTTATTTTTTCGTGGGAACTAACTTAAAGAATGGTGGTCACAAGACATAATGCTATAATAACGTCAGGACTATAACGACACTTGAAGTCAGTTCTTATGAAACCTTTTGCGTCAGAATATAAAAAAGGTCTTTATCAGTTGATCTACCTCAGCTTTCAATGCCTGCTGAAATATCGTAATATTTACATTTGTCGTTAGTTTTTTCTAAACGACCTTGCCGTGTCGATGTTAATGCACTACCCAATAAGGCTTCACGCTATAAGGCGTGAAAAATTTGATCATTTCGTTTCGATTCCATCACTTATACCATTTACATTCAGAGAATATTTTTAATTTCTGACAGACATAAAGAAAGGGCGAAAAACGCGAAGGTTAATATTCAGTTTCATATAATTTATCTCGGATCGTTTAAAACAGTAAGGACTCAAGCCAACATATTTTTCATATAATTGTAAAGCACGTTCTTTTATTTAGTAAGATTTCACTGAAATGAATAAACAAAGCAATAGTACTAGGCTATTTGAAGCATTGTTTTACGGAAAGCTCAGAAAAGATACTGTAAAAATGAAGTAAAATCAGACAACGAAAAACCGCGTAGTACGAACACCGAAACAATAGAAAACGGCTCGTCCTGTTTACGGGTAGTTTGTTGTTATGTTTTTTAGAAGTAAGTGAACGTGTTTTCACTTGATACCGTTCCAATAATTGAATTATGTGTTTTTTAGTTAAAGTAAAGTAAGATTTTTTAACATAGAAATATTTATATATACGAGCATGCGGCTCACCTAATAGCAAGTGATTACCGCCGCCCGTGAACTAATAGCCTAGTACGCGTCGTACGTAGGAAGATGATCCTCTGTTTTATTTCCGTCTATACGACACGATATGGGGTCCTGGATTCAACTATGCCGCCACTAAATGGTCCACTGTTATATAAACGCGACTTTAATATCAAAATAAATTATTAATATTTTTTTTAATTTGCCATCTCTTAATTTGCAGTAATTTTTCTGCTGCATAACAAAGAAAGGAAAAAAAAACAGTGACCTTACAGTGTCTTACCCACTCTTCTCTGTAACCACCTGATAGCAAGTGACTACCGCCGCTCATGAACAACCGCAACACCAGGGGAATTGCAGGTGCGTTGCCGGCTTTTTAGAAAGGTGTAAGTTCTTGAAGGTCCTTAAGCTGTATCGGAAAAATGGCCGATGGTAAACAGTTCCACAGATAAGTTGCACGAGGAAGAAAACTTCTAGTAAAACGCACAGTAGTGGACAGCCGAGCATCCAGATGGTTAGTAAATGGTCTGTCGCAATAAAGTTCAGTTATTTAGCTATACTGTGCCGCTGCTAATTGAATTGCTAACTGTATTACTGGTCATCTGGTATTATTACATGGTCATCTACATCTTTATTATAAAAAATTCCAGAGTGCACGAACACACGTTATTCTTCTTCTCTAAAATGACACATGTCGATGAAATTTTTATGGGGTACTTATGGGGTCAGCTGGATTGTTCTTGGTGGGTGGCACTATTGTCAATATTCAAAAATCACCCAAAGTTGGGGCAGATCATTAGTATTATATATATATATAATGCATTGTCAATTCTAAAGCGTGAGTACTCTATGAAGATTAGATTTAGAGTAGTTCATTCTGGTTATATTACACGCTGTACTGGGACGTGACAAGTGTTATTTGTTAAACGAAACAAATGAAACGACGGAAAAAATATTAAATAGTAATGTAATCATGACCTCCTTTCTCTAGAAAAAAATTTATAATTTCTGTAATGCATAAAATATCAAACCAATTTAGTCAAAATCAACTTTATGCTACCTTTGCATCACGCTAAATAAGAGGGAGAGAGAATTCCCCATAATTGAAAATGAAATGGAATGTAATTTCTTTATTTTTCGACATAAGAAATTAAAATGTCGTTTTCCTTACAAATAAAGTTTAATCATTTCAAAATGAGGTTTCTCTGCCCAGATAAGAAACGTCGCAAAATACTCCAAGGTATTTTTGATTCTGTAATTTTTTAAGAGATAAAATTGTATGCAAAGCGTGTAGGTATGTTCTATTAGCGCCTAAAAATCATAATTTCAACGTTTTGCCGCATGAAATCGTATCTAACAATCATATTGAACATTAAAATAATATAAAAAGTACATTGTCAGAAAGATAAATGACGGTTAAACTTTATTTTTAATCGAATAATTCATTAATATATCGAATAAATCGACTAATAATAATAGACTATTAAAAAAGTGCTTTTAGTGGCTTATGGTAAAATAATATAAAAAGTACATTGTCAGAAAGATAAATGACGGTTAAACTTTATTTTTAATCGAATAATTCATTAATATATCGAATAAATCGACTAATAATAATAGACTATTAAAAAAGTGCTTTTAGTGGCTTATGGTGTAGATTTATCAAGTCCGTATGGGGAGTAAACACGATAACATATAAAAATATCAATTGTTTAACTCATTCCATTTTTTAATCCCTTCATCTATCATGTGAGAAGCCATGGAATGGTAGTTTAATTTTGTTTTGTTTAGTTATATTTAATTTTTCTCGTCAGAGAAATGCAATATATGAAAAAATATAGATAGATTGAGAAATGCTTGCTAATTCTGTCTATACTTAATGCTGGTTTGCAAATATTTTTGTTCTAACTTAATCACGCTAAAAAGGCAGAACATATTCATATGAAAGAAGGATGGCGAAAATGCATGCAATTTGGGACCCACTGATAGAAGTAGTGTTTATCATGGAAACTTATTAATAGTTGTACATCGTGACAATACCAACAAAAAAGCAAATGGGAAATAAGTGGGAGATAATAAGAAATACTTAAAATAGCAAATAACCTAAAATTATTATTCAAAAATACCAATTATGGGTAGGTGTTATTACTGAATCGTATCTGAATATTATTTGTATTAAAAAATACATACTATTATATGTACTTTTATATATATATATATATATATGTGACATAGAAACACTAAGGTTTATTCCATAGTCAGTGGTATTTTGTTAATAATCAAACTCTTACACATAATTATTTATGTTGTCTTTACCTAATTACCGCTTACTAAAAGAGAGATGTAAAAGGTTAATCGGCTGTAAAAGAATTTAGATTATTGAAGAAAAGGTACCTACTTTTTTTTTTAATAAAACGTTACCCCCTCACTAGGATTTTCTCCTGTATCGTGGAGGCAGTTTACAAACACAAATTTCACAAGGACAAACATCCAGACCCGGAACAATTATTTGTACGCCATACAAATACTTGTTCCGTGCGGGATTCGAACCCGCGCCCCCAGCACAGCAACTCATTGCTAAGCCACTGCGCTACGGAGCCGTCATTTCGAATACATAGCAGTTACAACGATAAAAAATGACAAGATCAGTCAAAAAATGTCTGGCGAACAAAGAATATGTAATCACTGCGTTTACTGGCGAATAACGTTCTGTTAATGCAAGACGAACAATTTTTTCATAAATTAAATAGGTTTTGTAATTGTAATTTATTGGTTTTGACTCCTGTATTCTAGAACTCCAATATTTTGTATATAAACATTGTATAAACGTTTAATTATAACTAATATAAACTTGCATAAATTCTTCGTTAATTTTAAAATATGTAGGTCCATTTTCACCATTGTCGTTTGGCATATAAATACAGTGGACCCCGGTAATCCGAAAAACATTTTGCAGGGCAGTGTCGGACTATCGAATTTGTCGGATTATAGAGTACTGCCGAAGAACCCTTTAGTCCGGAATTTTTTATAAAAGAGTACCATGTAATCCAACAAATTCCAGATCCAATGATAGGATTCTGTATGTTATATATATATGTACTCTGAAGTACAAATTATACTTCATTGTGTATGTCAAATTTAGTAAATTTAACGAGACAATAGGGAGCTTACATTTTATTATAAAATTGACGTCATTAATGTTAGAGAACTTACAAAAAAATATGCAATAACTTTACATTAGGAAATAATTGTGTACAAACAAATGTATATACTAAAATAATAAAAAATTATGAATCAAGTCATAACTTGTTCAATCATGCATTTGCGAAGATTATAAAAAAAAATCTAATAATAAATAATAGAGCATGTCGGATTACAGGGGGTGCCGGATTAGACAGGTGCCGGATTACCGGGGGTCCACTGTATACCATATCCTGGATTAACACAGGATATTTTTTATCTCAGAAATAACATAAATAGCAAAGCATAAACAGCAAAGCAAAGAAATATATAATGTAAGTAGGAATTAAATTAATAAACAATCTCAAACTTTCTTATTTGTGCTGCTGGTGACTGCATTATTTCTTGAACCTGTTGTTCAGTGGTAATGCCTAGGTTGCCGGTCTGTATGCTTTCTTTCCTTAACATTGTTGCTTTATTAAGGCCCGGCTTTTAGTCTCTCCAGACCTACAAAATAAATAATTATGTATTCAAATAAATAGTGCTGCACGATGTGCTGGCTGATTTATGTATAAGCAATTAGTAGTAAATCTGGAAAATTCTTTGATAGAAACTTAACTGTTATCCACTGTGAGCTCTTCAGCTACTTTCTTTCAACCCATTTTAAAATTCTTCTTGCCCAGACATTCGTAAATTTTCTTATGAACAAAAATGGACGAGCTCCTGACTTCAACAGAAGTGGTTCAATCTGCCCTCTTGTTACGCGTAGTGTGTGTTTACGTCTAAAACATACATAGAAGTTTATTCAAAATGTAAACATTAGATAGTTCTTTCAACTAATAATTCAATATACAACGATAGATTCGAAAAAAGGTGTTGTAGGTTGTACTTACTAAATGCAGCTCGAAACCGGACTTGCACCTGCGTCACTGTACCCCAACATTTGAAACTTCAAAATATCACGAAAATGATAGAAAAAAGAACATGATACAAATGTACTACGAATTTATTCTTTTAGCAATCAACAAGAAGTTGACATTGAGACATTGACTATTTTATTTTAGACTGATTTTGATTAACACAGTATTGCAAGGAGGCAAACTTTAATATTCTTTGATATTCAACAAGTTAGTTCAATTTCACAGATTGCCTGAAAGGGGAGATTTTGAAGTAGTTGCTATGCTTGGCAGGTGGTTTGGCATCAGCAGGTTTTATAATTTTGAGTTTTAATAAGGAAGATTCTGTTGCCTATCTCCTGATTTAATTTCCTTCTGTCGCCTTTTACGACACCCATGGGAATCATATATCATATGATATCTATGCTTATACTATACGAATGCTTACTACCCTATATCATCCCAATATAGGGTAGTAAGCATTCTTACAACACCACTACGAGATTAGACTATTGAAACTAATTATTCACCTCGCCAATTAGAAAAATATATGAATATATTGAGGGTAAGCGAAAACTTTATCTTATTTTATTAATAATAGTCGTATTTATATCGGAATCGATACAAGTAATAATAAAATTATAAATAATGAGTGTAATAAATACGTGAATTTTTATTTTCAGTTTAAATTAAGCTTACTGCATCCGTTAGACCACTAAAATTTTCTGCATTTCGTTGACTCGGATATCGGGAAAAGTTTTATTTAGCTTAGTGTGGGAAAGTTAAAAAACTATCCGAGTTCATTTCCTGTTTATGATGTGCTTTGGATTGCTCTGGATTAAAAAATAATGATATTTATTTTAGTTTAAGAATATTGTTAAGACGTGGTTTATATACGAAAATACCAATCAGTCATCCATATCGTCTAGATATGGTCGCACTATTTTTTTGTGGAATTGTGTACCACGATACAACTCAGTTACCTTCAAGAAATGAGCTTACTCATTTTATAATAGCCGGCAATGCATCTGCGATTACCCTGGAGTTGCAGTTGTTCATGAGCGGCGGTCGGCACTTACCATCGGGCGAGCCGCATGATTGCTTTCTCTTCTATGAAAATAAAAGCCTTAATACGTTATTGAAAAATTGACGTAAGAAATTTGAATTATGAATGGAACAATATTGTTATTTTACATGGAACTATTGCTTTCCTATTAAGAGACTACCACGGTAGTCAATTGTAGTTCACATCTATAAACTAGAAAGGGTCATATTATGACCTTTGACCACTTTTTCCTTTTTTAATTATTATATGCCAGTAGTGGACTATAATCCTATTTAGTTGTTAGTAGTGATAAAGTCCTGAGTGGTTAATCGCATTATCTTAGCAAAACAAAATTACTTTTAATAACAAGCTAAATATTAAGACAGTAATTGAAAAAATCCGACTGCTTAAATAAATTACTACCAAAAAGAATCCTCTCCTTTTCTTAGCATTCGCATATGAAATATATAAATATTATATAGCCTATGTAACTCCCATAATTGAAACAAATCTAACGAATAATTAGACCTCATAATTATATTAAAATTCATCAAGCCGTTTAGGCTACAGGGCGTGCCAAATAAATAGACATACATATATATTCTAGAAAATCATGACCCCTGGGGCACTCGGGTAAAAAGCAACTAAAAACCAAACAGAATAAAATTATTTCCACATACAAGCTTCACCGTCCGCGGCGTGTGCGGAGCCGTGTACCTCCTCCACATTTTTTTTAAAATGTGGGAGAGCGAAGCCCTTGTAGCTGGTATTTGATATAAATATTGTGAGCCTTTTCCAAGCGGGAAGGGATTAATTAATAAGGAATTGACTGTTGTGAACCAGATACAAGTGGAATAGGGACAATTTATTGTTCTTAACCTTTTTGAGCTCTGTCTTCGTGAACGGGGTTCTTTAGCTTATAAGACTCTACCAACAGCTTTCGATTGCTCTCGTGAATATTCATTCTTCCAAGATACACCTAAAAGAACTAAGTTACTATACAAACACAACGTAAAAAAGGGTCCTAAGATGATCACGCCATAAATTTATTAAACGGCCTATATTTAAACCTTTAGAAAGATCAAGATATAATGGATAAATTACAAAGTGTTTGGAAGAATTAAATTAATTGGACATTGAATTAAAGCCCTCACTTCTGAAGCTGATAAGTGGAAATTATTTAATTTTTTAATGCTTTAATGTCGGATTTTACTTTATTTATGTGTATTTTTGACTTTTTTGTGTGGAGTCAGAAATATAATTGTTATATCATAAACATCATCCCCTATTTTCGCCACCCTTAAGAGTAGATTTTTTCACCAATATAGGGAGCACCGCTGGGGTATTTTTTTTATAGTAGAGGGGACAAACGAGCATGCGGCTTACCTGATAGTAAGCGGCATGCTCGTTTGTCTACCTCGATGGACTACCTTCACCCATGAACAATCGCAACACCAGGGGATTTGCTGATGCGTTGTCGGCCTTTAAAACGTTATAACGTATTTAATTTAAAAAAAAAATCATTGAAACTGGTTAAGAATATCGCATAACAATAATTGATGTTATAAATTATGTAGTATTATAGCAACATAACATGAAATATTATTATTCGTTTTATTTTGTAAAGTCATAGGTAGTGCCCCTTTAGTTTGTAGGTATAAGGTTTTACGTATATAACAACATACGGTTCTAGGAACGTTTGAAGTTCGATATTTTATCTGCACTAAACATCTTTATTATAATATAAATAAAAAGTCGAAGTGAAAAATCAATCATGGGTTCATAAGAGAGACATTTACAGAGAAGAACAGGTAAAAAACTGTAAGGTCACTATTTTATCCTGTTTTGTTAGGCAGCAGAAAAATTACAACAAATTAACAGGTGACGAACTAACAAATATAAATAAATCATTTTGATATTTAAGCACGTAATATGTATACTGTAGCTGTGTATTGTGACTGTGGACTATTTGTTGGTAGCGTAAGCGAGTCCACGACCCCACATCGTGTCTCTAAAGAGGGAAATAAAACAGAGAAAATCACAAAATAATTTAAAAAAAAAACTAAGGTTGCGTATACGTCTGTCAAGTATTGGTCATTGTCGTTAACATTGTGGCATTTTAAGGTACAAGATACGTTCAGCAGTAAACTTTTTATAGGCTGTAATATAAAAACTGTATTTGCAGATATTTTATGATTATTTTAAAGTGTATAAAATATCTTCAATGTCATCACTAATTTCCATTTGTCTTCTTTTCTGTGATGTCCCTTTTAATACCATTAATTTTAACGTTCTGCTTCTAAGAATGATAGGAAAGCAATCAATAGTTTCTTTATAGTCTTTATCTTTGTGTCGCCTTTTACCACGGCCAAGGAAGATTTCCTTATCATTTTTGCAGAACATATTTCATGAAAAAAGTACCTTAATTTACATTTGAATTAAAGATGTGTCCTCTTAGCGCGCTGACAACAGTCGAGCGTTAGCGCAGCGTTCAACGCGCGCTTTATTAAAGCGCCCGTTAGCATGTGTACGGCCTGAATAAAACTGATGTAGTTGTAAGCGCGCGTCATCAAAACGCGCGTTGAGCGCTTGTCATCTGAACGTACTCTTATGGTTTCGATATCCCAGCATATGGGTGATTGTCGTGCAAGGCTGTCAAAAAAAAGCAAGATGCCAAAAAACTTCTATCCTCAAAGTGCCATCGAAGTTCAACAATGAGCCTGATTTCTGCTGTGTAGCAAGATGAGTTACTTTATTGTAGTTGATTAAAACCCTTATGTGGCGTTAAATCTTAGTCCTCAACAGTGACAGCGCATTTTGATTCCTTAAACATAAAACACTCACGCCTGTCACCCAGAGGGGTAGGCAGAGATTATGGACTTCCATTTGGTATGATCCTGACACACCTCTCTCGCTTCCTCCACATCCATATACCTACGCATACATGCTCGTCGGTTAAAGGTACTCTTGATTTAGCCCATTTTTAATATATCGCCAATTTGGTCGATAAACTTTCGCCTAGGACGACCCTTCCCGACTATGCCGTTCACCTCTGCAACATAAATTTGCTTTGTCACTCTTTCCTCACTCATTCTTTCTACATACCTTATCGTGGATATATTTTATGTATCTATGTAACGGAATCTTTGAATGTGACTTTTATCACCTTCAAACCGTCAGATTGATTTAGAACTTCGCACACTTATCAATAACTACAAATAATTTAAATAGTTTATCCCATTGTTCTTGCAAGGATCCTCTGTATTTGGGAATAAATAATAAAATAACTACGATTTCTGCCAGTTCAATCTACTGGAAGCCGCGTAAAAGAAAAAAAAACAAGCTTTGTAATTAGCCGCACTAAAAATATAAAATAAATTATAGTTTAAAAAAAAAACTAAAAAAACACGGTTTCGTAGATAACCGAACTAAAAGTTAGAAAATAATTTTCAATCAGTTTAAAATAAAAAAAATTGTGATTCACATAATAAATTCCTTTTATTGTAAAAAAAAGCGTGGGGTACTTGGTGTAATTTGTTGTAAATATTAATGTGAATATTTGTAAAATATCTCAAAATGTGCCCCACACTTTTTTACAATAAAATGATTGTTTTTTAATTAATCACTATTTACTTATATTAAACTTATTAAAAATAATTTTCTACTTTGTAGGTCGATTACTCGTATCTACAAAAGCTGTTTTTATTTTTAAACCTATTGTTTATTACATAGTGGAGCCATGCTGTAATTATGGTTGTAGCTCGAATGAAAGGACCACGCCCAATAGCAGCTTAATGTTGCTGTGTTTCGTATATTCAGCGTAGAGAACTGGGAACCTTTTTTTACTGGAAACGTGTTATTCCATCTTAGTTCTCAGAGGTGACAACGCATCTGAATTTTTATTATTAATGAAGGAGAGATGTAGATGTCTATGGGCCACAGCATCTACCTACCATCAGATGGACTGTGTGCTCGTTTTTGACCCTTAATCTATAAAAAATAAGGTATTCGTGAACGGCGGCGATCACTTACATCAGGTATGTTACATGTTCCTTTTCTATTAAAAAACATGTCACCATTAATAAAATTTACATTATTTCTTGAATAATCTACTAACTTAACTCCTTTATCATTTATGTTAATGGTTAATGATCTTCCTACGGTCGTTGAGGAGGCACAGTGTTTGCTATTTGCCGATGATCTTAAAATTTATTTGAAAGTAAACAATGCTTCTGACTGTCAAAGTTTGCAAAGAGACATTGACAGAGTGGCACGGTGGGGTATAGAAAACAAATTGAGCTTAAATGTGAATAAATGTTGTGTCATGAGTTATGGTCGTGCAAAGCCCCTCATAATTATGCTTACCAAATGAACAGCCTCGTAATCCCTCGAGTTACACATCATATTAGAGACTTAGGCGTCGAAATGGTCCCGGAACTTAATTTTCGTAATCACATTTTAAATATTTGTAAAAAAGCTTTTAGGAACCTCGGCTTTATCTTGAGGCAGTGCAGGGATTTCCGTAATGTACTTACTATTAGAAATTTATATAATGCTCTCGTAAGAAGTCAACTTGAAACGAATGCCATTATTTGGAATCCACATGAAAGCAAATATAATGTCATGATCGAAAAGCTACAAAATAAATTTACACGTTTTTTATATTTCAAGCAGTACGGAATCTATCCTTATTTTCCACTCATGTATCCGAGTCTATTTGTACTGGGCATGGTCGGTTACAGCCGCCTGAGTGTGAGGAGAGACATCGCGCTTATTAAATATGTGTGGAACGTAATACGTGGATGGATACATCACCCAGATGTGCTCGCTGTGCTAAGGCTACGTGTACCTGATAATTACGTGTGTTCTCGTCGCCGCGCCCCTTTACTCCTCGTGCCCACTGCTAGGACGAAGTTGCTGCAGAATGAACCATTGACACGTGCCATACACTACGTTAATATCACCTCACAGGATATCGACATATTTACATGTAGTCAGACGAAGTTCACAATTGCAGCATAAAAATGCGTTGAAACTTGTAATTTTTTAATTACTTTTTTATTTTATAATCATGTTAATATTATTATTCATTATTCATTATTTTATAGTCATTATTTATAAGGCAGTAGTTTTCTTATATTTAGTTTAGTTATAGCATCGCATTGGTTAATATAACTGTAATGATGTTATAATTATGTAATAAATAAATAAACTTGGTAGAGTTATGTTACAGCTATATTATGGTTATAACACAAACGGGTTGGCTATACCGGGGAAAAGCCACGCTCTCACAAATACCAGCGTGAAATAGCAGCTTAATGATGCTGAGTTTTGTATGTTAGTGTTGAGAACCGAATACTCTTTTTACTGGAAAGGAGGCATTCCAGCGTAATCCTCAAGAGTGTCAATGCATCTGTATTTTCCTTGATCACTGAGATTTAGATGTCTATAGGCCACCGCATACACTTACCATTAGTTGGACTGTGTGCTCAATAAAAACAGAACTCTTTAAATAAAAATTCGTTTTTGGAAATTCATTTTAATACCGTTTCAATATTACAGAAATTATCATTATACAATTTTTTTCTTTAGTTAATCAATTAATAAAAGAGCTTGTAGATAACTTTGGGCAATAAAAGGTTGTTTGAATCAAAAGAAAAGGGACTGATGCTTAATTAAAAGGTAAGTTGCTTAATGAACTAAATAGTATGTTGTTCTGTTAATGCCACTACGTAAGGCGGCAATTAGTAATGCGTATGTCAGAAAGCTAATTCAAACTCACAACAGCTACTGTTTTTGGTTTAAAACATTTTAAATTCTACATGTGTTGCACCTTATTTATTTATTTTTTAAATAAAGGTGGAAAAGAGCACACAGCCCAACTGATGGCAGCCACTCTGCTTTCTGGATTTGCTGTAGGTTTAGTTCACGAGTCCATCATCGCATGGTGGCGATGAACCGTATGACCCTCGCTGTGGCTGTGATCAGCTTTTCATACGAAGAGAATCGTTTTATTTCTGGCGTCCTGGATCTCCTTGTGATGCACTACAATTTCTTCTATAACCTCTTCTGCCCTCTCTTCCAGTTACCGTGGCCATTCGCTTTCTTCCTTGTAGAGAATTGACGGTCCAGTAAACGATTGTTCGCTTCTTCTCTCGATCGTGAAATTCATGCGGGGTGCTTGGTCTGCTATATTATGTGCAGCCGGAATCCATCTCCATTGATCGGGTGAGGTTTTCTTGGCTATCTTCCCGAGTCGGTGAGCTCGTTGAGTATGGAGTGTAACGCGCTGTGTTTTTCCTACTCCGTAGAAGAAGTTTGCAGCAAATTATACCACTTGTCATGTCTAAACTTTGATGCGCTGTCTTACCTCGTTATGGAGGTTACGCAGTCGGATTTTGTTATCTATAGTACGAAAGGGATCGTAATATCTTAGGGCCCCGTTCTTAGCTCTAATCAGCTGTGGAATATCACTCGGAAGCTTCATTTGTCGAGCAATCGACACAAAAAATCTACGAAAACATTCTTCAACTATAGAGGTGAGGTGGGCCGATAGGGTGCTAATCGCCTCAATGGCCTCCCCGGGCGAGTCTATCTTGTCGGAGATTTTGTGCTGGAAGGTTGAAGACTCGAGTTTAACCTGGAGCTTACGCCAGTCTGTAATGGTTTTGGTCTGAAGGACCTCACTTGCGGGCTGCCCCAGTTTCAATAGGAGTGGTCTGTGGTCTGACTTGAGTTCTAAAATAATTTCGATCGATGCTATTGATAAACGGATATTTTTGAGTATAACTACTTCAAGGACGTCCGGTTGGTGACTGGTAGCGAATGGGTAGCGGGTTGGAGTCTCAGGCGCGATAACATCGAAGTTTAGTCGCTCCGTGAGATCGAGCAATGCATTACCATTGATATTGTTTGTAAGCGAGTTCCAGGAGTATTGCTTACTGTTGAGGTCTCCAGCTATTATAACACTGGAGCCTAGGTTGAGTAAGTCTGCGATATCAGATTCGATTACGTGTTTGAGAGGCGGTGGCTACGCCGAAACTATAGTAAGTGTCGAAAAGGGAACCCCCCCTGATTTATCGGTGTTTTGCGTAAAATATTTCCCCTAACGAGCATGCGGTCATAGATGTACCATTAAGACTTTTTTTACGTCATAATATTTTAATATATTGAGTAAGATTACGTTTCATATACTATTTTCACTAGATTGGATTCTTAATTCTTAGGGCGCTCGTGCAATGAACAGTAATTTTATTGCATGAAAGTGGTAGTATTACAAACTCGGTATCAGATTTTCTGGCAAAATATAATTTTTGCTTTGTTTCAAGTATTAGTAATGAAATTAAACGTGGAAGAAAGTAAAAACAGATAAATAATCTAAAGGTAATAACATATTTCTGGTCGATATAATATATTACTCCTTAAAGTTCTTTGGATTCGGTTTATACATTAGGATTAAAGTTTAAATTTTAGGTTAAAAGACTGAGAATATCACAACCTCAAGGTACGGCACAGTAATTAGAATGTAGTTTAAAAAGTGACATTAAAATTTAATTATTATTATAATCATTCCATTCAATAGGGCTAGCATTTTGTCTACAGAATTTTCAAATAAAATTAAAGATAGTACACAGGCACACACGATCGCGCCACTAAAAAAAACTTTTTGCAAACATCTGTCAAATTGTTACTTTGTTTCTTTATCGTTACATTTTTGCCAATATTTGCTGGTAACTTTTGGTGGGCTGTGATAATGATGAGTTAGGATTATGCTACTATTTTTTGTTAGTTGAGCGTAAAGAACCGGAGTCCATTTTTACTGATAACGAGGCATTGTATCTTAGTTCTCAGGGTTGGCAATGCATCTACATTTAAGGAAGATACTAATACATATAGTCAACCTAATTATGCACAGCATGTTTAATTAAGTTGACTATATGTATAGTGTATACCAAATATGTGGTCGCGATAAAACACAAAATATGACACGAATGACAACTTCACCTTCACGTGGCGTGTGTCGCCGAAAGAAGCTCGCCTAAATTTAAGGAATAGGAAGGAACGTTTACCTATTTTACTGGTAACGAACTATAGTTCGCAAGAATGACAAAGGCTTTGATTCAAAATTGGGGTGAGAATTCTAATCAGGTGGTCTGTGTACTCGTTTGTTATCATAAAAAAGGAGATAAAAGAAGAATGTGCTGAAAGTGAGTTAGGCTAATGTGGAAGTAGGATAGGTTGAAATTGATAAGCATAAATGAAAAGAATAGAAAAGATTATAGAAAGGGAGCAGTTTAATATCTTCTTGTGAATTTTGTACTAAAATATCTAAATATTGTGTAACTAAACAGGAAATATATTTTATTTGAATCAAGACTACATTTTGGTAAAATGAGGTCAAGCCATTAACGCTTCAAGCGCCTTTTCGGTAAAGAACTTGTCAACGAGTCCCTTTGTGTATTATTTGATAATTCTACTGCATCAATTTATTTCGAATTCATTTCTGACTTTGTTTTATTACGTACGTTATTCTGCCATCTAACGAAAGTCATGAGATCTTTTTAGTATTTCTCATAGTCGCCTTTAAGCGTAGTTCGAAAGGCGGGAAATTACGTAACGGCCTACGAGATTTCTGTTTCTGTTGTGAGAATTTCGGTTTTCCAATAGATTTTAGTACCGTAGACTACCACATACTCTTCAGCATGTTGAAGAGAAAATCGATGAATATAACTGTGTACTTAAATGAAATATGAAAAAAAACCTTCATTCCGTCGATACTATTATATTAATACATATTCTCCAGACTCAATTTTTGTCTCGGCGGTCAATCACAACGGAGACTAGCCATTTGCGCAGGACAGGATTATAGTGCCTAAGTATGCAAGCGCTGGTGCGCTCTCTTTATCTTTAGTTTCACAGTCCGATGGGGCGGTAATCTATCTACGGCTTTGCGTACTTTCCGTGGCGCGAAAGTAAAACACTACCAACATTCTGACTCCGGGCTGCTACTGAGAATTTCGTGACAGAAAAATCCAATTTAGACCCAACCCGGGATTCTAACCCAGGACCTCATAATTAGCAACCGCGTTATCGACCACTGGACTAACGAGGCAGGTTGCCAGTAAAACGTAGTGTTGAAGCGCTCATAGACTAGTAATTCGATGTCTATCTGAGTCCGGAACTAGAATACGAAACCTATACAACTGCAGAGAGGTGTAAGATAGGGTGACTATATATCCCCGAAACTCATTTTCGCTGAATTGGAAAACATTTTCAAGCTAATGGACTACAAAGAATACAACGCGAACACTCGTACATCACTCAATTTTAATTTGTCGACGATGAAGTTAAAATTGCAGAATCGCTGGAGGACCGATGCACGGCCTCAGAAGTGTCTTTCAACTAATAGGTTTTAAGATGAACATGGACAAATAAAACGTCTATGCCACACCTATGCAGTTAGTTGTTGGGAACGGAATGCTCGGAGTTTTTGACAAGTATATTTACCAAAGTAAGGGAATACTAAAATTCAGGCTGCAACTTTATATTTTATATATGTAATAGCTTTACATATCCATGTTCATTTATTTAAACTGCTCATACCAAAACCTTTCTGGCAATATGATAGTTTTGTCTATGATAATAAATTAAACGCTTAACTTTAGATATAGCAATTTCACTAAGACGATCGTTATAGGTTAAGTAGGCAAATAAATATGGTAAACTCTAGCCCCAGGTACGTAATCAAGTAAACCAAATACTTTCAGATTGAATACACTTATATATAAAACTGTAAGAAGAAACTATCGGTCAACATAAAATTTTGGATGAGTTTCAAACATACAGAGGTAGATTTATTGCACTCGTAGCAAGAATGACAAAGGTTTGCTTTGTTCAGATTCTACATGACTAAAAGAACAAATTCGGTGTGTTAAGCTATCTTATTCTAAAGAAAACTAGCAATGACAATGATGAATGCTTTTATTTTAAAGGCAAAAATGGGAAATCACATAAAGATATCTTTACTGCCGATAGATGTCACTGTAACAATATAGCTGTAGCAATGTAACAATTCAAACCACATGTCTATATAAATATACCAGATATAATATATTTAGTCCGGTAACAGGGAGCAGCAGCAAACGTGTGTGAATTCTGGTACTACGATAACTAATCAGGTTCAGTAATATTCTTAATATTAGTCATGTTAACAGCACTACTAGTATTCTTTAAAAAAATGACCCTACTTTAAGGGGAGCTGACTTTTATGGGCTAATAAATAGAAAGAAAAGTGCTTACTCCTTTCTAAAAGGTCGGCAAGGTAATTGCAATTCCCCTGGTGTTGCAGTTTTTCATGGGTGGCGGTAGTCACTTACCATTTGGTGAGCCTTATACTCTTTTGCCCCCTCTCTTATTAAAAAGGAAGCAGAATGAACGTATCGTAAATAAGCGAAACGCAGCGATTTTCAGAATAATTACGTACTGAGTTCCTTCATACAGTATTGTGAACAATTAACGGTTAATCGTTATGGACTTTTCAAACCGTACTTTTATTTTTTTTATATGTATTTCTCATTTTCACACACAGTACTTATTTTATTATAGTCTTCTGGTATGCAATAAGAATTTCGAGACTTTTCGCATCTTTGAAACCAGTCTGAGTTTTTTTACGTTTGGCATAAACGAGATTGTATTCTTAGTCGAGGATTACTGTGGATATCTATGGGCCATAGAATCCACTTATAAAGTTTACTGTGTGCTTAATTGTCACCGTTGTTCTATAAAAAAATAGTTATGTGGCAGTACTTTGATTCTTAATATTACGGATCGGAAAATTAAAGAGTAGTGGGTTCGAATCTGGCATCTGCATACTATCGTTAATCGTAAATCGTTTAATTGGAGTGACACTATTAAATACTTCATGTATTTAATAGTATCAACATCATTGCTAGACATTCTAAATTGATGTAACAGCTTATACACGGCCCACAGCTGGGCAGAGGTCTCCTCTTTTGAGAGGATTATATTAATCCGCCGCGATGCTTCAATGCGTGTTAGCGGACGTCGTATCCCCACGATTTGTTCCTTCACCGTTGAGCACGTGATAGATTAATAATTTGAAGGTTAGTTAATGGAACCATTCTTATTACGTTTAAAAAAATCGTTATCAATTCAGAGAGGCAGTAAATGAATTTGTATAAAGGTTCAATTGCTTACATGACAGCACAAAATACAACATGACCCAGATCACTGTTACAAAAAATCTTTCCACGGCCCGCATGTAATTGGGTGGAGCGTGGATAGTGATCGATTTGTATAGAGATTGCGTGTTTCCACATTCTGCGAACTCTATACTATATTGCGAGATATATTGCTAGTATATTAGCTGAAACATTACTTATCGAGAATATTTATTTATTTAATATTTAACATGTTAATTTATTCGTGAAACGTATATTTTTGTCTATTTTGTGAACGGTGTACATAATTTGTATTTTTGTCAACGAGGTCTCGTGATTAATTGGCTTCTTTTAGGTTTCTTCTTTATGTTTAAAAAGCAATCCCGCTGGGTTTCTTGCTAGTTCTTTCCAGAATAGAACCATTTTCCGGTCTAGTGGTATATAACAAATGTCTTTTAATAAGTGTGTAATTTTTAAAGTTAAAATATATACTATGAATTTCATTTCAATTTTATTAAAAAAGTAATCCCTCGACTAGGAATTTTTCGCGTATTGTGGAGGCAGTTTACACACATAATTTGCTCAATGACAAACCCAACCTGGAATAATTATTTCTAGACCACAGAAATACCTGTTCCGTGATGTTTTTTTTTTATATTATCAGATAAAAATTGTTACAATATTGCTATGCGGCACAGCGAAAAACCACACAGGTATGTGTTGCGTGCTGTTCCGTCTACATTTACAAAAATGGGGATAACAATTAATTGGTAAAAAGGGTAATTGTAACAAACTAGAAGTCACTTACGTGAGCGATTAATTATTCTTGAAATCACACCAGACTTATAATATTAGACCAGAATACGAAATTGAAAATAGGCTTTTGGAAATCAGACCGGACTTACGCATAAAAGACCAGAATATGAAAACGAAAATAGGATTTTTGTTTTTTGCACTATAGCGTAGCTTAGCACTAGCACGTAATATTGTTTTTGTAGGAGGTTTACAATTACACTGTATGTTTATTATATGTTTATTATTCGATATCTTTGTCAAATAAAAACCTTAATATTTTGATGATTCTTTCTTTAATAAATAAGTTATAATTAAACGACATTGAAATTATGTCATCGGATGTGATGAAGTTGTGGCTTTAATTTTTCTATACACTGTGGTACTTAGCACTGACTTAAGTATGTGTAATTATTTAATTCCTTTTAGTTATTTGATTTCGGCTTTCACTTTTTAATAAAAGTTATTCTTATTTTCATTAATATCTTTATTCAAACAATACACTTTGATTAAAGATGGCCAAGGTGTTTGTCTACCATATTGCTCTTATATTTATTTGTTATGCTGATATATTGAATTTTATATATTATATAGACGAACTAGGCATAATATGATCCTGAGGAATATAGAATATTGGTAACCACTATTTTTAAAAAATATAACTATTAATACAGAAATAAACATTAACTTTTACATTTATACGAAGAATTTTTTTTGACAGATTTCATAAAATGACAGTTCCTTTTATAAAATCTGTCAAATATTACACCTCATTTTAAGTGGCACCGCCCTGGTGGCAAAAAAGTCGTGGAAGCCTTCATTGCTATGGTATTAGTCTATATTAAGTCTGCAATCTTTAAATAATGTTCCACGCCGCATTATTCACCGTTACCACTTACCATCTGGTTTGGGCATAAAATAAAATATTAGCACATTAAAAATCATTTGGGTGTCTATCGAGTTACACAGAAATGCGCTCCAAAGTATATGTGCAGAATTTAAAGATGTTGCAATCAACATTCTAAGCAGCATTTGGACTTGTTCCAAGCTTGACCGTATGTCTTTGCAGTTGAAAGATGCTTTCTTTAGTTGGAATTACTTTTGCCGTTGTCTATTATATTATTCTTAAATAGAAAAACAGATTGGCGAAACAAAATGCAAAGTACTCATGCTGTACTAATTATTTTTTTATTTATTCTTAAAAAAAACATAGCACATAATATAATTTACATTATCCTATATCTTTTACGCATTTTAAATACACAAATTAATCACATATATATACGTGGTAGAGCCACACTGCAGAACTGAGACCCTTTTAATAGGATAAGAGGTTTTCCATTATAGTCCTTAAGGGTGACAACCCATCTTCATTCTCGCCGACAAACTGTTATGCATTTTGGTGTGTGTGAAAAATGTACTAAAGATTTGGTCCAGAATAAATGATTTGTTTATTATCATAATGATTTCTTATATTTACGCGAACACTACACATTGAATAAAACTATTTTTACGGATTTTATCGCGTTTAATTAACTTATTTTATATTCCCGACGTTTCGGTTGCTTTCCAGCAACCGTGGTCACGGGGGACTGAGGTGATTGACGTCCCGATGTCAAAGTTAACCCGGAGTACCTTCAGCTTTTTAATTATTAATTTTGGTCCGATCTACGCAGAATGAACTAACTGTGTCTTGAAGTCTTACAGTGGTATGCTTGGGTTTAGTTTTAATTTTATGAATTACAGGATCCCAAGCAGGTGGTAGTACCCAGCCTCCCTCTCTATTGAAATTAGGATGTTTTTTAATTTCAATAGCCTCACGTATCCTCCTTGGCAGGAATCGATGTTCTTTCGCGAGGACTTGTGGTTTATCAAATCTAATGTAATGACGGGGGCCGTCTAGGATATGATCACAAACTGCAGACTTCCCGGAACGTTGGTGCTTCACGAACACATATTCGAAGTTTGAAATGTGGTAAGGCTGCGGGACTAGACAGAGTTACTGCTGAAATGGTCAAGTATGGTGGGCCTCGCGTCTGGGACAGCTTTCATCTGCTGTGCAATTTGTGCTGGCGGACGGGGGATGTCCCGGATGATTGGCGATCCGCAGTCATTGTGCCTTTATATAAAGGTAAAGGTTCACATTTTGACTGCGGGTGCTATCGGGCGATCAGCTTGACCAGTTTAGCAAGTAAAGTTTACTCGAAGGTTTTGACACGTAGGATGCAAGAGAAATCGGAAAGATTTCTATGGGAGGCACAATGCGGATTTAGACCTGGAAGAGGATGCACGGATCAAATGTTTTCTCTCCGTATGATCACGGAAAAGCTTCTGGCTGTTAACCAGAAGATTTTCTGTGCTTTTGTGGATCTTGAGAAAGCATTTGATAAGGTTGTAAGGAAGAAAATGTGGGAACTGTTGCCGGGGTATGGTGTGGATGGCCGATTGCTAAGGGCTGTGCAGTCTCTTTACTGTGACTGTAAAGCCTGTGTGCGGGTAGGGCATGACCTGTCACCCATGTTTAGCGTCCAAACGGGCGTAAAACAGGGTTGTGTCATGTCTTCCTGGCTGTTTATACTATATCTCGACAGCTGTTTACAAAAGCTGAAAGATAGCTGTTTGGGTGTGAAATTGGGTGACATAAAAGTAAATTGTCTGCTGTATGCTGATGATGCAGTGCTTATTGCACCATCAGAGGAAGAACTGCAGGCATTAGTCACGTGTATGAAAGAGGAATGTGAAATTAAAGGTCTCCGTTTGAATGCTAATAAAACTAAGGTTCTGGTATTTGAAAGGGACGAAGAGAGAACGAAGTGTGAAATATGGGTAAATCAGGAATGTCTAGAACAGGTAAATAAAATTGTATACTTGGGGAGTGCTTTTAGCCGGGCTGGAAGATGTGATTTAGATGTGGACAGGCGTGTCGCTGCCGGGAACAAAGTCAATGGTGCCCTGACTACGTTAGTCAAAAGGCAAGGCGTAGCGAAGAGTGCACGCCTTGCAATACATAACGCAGTGTTGGTACCGACTTTGTTATATGGCAGCAAAACCTGGGTATGCCAGAAGAAGCATAAAAGTAAGTTGAATGCAGTGGAGATGCGATCTCTTCGTAAAATGTGCGGCGTTACTATGGCCGACCGAAAGCGAAACGAAGAGATTCGCAATATGGCAGGTTTGAAAGATGACCTTATCACAAAAATTGATAAGGGCGTGCTTCGGTGGTTTGGGCACGTTGAGCGAATGAGTGAAGACCGAATGGTGAAGAAAATATATAGCGCGAAAGTTAATATTAAAAGGTGTCGAGGTAGACCGAGACTAACTTTCGAAGACCATGTGAGCAAATTGCTCGAAGAGGGTAGGGTCAAGAGTACTCGGATACCTAGACGTGCATGTATGAAGAAGATAATGAATCTGAAAGAAGCGAAAGAGATATGTAAGGATCGTGACACTTGGCGATCTGTTCTCTCTGGCTTCCCCGTCAGGGATTGTGCGTGAAGATAAGTAAGTATTGCATAGATTTGTGTCTTTGTGTTTATAGCATATTATATTATTTGTTATTTTCTTAAGTAATTTTGAGTTTCATATTGAAATGGTTTGCATACTTTTAAGTTAAATATATATATAGTATAATCCTGTTAAACCACTAATGTTATTAATAATGTTTTGTACGCGTTCAATTGGTAAGCTTACATAAATAAATAAATAAAGTGGTCACGGTTGCAAATTCTTACAACAGCGGAAGTGAAACAGAGCTAATCGACTTTACTCATAAAATCATCGTCAATTTATAAATGGTTAATCTTAAACGCTTAATCGAAAAAATTTACGCTTAATTTAACTAAAGGTAATAGACCCATGCTGCAGTTGTAGCACGAATGGGTCGGCCCTTCGATCAATAATACCGTAGTAATGATCAAAGGGTTGGGTCGACCGGGTAAGGACCACGCTATCACTGAATGCCAGCGTGAAATAGCAGATTAATACTTTTTTTATGTTTTACTAAACTAACCTAACCTAAGTACCCAATAAACACCACCTGTGAGATTGGCATTGGCTTATGGCGACCCTCTTTTGGGAAAAGGGGGTGCAGGGGTAAAGGGGGCGCAGGTACAGAAGATTTATGCTGATGTGTATTGTATGGTGAGTGTACAGAATCGGAGACCCTTTTCTCTGAAAACGAGATATTCCATCTTAGTCCTCGGGCATAAAAATGCATCTGAATATTGATTCTTAATCTAGAAATATGTAGATGTCTATGGGTTACAATATCCACGTACCATCAGGTGGGCCTTTTGCTCGTTTGTCAACCTGATTCTACAAAACAAAAGTAATGCCGTAAATGTTTAACAGTAATAATGTTTAGTTATTAGTTCAACGATAATTAAATATATATATTCTAATGGTAAAGGGTAAAAAGGTAACAGTCTATAAACGTCCCATACCTTTTCAAAATCTCCACTTCTTCGATTTCATGTCTTCAATTCTGTAGGTTCCCTCACTATATTTTTCTTTATCGCCGAGTACATGGTAAATCAATACTTAACATTCATTATCATCATCACTATTACAGCCCTTTACAAGTCCACTGCTAAACATAAGCGCGTCCTAAAAATGCCATAAAGCACGGTCCTAAGTCACTTGCATCCATCGTCTTCCTGCAAATCTTTTCAGGTCGTCACTCCACCTCACACTCTATCTCACATCTAGTGGCTGGCTGCACTGCACTTCGCTAACCAGTACGAGGTTCCCATTAGAATACCTTTCTTCCCCACCGGCTGTCGGTTCTTGGAGCTATATGACCGTCCTATTGGCATTTCAGCTTACTTTAATCTAAGTCGATGACTCTGGTTCTACGGTGGATATCTTTAATTCTTAACTTATATACACTTAACAATGTATTTAAAAACTTCATCGGTGATGGCAGTAATACGTTAACAGGGCTTTATGCCTTATTATATATATTTATATATATATATATATATATATATATATATATAAATATATATATAATAATTTAGACGTCTTTGCTAAAGGAAAGATATAACTTAGAAAATAAATATAAATAGGTAAAGATACTTAATTTTGCTTAGATATAAACATTTGCTTCTTTGAAGGCAAAGGATAGAAATCCGTGCGTCTATTGTTATCCAGATGATGAAAAGGGGATGGGACATTAAATAATGTAATTCTCGTCACTAAAATGTGTTTTATAGAACACCAAGAGGAGAATGATCGTCATAATAATTTAGATGGCCTGTATCTTTACGTCAAGTATAAAATAATATAATATATGTTACATAAATTTATGTGTAAAAAGTAGTAAATACTTGGACCACAAGCAAATCTACAATTTGCATATGTATTGTGACTTAGTGCAGCCATTTTAATTATGTAATAGGTGATATCCTAAAAATACTTAAGACTGTAATAAAGCTGATAAACTTCCAACTGCCGGACAAATCACCTTCAGCTGCTATATTCTCTGAATAATATGAGTTTTTGTTAATACATTCACTGTTCCATAAGACTCATAATATAATATTATGTAAGCTTACAAATTATAATATTATAATGTTATATAAAATTCTCATGAATCATATTACTTTAAACCATATCCTGCGACGGAATCAGATTTTTAAAGGATTATTTTTTGCAAAGTAGTGGCGGTCAAGAATATCCACTACCCCATATCTACCCGCGGGTGTCGTAAAGGGTGACAAAGGGAATCAGGCAGGAGATGGGCAGCAGCATCTTCCTGATTGTAGCCGAAATTACAATAAAAAAACTGCGGTTGCCAACCCGCTCGCCAAGCGTGGCAACTATGGCAAATACCCCCCTATGAAGAGAGTAACAAAGAGACGGCCCCCAGTCCCCGGCGGCCCCGCTATTCCTGGCTACGGTGGCGACCATGGTAACGGTATGACAGGGGGTGCTAAGAATCTCCGGTGGAGGTTCGGTTGCCACCTTAGACGATTCGACCTGGCAACGTACAACGCACGCACCCTGAGGACTGACGAGAAGATCGTGGAGCTGGAAGAAGAGATAGGCAAGTTACGCTGGCATATTATATGATTATCCGAAGTACGCAGAGAGGGGGAGGACACGGTAATCCTGGAATTCGGCAACTTGCTCTATCACCGGGAGGGCGACCATCTGTTCCAAGGAGGTGTCGGATTTATCGTCCACAAGTCTCTCGTTAACAACGTTGTAAAGATCGAGAGTGTGTCGACGAGGGTTGCGTACCTTATACTCAGAATCACCAAACGGTATTCGCTGAAGGCGCACCCTGATGAGGAGGTGGAGGAAATGTATGAGGATATCTCTAAAGCCATGCATTCCTCCAAAACTCAATATACGGTGTTAATGGGAGACTTCAATGCAAAACTAGGCATAAGAGAGAACGGTGAGCTGAAAGTAGGGAAATTTGGAATAGGGCAAAGGAACCCAAGGGGCCAGCAGCTGGCCGACTTCATGGAGAAAGAGGGACTCTCTATAATGAACTCTTTCTTCCAGAAGCGGCCCCACAGGAAGTGGACGTGGTCGAGCCCCGATGGTTTGACAAAAAATGAGATTGACTTCATTATGACGACCAGACGACAACTGTTCAATGATGTCTCCGTGATCGCGAGGGTGAAAACTGGTAGCGATCACCGAATGGTTAGAGGCACACTGAATCTAAACGTTAAGTTGGAGAGGTCTCGTCTAATGAAGTCAACGCTCCGTCCCCTTCTTGCTCTGTTCCAAAGTCCTAAAACCTTTCAGCTTGAGTTACAAAACCGTTTTCAGTGCCTGGAAGACTGCAATGAAGTAGACGATATTAATGACAAGCTCGTGGAAACTGTCTATGCGGTCGGAGTTAAGTTATGCAAGACCCGCCGTAGAAGAACACAACAACTCTCCGATCACACTCTTAATCTCATGGCTGTTAGATGGGAGATAAAGCTACATTCTTCAACAGATTTGACAGCATACAGGCAACTGAACAGACAGATCTCCAAATGCATGCGGCGGGACTTACGCAACTTCAATACAGCTCGTATTGAAGAAGCGATCGAGCGGAACCAAGACTCCAAAGTCTTTGCCAGAGATCTGTGTGCCAGAAAGAGCCAACTGTCAAAGCTGAAGACAGAATGTGACAGCATCGTTTCTGGGACACCTGAGATTTTGAGTGAGATTGAGAGGTTCTATGGGCAGTTGTACACGTCATCGTTGGAGCCACACGCAAGTGTGAGTAACGATCCAAGAGCGAGTCTCATCCGACACTATTCCGAAGATATCCCGGACGTCAGTCTGAGCGAGATTAGTATGGCTCTCCAGCATCTTAAAAACGGCAAGGCCCCAGGCGAGGATGAAATTACAGCGGAGCTTCTGAAAGCGGGTGGAAAATCGGTACTTGAATCAAACACCATAGATCACATACATACCCTTCGGGAAGTTGTACAGAAGTCCGAGGAGTACAATTTGCCAATATGCCTGGCGTATGTGGACTATGAGAAAGCCTTTGATTCCGTCGAAATTTGGGCGGTGCTGCAGTTCCTTCAGCGGTGCCAAGGTGACTGTTGGTATATCGAAGTTTTTTTTTTAATTTATTTGCTTACAATTCTAAGTACATAATACATACAATCACAATCTGCCAAACTGTGAACACAGTTTGTCGGCAGCAGTTCTCGTGGATACACATATTTATGTACTACTTTTATAAGGAGCACAAAATAAGGAAAAATAAAATACAATAAACAAAACTTATTAACTACACTACAACTAAAAAGTAAAAAAAATTACACATTAACTACAACTAAAAAGTAAAAAAATGTAACAATAAATTAAACAAAGCATATTGAAGTTCTTAACCGGTATACGACTATGGACATAAAGACAAGTGGTGCTTTCTCAGAGTATTTTTTAAGTTATTTTTACTTTCTATATTCTTTATTAAATCATGAGGTAGCTGATTAATAAATACGGGCGTTATTTATCGTCTTTAACGTTTTCCATAAAAAATTTTGACATTTGGAACACACAGCTTGTGTGTTCTAGATAGTCGTGTTGGGTACGTATACTCTCTTTTCTGTTTATATTCAATATTGTTATATTGTTCAATTAAGATAGACATTTTGACTTTTAATTCTATAGGCAGTATACCACATATTTTAAAGAGTTTATTATAATCTTTATTAGTTGGTTGGTTTTTTTATCTATTAACAATTTTAGAATTCTCATTTGCAAATATTTAATTTTATTTAAGTGAACAGGAAAAGTGAGACCATACGCGCCCAACCCGTAAGATATTACTGCATCAACTAATGCGTAATAAAGTACGTACATGATACTTCTGGGTATTATAAACTTTAAATTTTGTAATTTACAGTAAATTGATCTTAATTTGTTACATACTGAATCTACAGGAATGTTCCATCCAAAATGACTATCTACATTTACTCCTAAGTATTTATAGAAAGACACAGTTTGGAGGTTTAGACATTTACAATTAATTTTATTTTATTTTTTTATTAGGCATTCGTATGTGTGTCCTATTATTTTTATGACAATAAATTTATTATTAATGTAGGGAGATAGAATAGACATACATTTTGTTTTATCTATATTGATTATTATCCCATTGTCATGGGCCCAAGAAACTACATTGTCGAAATCGTTTTGCATTACTTCCTGTATTGTGTTCTGGTTCGTATCGCTACATAAAATGCATGTATCGTCGACATACATATACGATCTACATTTTTTTATAACATTAGGCATACTATTTACATGCATTATGTATCCAACCGGACCACAAACCGAGCCAGTTGTAACACCAAATTTAATATATTCAGTCTTGCTCTCAGTTCCACATATACGTACTTTCATCAGTCTATTATTTAAATATTCCCTAAACCATGCGTTCATTGGCCCGCATTCCTGCATGGACTGCAGTAAGCCATCATGATCAAGAGTATCGAAAGCTTTTTTAAAGTCGATGAAACAAGCAAATACAATTTTTATGAGCTATTTATATCATCAGTAAATTTAGACCAAACTGTAGCTGTACTTCTATTTGGGCGAAAACCGTGCTGAGCATCGTTGATAATTTTGTTATTTTCAAGAAAAGCTGTAATTTGACCTACTATTATTTTTTCTACTATTTTATTTAATATATTTAAAATGGCTATCGGCCTATAATTTGTAAATTCCGTATGAAGACCTTGTTTATATATTGGCCTAATTATAGCTAACTTCAACTCCTCAGGATAAATAACCTTTTTTATGCTTAGATTTATAAGATGTGCAATTACTGGGGCAATTTTATTCTTAATTTCTTTTAGATCCTTTATTCGAATACCATCCGATCCCGGCGCCTTATTGCAGTCCATGTTGTCAATTACTTTTACTACATGCTCAGGTAGTACTTTTATAAATCTAAAACTAGCATCACTTTCAGAAACATACGATTTCCGTTCAAGTAACAAATTGTTACAAATGTGCTTATTTTTAATGTCCTCTATCTCCCGGGTAAAAGTATTACAAAAGCCATCACATACATTTGTCTTACTTTTTGTTCTTAACATGTACTTTTCGATGACACTATCCACAGATAATTTATTTCGCCCTAATCAAGAATTTACAGTACTCCAAATTTTTTTCGTATCCCCTTTAAAGTCCATTAGGTATCTTTTTCTGTAAATATTCCTTATAGTGCTGAAGTGCTTGTACAGTAGGGCTACGATGGCTATCCGAGTACAGAACCAGAGTACGAAACCTATTCAATTGCAGAGAGGTGTAAGACAGGTTGACGTTATATCCCCGAAACTCTTCACCGCTGCATTGATAGACGTTTCCAAGCATCTGGACTGGAAAGGATATGGTATTAACATCAATGGCAAGTACATCACTCACCTTCGATTTGCCGACGATATAGTCCTTATGGCAGAATCTCTGGAGGACCTAAGCACGATGCTCAATGACCTCAATAGTGTTTCCTAACGGCTAAGTCTTAAGATGAACATGGACAAAACAAAGATCATGTTCAATGTCCATGTCACACCTATGCCGTTAGTTGTTGGTAGCACTAAGCTCGAAGTTGTTGACGAGTATGTTTACCTGGGACAAATAGTCTGACTAGGTAAGTCCAACTTCGACCGAGAGGTCAATCGACGGATTCAACTCGGCTGGGCAGCGTTCGGGAAACTACGACACATATTCTCATCAGACATTCCTCAAAACCTTTAAACGAAATTATACAACCAGTGCGTGTTGCCAGTGATGACTTACGGATCTGAGACGTGGTCCTTCACTGCTGGCCAAATGAGGAAGCTCAAGGTCGTTCAGCGAGCTATGAAGAGGGCTATGCTTGGAGATTCTCTGCGTGATAAACTTAGAAATGAGGATATCTGCAGTAGAACCAGAATGACCGACAGAGACCAAAGGATTAGTAAGCTGAAGTGGCAGTGGGCCGGACATATAGCTCGAGGAACCAGCAACTGATGGGGAAGAAAGTTTCTTGAGTGGCAGCCTCGTACCGGTAGGCGAAGTGTAGGGCGACCCCCCACGAGATGGAGTGACGACCTCGTTAGACATGCAGGAAGTCGATGGATGCAAGTGGCTCAGGACCGTGCTTTGTGGCATTCCTTGGGGGAGGCCTATGTTCAGCAGTGGACTTATGAAAGGCTGTAATGATGATGATAATGATTATTTTGTCATAAAAAAATTATATATTTTTCACCTACCTGAAATCAGTGAAAATAAAAAGTCTGACAATGGTGTATATTTTATAATACTTTCTTATTTACTTGACATATAGGCACAGATAACAAAATACTGACAGATGATGCTCTTGGAAATTATGATTTACTAGCTGTGCCCCGCGGTTTCACCCGCGTATATCACGCGTCTGCGCCTTGCGACATGCGAACTTCGAGAGAAACATCACGACGGACGATTGCTGAATTAACAAAGATTTAAAAAATGAAATATGTTACTAAAATTACATGAAACGTAATTGGTGGTTATGCATGATACAGGTACTGATACGAATAATGTGGCCTATTTATGAGTGTATTTATCAACATATTTAATGGCAAAGTAAACAATTTCAAAAAATCTGTATTAGATATACTTTATAAATAAGACAATATTTTTAATAAAGAATTAATTTTTCTAAATTTTCCACAACTTAAGTTTATAAGTAAGATTATAAGTATTTGCGCTGTAAACTCGTTACTGAAACCTAATATCATGTTGTGTGCACATATTTTGGAATATCATCCAGATTGTTATTTTGCATTTATTATGTTCAATTGTTTATGTTTTGATGTTATTCTGTTTTGTGTACCTAAATAAATAAATAAATAAATAAATTTTGTACCGTCGTTACTATTTGACATTTTAACATGAAAAAGTAGTTATTGTGTCACAACTGTAATATTTAAATATATGGTATCACAGACTTTTTTGTAGATATTGATATCCTCTTTAAAACTGAAGTACATTACTTTGCTCTATTATCAATAGTTTCCGCAGCGTACGCGATATTAGGATTCTTTTTGGTATGTTTTTCACACCTTGGGTTACATTAACGAAGTTTTCATATGGATCCCTTACTTATTTGACAATATTATATACCCTATGTTCATCAGGGATAATGTAGGATTCTAATGGTGAAAGAATTTTTCAAATCAGTCCAGTAGTTTCGGAGCCTATTCAATTCAAACAAACAAACAAATCTTTCCTCTTTATAATATTATATGTAAATATGTATAATAAAATAAAAAATATTAGTGTAGAAGTGTAGATGTGCCCCGCGGTTTCACCCGCGTATATCACTCGTCTATGCCTTTCGACATGCGAACTTCGAAAGAGACATCAAGACGGACGGTTGCTGAATTAACAAAGATTTCAAAAGTGAAATATGTAACTAAAATTACATGGTTAACGTAATTGGTGGTTATGCATGGTACAGGTACCTACTGATACGAATAATGTGGCCTAGTTTGTACCGGCGTTACTATTTCATATTTTAACACGAAAAAGTAGTTATTGTGACATAACTGTAATAGTTAAACATATGGTATCGCAGACTTTTTTGTAGATATTGATATCCTCTGTGAAACTAAAGTACATTACTTTGCTCTATTATCAATACTTTCCGCAGCGTACGCGATATTAGTATTCTTTTTGGTATTTTTTTCACACCTTGGGTTACATTAACGAAGTTTTCATATAGATCGCTTACTTATTTGACAATATTATATACCCTATGTTCATCAGGGATAATGTAGGATTCTAATGGTGAAAGAATTTTTCAAATCAGTCCAGTAGTTTCGGATCCTATTTAATTCAAACAAACAAACAAATCTTTCTTCTTCATAATATTAAAATATTAGTGTAGAAGTGTAGATGTGCCCCGCGGTTTCACCCGCGTATATCACTCGTCTATGCCTTTCGACATGCGAACTTCGAAAGAGACATCAAGACGGACGGTTGCTGAATTAACAAAGATTTCAAAAGTGAAATATGTAACTAAAATTACATGGTTAACGTAATTGGTGGTTATGCATGGTACAGGTACCTACTGATACGAATAATGTGGCCTAGTTTGTACCGGCGTTACTATTTCATATTTTAACACGAAAAAGTAGTTATTGTGACATAACTGTAATAGTTAAACATATGGTATCGCAGACTTTTTTGTAGATATTGATATCCTCTGTGAAACTAAAGTACATTACTTTGCTCTATTATCAATACTTTCCGCAGCGTACGCGATATTAGTATTCTTTTTGGTATTTTTTTCACACCTTGGGTTACATTAACGAAGTTTTCATATAGATCGCTTACTTATTTGACAATATTATATACCCTATGTTCATCAGGGATAATGTAGGATTCTAATGGTGAAAGAATTTTTCAAATCAGTCCAGTAGTTTCGGATCCTATTTAATTCAAACAAACAAACAAATCTTTCTTCTTCATAATATTAAAATATTAGTGTAGAAGTGTAGATGTGCCCCGCGGTTTCACCCGCGTATATCACTCGTCTACGCCTTTCGACATGCGAACTTCGAAAGAGACATCAAGACGGACGGTTGCTGAATTAACAAAGATTTCAAAAGTGAAATATGTAACTAAAATTACATGGTTAACGTAATTGGTGGTTATGCATGGTACAGGTACCTACTGATACGAATAATGTGGCCTAGTTTGTACCGGCGTTACCATTTCATATTTTAACACGAAAAAGTAGTTATTGTGACATAACTGTAATAGTTAAACATATGGTATCGCAGACTTTTTTGTAGATATTGATATCCTCTGTGAAACTAAAGTACATTACTTTGCTCTATTATCAATACTTTAGGCAGCGTACGCGATATTAGGATTCTTTTTGGTATTTTTTTCACACCTTGGGTTACATTAACGAAGTTTTCATATGGATCCCTTACTTATTTGACAATATTACGAGTATATACCCTATGTTCATCAGGGATAATGTAGGATTCTAATGGTGAAAGAATTTTTCAAATCGGTCTAGTAGTTTCGGAGCCTATTCAATTCAAACAAACAAACAAGCAAACAAATCTTTCCTGTTTATAATATTAGAGTAGATGTAGATTATAATAAATGTAGATGCATTATTATTTGTGTTTTTATCCTTACACAACCAATTCAAAACATCTTTCTTACTACATAGCGTGTGTAGGTAATATTATAAATGTACATATTATCCATGAGTCATCTTGACTAATCATATTACTGAAATGGTATTTGGGATATATATACATAAAATCAATCAATGTATGTAAAAAATAGTATTATAGTAAGATTCATAATATATTTGCTAATTTCTCAGTACTCCATTTAGATTCCGTTATACAAATATTATCATTGTAATCTATAGATTATAAGAAATAAATCGACATGCGCTTCATTAAGGGTAGCTAAGATTTGTGGTGGGCCCATACAAAAAGAAACTGTCTTCTTTGGTTTTTCGAATATTTTGTATTTGTACAGTGATCTTTTTAAGCCGCTGCAAATAACCGATACAGTATCCACTTACGACGGTAGATGACTTCGAAGTGAGTGAGTGAGGCAGTCCATTTCGTAAAATGAATTGTTAAAAGGCTGCTATAACACCGAAAATTTTCGGATTTCTACGATGAAAATAATAAACTATAACTATTCAAAAAAATAATTAAACTGCCATTTACACTCCATGGCTTTCCACATGTTTGATGAAGAGATATAAAAATAGATTGAGTTAAACAATTGATACTTTCAGTATCATGTTATCGTGTTTACCACTCCATGCGGACTTGATAAATTTATACCATAAGCCACTAAAACCATTTTTTATGTAAAGACGCAATTAATCTTTTAAAAAAATATTTCTAAATTCAACAATCATTTATCTTTTACACAATATGCTTTCATATCATTTATATATTCAATGTGATTGTTAGATACGATTTTATGCGACAAAACGTTAGAATCTTGCTTTTTAGGCGTTAGTAGAACATACCTACCCTCTTTAATAAATTAAAAGTTATTTATTAATTTATAAATAAATTTAAATTTTTAACAATAAATTAAAATAAAATTAGTGTGTGTATGTGTACGCGTGCACTGCGTGACGAACGTTTGCGTACGACAGCGCGTGCATACTTACGTGAGTTGCGTGGTTTTAATATAATTAACATTAAATAAACCAATAAGATTTGCGTATTCTGTCGAATATGTCAGACTTCCATAAATATGTCATGTTTGCATCGCATTATTATATTCATCAATATACTTTCAATGACAAATTTATCATCACTTTGTATTTCAAAATCCATTGTCGAACATAGGCCTCCTCCATGATTGCCTCATAGAGGGATTTTGCCATAGCAGCCACTTGGCAGGCGTGTTGGCAACCGCAGTTTTGTAAATTATTTGAGTTGTTTTCAGGAACATGCTGCTGGCTATCACCTGTTTTAGTTTCCCTCTGTCACCTCTTACGACACCAAACTCTCACGACCCACTGAGATGATATGGGATAGTAGATATTCTTATACCAAAGGACACAATTAACCGTATTATTTATTGGAACGAAGTTCTTTATCAGACGTTACGAATTTGGCGGATGGGGGATAGGCGAGAAAAAGTGTAAGATTTTCCATCACGACCCCTTCTGAGGTAGCGTGGCGGCTATAATGAAGCGAGATGAAATAATCTCTTTCGCACTTTTTGTTATCTTGCCATGAAAGAAATATTATTTTATTTTAAATGACGCTTTATTTTAATAGACGCTAGTGATTCATTTATTTATATATGTTAATCAATAATATAATACTTTCATCAATAATAATATATTAGAAGCGTCACTAGCCTAATGGAAGTGCGCGGACCGCGAACTTGAAAGAGGGACAGAGGGAAACTGAGGCAGAAGATGGGCAGCAGCATCTCTCTGATAAAAGAAATATTGCAATAGAAAAACTACGGTTGCCAACCCACCCGCCAAGCGTGGCAATCCACCACATCCCTCACCCTCACCCCCATCCCCCCTAATGAATAACGTTACGAAGAGACGGCCCCTAGTCCCTGGCGGCTCCGCTATTCCTGGTTACGGTGGCGATCATGGTAAAAGCGGGGCAGGGATTGCTAAGAATCTTCGGTGGAGTTTCGGTTGCCACCTAAGACGACTCGACCTGGAAACATAAAACGCACGCACCCTAAGGAATGACAAGAAGATCCTGGATATGGAAGAAGAGATACACAAGTTGCGCTGGAATATTATAGGATTATCCGAGGTCGGAGAAAAGAATGTGTGTTAAAGAGATGGAAAGAGTATTTTGAAAGTGTGTTTGAAAGAGAGGAAGTGCAGGTACAGCATCCGGCACTTTCCATGCAAACTAATATAAATGTTGATGAAAGTGAGATAAGTATGGATGAAATGGTGAAAGCGTTGGAACGTATGAGATTAGGTAAGGCTGTAGGGTATGACAGGATTACCGTCGAGATGCTGAGGGCAGGAAAGAGCATAGTGGCTAGCCAGCTGTACCGTCTTTTCAATTTGTGCTGGTGAAATGGGCAAGTACCGGAAGACTGGTGCAGAGCCGTAACCGTGCCATCGTATAAAGGAGAAGGGTCACGACAGGACTGAATAAATTCCCGCAGTATAAGCCTTCTCAGCGTCGTCGGTAAATTGTATGCGAAAGTGTTGATTGAAAAGGTTGTGAATAAAAAAGACAAAAAAGTATGGGATGCACAAGCAGGATTTAGAAAGGGAATGGGATGTATGGATCAGGTATTGTCCTTGCGGTGCATAGCCGTAAAGTGTTTGGCTAAAAATAAAAAGGTCTATTCTATTTTATAGATCTAGAAAAGGCCCATGAAAGAGTGGTGAGAAATGAGTTGTGGTCAGCACTGTCCGTAAACGGTGTGAGCAGTATCCTCATACGAGCATTGCAATCTCTTTATAGGGATTCTAGTGCTTGTGTAAGGATAAACGGGGCATATAGTGAATGGCTTAATATCGAAAAAGGTGTTAGACAGGGATGTGTAGCGTCACCGTGGCTGTTTAATCTGTTCATGGACAATTGCTTGACAGATTTAAAAGATAATGAAAATGGGTTGAGAATGAATGAGTTACTCGTCAAATGTTTTCTCTTTGATTCATGATCAACTTTAAAATTACTTGCGTCTTCGGCCGAGGAGTTGCAGGAGTTGGTAACTGCTATGATGTAGCCTTTGTTAGAAAGGGAATGAAGATGAATGTAAAGAAGACGAAAGTGATGGTGTTTGAAAGAGATGAGGCAGTGCAAGACTGCAATATCGTGATTGGAGATGATCAAATTGAACAGGTGAAGGAGTTTGTGTATTTGGGTTCAAAGTTTACAAGAGATGGAAAGTGTGAGAGTGATAATGAAAGAAGAGTGAATGCAGGAAACAGGGTGAATGGAGCTTTGCACTCCTTAATGAGCAGTTGGAAGGTGTCTAACAAGGCTCGTTTGGTTGTGCATGAGGGTTTGTTGGTTCCGAAACTCATGTACGGAAGAGAAAGTTGGGTATGGCAGAAGAAACATGAAAGCAGAATAAATGCAGTTGAGATGAGAGCGTTGAGAAGTATGATAGGAGTTAAACTGAGTAACAGGATAAGAAATAGTGAGATTAGGAAACGTGATCTGACAAAAATTGAGAAAGGTATGCGGAGATGGTTTGGCCATGTCGAGAGAAAAAATGAAGAACGATTGACGAAAAAAGTGTATAAGGCGAGTGTGAATGAAAGTGTTGGAAGCGGTAGACCTAGGCAGACGTTCCTAGATCAAATCAGGGACGTCTTGAAAAAAGGCCAGGTCAAGAGCACCATAAACCGAAAAGCATGTATGAAGGGAATAATGAAAATGGGCGAAGCGAAACGAGTGTGTAAGGATCGTAGCAAGTGTGGAAGCAAAGAAGTGGTCTCTGCCTACCCCTACGGGAAAGAGGCATGATTATATGTATGTTTGTATGCATAAATATATACAAGAGAGGCGGCGGACATGGTAATCCTTGAAACCAGCAACTTGTTCTATCACCGAGAAGGCAAACATCTGTCCCAAAGAGGTCGGATTTATCGTCCACTAGTCTCTCGTTAACAACGTTGTAAAGATTGAGTGTGTCGACGAGGGTTGCGTACCTTATACTCAGAATCACCAAACAATATTCGCTTAAAGTCATACGGGCTTATGCACCAACTTTGGCACATTCCAAAGAGGAGAAAGAAAATGAATGAAGATATATCTATAGGTATGCATTCCTACAAATTCCACTATACGATGTTAATGGGAGACTTTAATGCAAAACTAGGCACAAAAAAACCGTGAACTGAATGTAGAGAAATTTGGAATGGGGCAACGGAACTCAAGGGGCCAGACGCTGGCCGACTTCATGAAGAAGGAGGGACTAATTATGATGAGCTCTTTCTTCCAGAAGTGACTCCACAGGAAGTAGACCTGGTCAAGCTCAGAAAGTTCGATAAAAAATGAGATTGAATTCATTATGACTACCAGACGACAACTGTTAAGTGATATCTCAGTGATCGCAAGGGTGAAAACTGGTAGCAATCACTGAATGGTCAGACGAACACTGAACCTAAACATTAAGTTGGTGAGGCCTCATCTAATGAAGTCAACGCGCCGTTCCCCTCGAACTCTAAACCAAAGTCCCGAACCTTTCAGCTAAATCTACAAAACCATTTTTAGTGTCTATAAGACTACAATGCAGTGGACGATATGAATGAAAAACTAGTGTATCTGTCCATGCTGTCGGAGCTAAGTTCTGCAAGACTCACCACAGAAGAACACAAAAATATTCCGATCACACTATTAATCTCATAGCTGTTAGGCGGGATTTGAAGCTGTAGTCTTCAGTAGATTTGACAGCGTACAAGAAACTGAACAGACAGATCTCCAAATGCATGCGTCGGGACTGACGCAACTTCAGTACAACTCGTATTGAACAAGCAATCGAGCGGAATCAGAGCTACAAATTCTTTGCTAGAAGCTGTCTGTTTGCTATAGATTTTTGTGAGATTGAGAGGTTTTATGGGCAGCTGTTCACATTATAGCAAGTCTTATCCGATACTAATCCGATGATATTCTGGACACCAGCGTGATCGAGATAAGAATGGCTTTCCAGCACCTTAATAACAACAAGGCCCCAGGCGAGGATGGAGTTAAAACGGAGTTTCTGAAAGCGGGTGAAAACCGGTACTTGTAGTCCTTCAGAAGCTCTTTAATTCCGTCCTCAATGGTAGCACTACACCGGAGACGTGTATCAGACTTGCGGTGGTCTTGTTCTTCAAGAAAGGCGACAACGCTCTAATGAAGAACTAAAGACTGATTTCCCTTTTAAGCCACGGCTACGTGTTGTTTTCGAAAGCTATTGAGAATCTTCTCGCATGCAAACTTGACAACTTCCGACAAGCCGGTTTTCAAAAATATGCCCTTCGGCAAATTGTACAGAAGTTGAAGGAGTACAATTTCCTTATATGTCTGGCGTATGTGAACTATGAAAAAGCCTATGCCGGTAGTTGTTGGGAGCATTAAGCTGGAATTTGTTGATGAGTATGGTATACCTTGGAAAATAGTCCGACTGGTTAAGTCCAACTTCGACCGAGAGGTTAATCGACGTATTCAACTTGGCTGGGCAGCATTCGGGAAATCACGGCACATCTTCTCGTCAGGTATACCTCAAAACTTAAAAACGAGACTGTACAATCAATGCGTGTTGCTAGTGATGATCTATGAAACTGAGACGTGGTGGTCCTTTACTGCTGGCCGTATGAGGAAGCTCAAGGTCGCTCAGCGCGCTATGTAGAGGGCTATGCTTGAGGTTTATACATGGTAAACTTAGAAATGAGGATATCCGCAGTGGTATCACGGTGACCGACATATCCCAACGGATTAGTAAGCTGAAGTGGCAATGGGCCGGCTATATAGCTCGAAAAACCGACAACCGACAGGGAAAAAGTTTCTCGAGTGGCGGCCTCGTACCGACGGACGAAGTGTATGACGCTCCCCACTAGACCGAGTGATGACCACATAAGACATGCAGGAACTCGATGGATGCAGGTTGCTCATAATCGTGGTTTGTGGCATTCCTTGGGGATTCCTATTTTCAGTAGTAGACTTGTGATGGGCTGTAATGATAATTTTGATGATGATGATTACTAGAATTTAAAAAAAATACTACGAAAGGAACTTCGAACCAACCGAGTGTTCCACGACACTCACGCATATTATTTATTTTATTACATACAGTTAACGGATAAAATAAAACAATCATGATTTATGTTTATGTATATGCGTATACATATAAATCTGGTATTTTAAATAGGAAGTATATACAAGTTATAATAATAATTAAAAAAAGATAAGCAAACGCGGCACATCGAGCTCTCATAACTGAGGATGACATCATCATATTCAGATAATTTACATGTTATAACTAATTTGCAACGCAATTATTCAATATAAATTGCATGCTTATAAAAATAAAAATCCATAAAAATTTGAAGATAAAGGTACAAATACTACAATCTAATAAAATTGGGTGACGAATCCTCTTACACCACCTACATACAAAAACTAAAATTTATTATATATTAAGTAAATATTAAAAATGAATATTTAATATTGTGACAACTTTCAATATTTTCTTGGTCAAAACTTGTTCAGGCAAGTCTTTTTACTTTCGGAAGCTACAAATTACTTTCGTAAGTTAAGGTCAGAAAAGACCGAAGAAAATATTTACATTAACTATATGTTGCAACTTAGAAGGGATCGAACCCACAAAATGTACTTTATAAATACTTGAATACGTGAAACTTGATACTTCAAATTCTGACCAATATATAGTGATAATATCTTGCTTCAATTTGTATTTATCTTGCTTGATTAAGGCTGCGAAATTTATGTTTCTCTTACTGTTATTCCTAAAAATATTGAAGTAAGAATCCTTGTGTAATTTAGGTATATTCGTATTAAACACAATTTTTTACCTTACTTTGAATAAGATCCTTTTTACGTAACTAAGTGAATTTATTATTGACTTTGAAGGTGGTAACGGAATGCAAAGAACACCGGAAAAGTTAATAATAAGAAAGCTATCGGGTAGTGATAGAAACAAAAGTAAAAATTTGTTCTTAAATAGTAAGCATTTATCAGTAGTTTATATAAACTAATGCTTTTAGTGTTTACAGAATGATGACGGTGGCATAAGGGAATCCATCACTATTAAGTTCCATGGGTGTCGTAAGAGAGAATACGCCAGAGGAAACGTACTACGTCCGATAGATATTTTTACGTGGTAAAGCCATGCTGCAGCTATATTATTACAGTTGTAACACAAATGGGTCAGCTCGACCAATGAAAGACCATACTCTCACAAACATCAGAGTAAAATATCAGCTTAATGCTGCTGTGTTTCGTAAAATGTGTGTTAAGGATCGGAGATCCTACTGGATACGAGGCATTACATCTTAGTTCTATGGGGTGACAACGCGTCCGCCTTTTATTCCAAATTCTATAAAATTAAAATAAATAAATAAATGACGCAAAGCAACGTCGAAAATGCAAAAGGTCTGGTGCAATGTGGAATGTTACGGGTTAATAAACAACAAGATGAAGAATTTTTTTATAAAGAATGTAATGTTCTTCCTTATGCCGACTTTATTTCTAAATGACAACATCAGTTGTAAGTTGTGATTTTGATTGTCCAAAACGCTAAAGTTAATTTTTACGGATTTATAATTGGGGCAGCGTTACCTATAAGAGAGTATTAGCTTTACGCTTAAAACTTCCCTCACCATTCCTAATATGAGTTTGGGGCAATCTTAAATAATACGTTAATATTCTTGGAAATGTATTTCATTAATGCAATAAAAATAATGCTGTGGATGAGGGTGAAAATCGTATTGAAGATATTTATATATAGAACAGGGATTCTACAAAAATTAACAAAATAAACATTTTCATTTCAATCTTCATCATTCATCATTATAGCGTTTTACAAGTTCACTGCTGAATACAGGCCTCGACTAAGGTATATCAAACATAATACACGGTCCCGAGTCATCTACATCCCCCGACTTTCTGTATCTTCGTCGAGGATGGAGGATCTCCATATAAAGGCCGTCCTACAATTTGCATACCAGTACTAGTCTGTCAATCGATAACCTTTCTTCCTCATCTGTTGTTTGTTTTTTGAGCTATATGACCGACATATTATCACTTCAGTATAATGTTATAGACATAGAAGTTTTTCGGTTATGACCTAATTAATAATTTTTTGCTTTTTAGCAGCTGCGGACGTTTAGTTTATAACACATGCTGTCTTTCAATTTTTTCATATATAATTTGTCGTGAAGCGACAATTAAATACAAAAGAGAACCTAACCTAGTAACAGCAAAACAACAAAAATAGAACAAAAACAAATAATATATTTAAGATTTAAAAGATATTTGCAATTTTATATAACAAAATGGAGTATGAAGATGAGGATGGATGTCGTGATTTACAAATTATTAAAAAAAAGGTAATAAAAAAAGAGATTAGTGTCGAAGCTGAACCCGAAGATCCAAGGTGTACTGCAAGTGCTCTCAGCGCCTGGAACGAGCACGCACGGCGTAGGTGAGAAGGCGTGGGCGTCTCTAGGCGACGACCTCAGGTGAATGTGGTGGTTTGCAAGATCCGGCGATTTCAGGCAAGACAGGGGCTTGCAGGATCCTCAGCGACTTCAGACAGGACAGAGGCCTGCAGGATCCGGTGACTTCAGGCGGGACAGAGGTTTGCAGGATCCGGCGACTTCAGGCAGAGCAGAGACTTGTAGGATCCCGGCGACTTCAGGCAGAACAAAGGCTTGTAGGATCCGGCGACTTCAGGCAGAGCAGAGGTTTGTAGGGTCCAGCGGCTTCAGGCAGGACAGAGGCTTGCAGGATAAGGCCTTTAGGAGATGCTTCGAATTCGAGAACTGAAGCGAGACTGCCATTCTTCACCGATTGTTCGGCTTTTATACCTTTCTAGAGAGAACGGAAAAATTATTTAAATTAAACGCAAATTTTTTGTAAATGGCCAAGAGGAAAGAGTATTTATGTGGAATTATCGAAGTAGAAACAACAGACCGGTAGCAAATTTGAATATAATTGCCATGACGACCAGATAAACAACGATGTCAAAACATGTCAAATTTTGTTTTTAGGCTCGTAATAGAAAAACGGCAAGATTTAAGTGAAAAATGAGATATTATTGATATAGAAAAAAAGGTAGCGCACCTGCGCGCACAAAGTCCGAAATTGCAGAGTTACGGAAAACTAAATAAAAGACCGAAAAAGGTAGACTCCATTGACACCAATTTAAAAGTGCTGATAATGTGAAAATACGAAGTAAAAATGATTTGTTATTGTGTTCTTATGGTTTAAAATCGTTACAGGATCCTATGGAAATAAAGGTGATGTAAAATATACAGTTTTGAGGTGAATGCAGAAAATCGAAACAGAATGGAAAAATGAATTTAAAATAATGTAAAATGATATGTAAGTAGCATAACACTACAAATTTCGTAAAATGTTTGAAAAAGAGCCGCTGGGTTTGTTATAGAGTCTTCCCAGGACTAATTTTTTTTCCGAACCAGCGGTGAAAGCATAAATGACTTTCAATAAGTATTTTTGTAACATATAATGCTGGTAAAATATTGTGAAAATTTCGATATCAGCTTTTTTGGTACTTATTTTAATGATACACTCTTATAACCATATTTTGTTTACTACAATATACTTTACATAATCAGTGAATTGTACGATTTCACGAAAGTATGACTTTCGTAAACTCGTTTAATTCTCACAAAGCTAAAGGAAACAACAATGATAATAAGGATTCAAAGGAGTATCTAAGTAAGATTAAGCTTAATTTGTTTCAACTGCTTTTGCGACATTTACTGTGATTCGTTAAAACTGTTATGGATTTATTTATTGTTTACGTCTTCCTTTTAATTTAAAGTTTTCCTTTGTCTAGTTTCTGTAAATTTGGCTTTTCTAATTCAGTTGTTTTAATTTCTTCGTGTTTTATTTTATTAAATAAAGTTTGTTAAAATCAAATTGTTACAACAAAAATAAAAATAATCGTGTAATACATTTATTTTATTCCTAACATTGTCTGAAATTTTTTATGAGGTTTTTTATTGTAGTAGTTTTACAATAAAACAAAATGTTTATAGTGTAGGATATTAATAGACAGTGTCAACTATTAAAAACGTACGGCAAACATTTTTTTAGCATGAAACGTAAAGTTTGTTAGATATTTTAAATGTGAGAAGCCACGTATAATTTGATAATTAAAACGGACTAGCCTTAAATAGCACAAAATAAACTTAACTAATAGCAAGTCATTGCAGACTAGGGAACGTGATCAGGTTTCACCCTCGAGAAACCACGTATAATTTGATAATTAAAACAGACTAGCCTTAAATAGCACAAAATAAAATTAACTAATAGCAAGTCATTGCAGACTGGGGCACTTGATCAGGTTTCACCCTCAGCTATCCCCTCATGGGAGAAGGGTTTGGGGGCTAGGTAGCCGTGAATTGGTTACAAACAGTAAACAAAGTGGAACTCACTTGGTTGGGCCAAGGTGGCTGCGTAAAGTAGGCTCACTGAGCCCACTTCGACTACTTGTTGGGAGAAAGAGGGAGGAATTTACCTCTCTCGAAGAGGGGCCGCCATAATATAGCGGAGCTGTAGATGTGAGCGTTCCCCTGGCCTTGCATTAGCAAAACCCAAGTTGTCCCAACTTGGAGTTTGCCAACTTGGAGTTTTAATCAGTACGAGTCCGAAATACTCCGTCCTTTACACCGCAAGGCGGATATACGTAGGTATTCCTCCATTCAAAAAGGACCTTTGCTCTGGTAACGCTTGTCTCTATGTCCTATAATGTAGGAGGGTGTCAAATGGGAAGGACACGTCTTGCTCAGTTTAAGGCTTTAATTATACTACTCTTTATTACAAACTCTAATATAATATCTATGTTGTATGGGCTACAACACTTCATCACACCTCACACCGCCAAAATAATATTATATTATTTTTTTATACATAACATAATATTCCTATTCTAATTAAATAATTAACAATTCCTATCTAATAAACAAATAACTAGTAAACATAACCAAAAACATATGTAAACCAGGCCTCATTAAGTTTATACATATATATAAGTCGACATATTGTTAAGTTACTTACACTTATTTGTCAAATTCAGGGATTATTACTTTACGTTATACATAGGCGAACAATAGTAATTTATTCGTACGATATCATAGCTATTTAGTTATCTAGTCACCACGTCATCCATCTTGTCATTTTGTCATTTTGTCATTTATCTATTCCAGATATTTATTATGCATTATAATAATTTTATTCTCATATTTTTAAATAATTCTCTTTTTCATTTAACACCCTTCAACATTACGTCACCGTTAATGCCTATTAAAAATCCACAGCTGAAGAGAGGCCTCCGCATAAATTGCCATCGCAATATATCACGTCTAGTAAATTTGGGTTAAGAGTTTTTACGTATAGTAGTAGTAGTTAAAACGTATAAAGGCTGTAACAAACTTTTTAATTTTTTAAGAGTTTTGGTGGGATTTTTAGTCATAAGGACACAAAAATTGTGCGTGTACTTGTGTGCACACGTACGAACTGAAACTTCTTTACGAAATGTCATTGTCTTTCATTTCACATGTTTCTATTTCAGTCAACTTTTGATTTTTAATACCGTACAAAATTTCTCCACTACGTTGATAAAGAAGTTCCACTTCTATAAAATTAGTTTCCATGAAAAATGGTAAGTGTAAAGAGTTAACTCTACGAACAAACGCTATCTAGTTATACCAGTCTACAGCGAGTCAGTAATTCATTCGCGGGTACAATGTATGTACATATACCCTCTTAATATAAAGTCATCTATACATATAATAAAAATGTAAATACCCGATGTGTATACATTTTAGATTTATATAATAAAAGTGATTGAGAGGTACTAAAAATAAGTAATTAAATAAATTTCTACCATTTTTAGAATTTTCTGTCTGTCTGTCTGCCTGTTTGTTTGTTTGTTAACGTATCACGTATAAAGTACCAATTTATATCATAAGAATCGTTAAAGAAATTATAAAGTGTATCTTCAGGTTACATTTAGTCTTTATTTCATTAAAATTAGTTCATATTATCAAAAGTTATAATAAATATTCTGACGTATGGCTACGAAGTATAGGTACGAATTTGTTCAATGGTGGCGTTCGTTGAGTCATCAAGTAAATTTTAAACTAATATATTATAAATCATAATTAAATGGTGTAAAATAATTTTCTATAATGATTTAATTATATCTGAAACGCAGTAAACAAAACTATTACATAAAGAACGTAATAAATATTTAAAAAATAATATTAAACCTATTATCTAAATCTAAAGTACAATAGTTAACCCATTTCGTCGATATATGGTGGTGTTGCACAAACACACTACACTAATATTATAAAGAGGAAAGATTTCTCTGTTTGAATTGAATAGGCTCCGAAACTACTGAACCGATTTGAAAAATTTTTTCACCGTTAGAATTCAACATTATCCCTGATAAACATAGGCTATATAATATTATCAAGAAAGTTAGGGATCCGCATTAAAACTTCGTTAATGTAACCCAAGGTGTGAAAAAATTACCAAAAAGAATCCTTACATCTCGTACGCTGCGGAAACTATTGATAATAGAGCAAAGTAATGTACTTCAGTTTCATAGAGGATATTATCCATATCTACAAAAAAGCCTGCGACACCATGTGTTTAACTATTACAGTTATAACATTACAGGTATAACTACTTTTATATTTTAAAATATGAAATAGTAACGCCAGTGTCTGTACCACGCATAACCACCAATTAATTTTAGTAACATATTTCATAAACCATGTAATTTTAGTAACATATTTCACTCTTTAAATCGTTGTTAATTCAGCAACCGGCCGTCATGATATCTCTCTCAAAGTTCGCATGTCGCAAGGCGTAGTCGCGTGATATACTCGAGTGAAACCGCGGGGCACAGCTAGTAGTAAATATGCAAGGTGACAGGCCTTTCATATTTACTGAGACTTTCGTCAAGACTTTCTAGGATATCGTCAAGCTTAATTTTTAAATTTTAAAGTTTGACGAAGATTTTAGGACAGTGACTAATCCTTTGTTAATGACGTCTAGATAGACCTGTTACATACTAATATTGCAGATAAATCTCTCGCAAAGTGGATAGCTGAAAGATTGTAGCCTGTCGTTGAATATTTGACATAATGTTCACCGCCACAATTAATGTCTGGTACATGGCAACACAAGTTACCATTAGCGTCTTCTAGTATCGAGTAGCAGAACTAGGAGATTCAAGATCCTTCTAGAAATTTCCATGGAAGAACCGACCGGTATGAACTCGAACATTTTAGATGTTTCTACAGTAGAATGTTCTGGAACTATCTGAGGTCCTATATAAGATATCTATCCTATATATAGACCACCAACGAGGTCACTATTAAATTGTCAATACAAGCGAATACTTCAAAATGATACAACTGCGAACTAAAGTGATAAGTAGTACAATTGTGTTTTGTTATTAGTGTGGTTTTAAGTTGTAATATGTGTTCTGTAATTTAAGTGAAAATTTTGGTAATTCACTCGGCAGTTTTTAATTGTCTCGAACCCTAAGCTAGTAACAATAGCTTAATGCGTGTCGACGAGGCGTATTTTCACTCTGGCGCGACGTGTTATTCTGGTGGCGAAGTTATAATTTGTGATAAGTGAATCCGGGATATTCAATGTCAAATTTTGTGCTACTGTCCTTGCCGTGTCGGATGTCATGTGTTCGATTCTGCGATGAGTGCGGAATTAGGCGAATTGAAGTTAGTTAAATGTACAATGAAGCTGAGAGACTGAGTAGTGACAGTGAAGAAAGAAGTGGTCCGGCGCTGAAGCAGTCTGGATCGATGCAGCATTTTGGAGCAGCCTGGAACTCGGCCGCTGCTGGTCGCCTATGCTTGTCAAGGCCCCACACATTCACACCTCACTGTACACGACTCGCTATCTACCATTACACACACTCACGGCCTGCCCAAGCCTTGGAGCGAAGTTAGCTCCTGATACAGGTAAGTACCTTTGTCTTCTAGTTTGCTCTTGTGTACAAGAATATTGCTATCAACTTTTTAAAATATTTCAAAATTACAAAAGCGTTTCACAATCAAAATAACATCAGTGAATATATTTTGGTAAACTGTCACTTAAATAACACAAATAAGGTCAAGTTCTAACAATTTAGAGCTTTAGTTACTACTTATTAGATTTATTTGGGATATAAGGTGGCCAATGCGACATTTAGGTGAAGACTAATCAATATTTTGTTAAAAGAAGCCACTCAAAATCTGCTATACAGTGCATATAAGCAAAACAAAATACAAACAACAGGAATAGGCTAATTTTGATACAATTTTCATATAGTTATCTAAGTAACAAAATTAGCAGAAGAAAAACGGCCTGTAAATTATTACCAAACGACAAAATATATCCCTTTAAGGCAGTAAAAATACTACTTTATTCTTCTTTATGTTTATTGAATTTAGGAAAAAATAATAAATGAAAATGAGTACTTTCTATTAAGGTGTGTTAAAAAGTCTTACATGACGCGAAAAAAAAATTATCCTGTAAAATTTCTTAAGTAATGCTTATCCTTACATACCGTAAGGAAAAAAGTACTTTATGTTTAACCGCATTTATTTGGGTCAGGGCAAAAATTACTGAGTGTATAAAGTTAAAATCGAATACCTACCCAGTGAAATTTATTCATAAATCGGAAAAATTTTAGTCGCTTGCTCGCCGAAAACTGTTAAAATGTAATTTTTTTTAATTACCAAGCGGCAACAAAACTCATCCTAGCGATACGAGAGTATGACATATATGTAGACATGAGTATGACATAGTACGACATATCGACGCTGAATTTTTAACTAATTTAAATGATGTACGAGTATATTACTCAATATCGCCCAACATGTCGCTTGGTAATTATTGCCTTCAAGTATCGGTATGGCAGTACAGCAGTCACACGCTCGGCCGTGGCCGGCTTTACTCGGTCACTGTGAAGTAGGATTAAGTCTGAGTAATTATTACTCATTCTTTTAGGTGTTGCGATGGGCTCACCGGTATCTCCCATTGTCGCCGATATTTTCATGGAGGACTTTGAGGAGAAAGCCCTGCTTTTCTTACTGCAACTGTAACTCCAAGGTTCTACAAGCGATACGTAGACGATACTTTCACAATTTTACCATCAGACAAAGTAACTGCATTTTTAGAACGTTTTAATTCCATAAACTCAAAAATTCAATTTAGTTTTTAGTTTAGAGTAAGAGGCAAATAATTCTTTAGCTGTCCTATATGTGTTAGTCATTCGAAATACTAACAACACCATAGGTCACACTGTGTTTGGAAAAAAGACCTAAAGGAATCAATATTTAAACGGTGGATCCCACCATTATCCTTCACAATTAACTACCGTGGGCAAATTTTTGTTACAGAGAGCATGAGGGATCTGTGACAGCAAACACGTGGCCACCGAGCTTCAGCACGTCAAGCAGGTTCTGCACGACAACACGCTTCGGGTCCCGCACCTACGACCAGTGACCGAGTGTAGCCGGCCACAGCCGAGCGTGTGCCTGCTCTACTACCATATGTCAGAGATGGCATAGACAAGATTGGCTAAATCTTGAAGCGAGCTTATATTAGGACATTCTTCAAAACGTCGTAAAAGATTAGTCGGTTCTTACCATCCGTCAAGTGCAATATTTCTCTACATGATAAACGAGTGTACAAGCTTGATTGTGAATGTGGTCTCTCATATGTAGGACATACAAAACGATCTATCAAAACCCATGTAAAAGAACACATAGCTTACGTGAAACACCAACATGCCGCAGTCAGCAGCGGAAGTCAGCAGTTTGTGAACATATCCTAGACGGCCCTCGCCGTTACATAAGATTTGACAAACTACAAATTCTCGCGAAAAAACATCGATTACTGCCAAAGATGATATATGAGATTATTGAAATTAAAAAAATATTCGAATTTCAATAGAGAGAGAGGCTGGGTATTGCCACCTGCTTGGGATCCTGTGTAAAAATTAATAAAATTAAAAAGAAACCCAAGCATATCACTGCAAGGCTTCAAGACACAGTAAGTTCATTCTGCGTATATCGGACCAAAACTAATAATTAAAACATCTGAAGGTAACTCCGGGTTAGCTCTGACATCGTTTGTTTGAATAGCTTAAGCAAAAATTTTCCTTAAAAATTTAAGTCAATCATTAAAAATTTAAGTTCGGATCACTGTGTACAGTTTGTCTCATTGTCCTATAACACAAAAAAAAAACAAGAAAGTTGTCTTTGTTCCAATAAAAGAACATCGCTTTGATAGGTTTAGAAAGTAATATAGTAAAAATACTTCTATCACTTTTATTTAAAAATAGTGATGATTATATTTATGGCGGATTATTTAAGATTATAAGTAGTGAATTTAATAGAATATTTACATCTTAGACTTTCTCTTTAAACTTTCTCTTTCACAGTCGCAAATCATTTAATGAATGGGTGACAGTAGGAATTTATAAAAGTAGGTGAAGGTTATAAGAACTTTATAATCAAAGATCATATACTCATAGTGTCGTATTTAGCGAGTACGTAAAAATATTCTTATATATTAAAAAAGTATGCTCAACTGTTAAAACTTTTAATTTTATTGGATGCAGTTTTTATTTTGTTGCTTAACAAAATAAAAACTGCATCCAATAAAATTAAAATGACGTGGAGTATAATTAATAGTAAAACGGGCAAGGTCAAACCACGCAACTCGGATTTTCAATTGAATATTAACAATAACTTAACTCAATCTGAGATCGGATATGAAACATTTTACTGATGTTCCCTTTTAGGGTTCCGTAATTACACAACAAGGAACACTTATAGTTTCGCCATGTCCGTCCGTCAGTCCGCGGTTTTGCTCAGAGACTCTAGGTGCTACAAATCTGTAATTTGGCATAGTTATAGCTATTAATCACGCTTAGAAACTGTGAAATAAAATATTGGAAAACTATTTTTATTCGCATAAAAGTAAATGAAGGATTTTTTTACCCATCTATTCCATCATGTGGGGTATCATTGGATAGGTCTTTCAAAAACATTGGGGTTATGGAACAAAATCTTTTCGATTCAGGGGTCTGTTTGCGAAATATTTTGCTTTAAAATGTTATTTTTCATTAGATGTGTCCCCCCTTCTATCAATTAAACCGCTGTTTCTGGAAATGTGAAAAGAATACACAATAGCAGTGTATATAACGAAGTTAAAAGGAAAACTACCAAGGCTAAGTATAATTATGAAGTTAACGAGTAATAGTCGACCAAATTTTAAAATGCATTTGGATTAATAAAAATTTCGTTACATCTCAATAGAAAATGACCTAAAACTAGCTGCATTAATATAACCTTGTAATGTTATTATAAACTGTTAAAAATAAAAAAATATATAAAGAAGCTTTATTTTCAAAAACGATTTTTTTTAATATTTTTTGAATACCACTCCCTATAAGACTGATTTCAAAATAAGTCCTTCAGTTACGATCTTCCTATTTGGACCCATTTTTAGTCGTAATAGCGGTCAAACCGTTAACTCATTTATTATGCTCATTATCAAGAGGCCCACGTATTATGACAGGCAATTACGGAACCCTACGTATCACTTCGATATACCGACAGTCAAGTTGGCACCGCTGAAGGGACTGCAGCATCAACAAATTTTTGACAGAATCAAAAGCTTTCTCATAGTCCATAAACGCAAGACTTAGTGACAAATGGTACACCTCGGTTATGTGTAGCTACAATTTGCCGAAGAGTGTGTATGTGATCTATGGTATTAAGGCCTTTTTGGAAACCGGCTTGTTAGGGAGGCTGGAAGTCGTCGATCCTACGTTCGAGACGATTCGTAAGGACTCGAAAACGGCACTGACACGTGGTTCAGAAGGGAAATTGGTCTGTAGTTCTTTAAGAGACCGTTGTCACCTTTCTTGAAGAACCAGACCATCGCACTGATCTAGGCCTCTGGAGTAGTGCCACTATGGAGGACCGAATTACAGAACTTCTGAAGGACTTCAAGTACCGGTTTTCAACGTCCTTCAAAAGCTCCGCTGTAATTACATCCTCACAATCCTCAAAGTTCTGGAGAACCATTCTAATCAGGCTCAGACTGACGGCCGCGATATCATCAGAATAGCATCGGAATAGTGTCGGATAAGACTAGCTCTTTGACCGTAAGTCAAACTTGCGTGTGGCTCCAATGATGATGTGTATAGCTCCCATATAATCTCTCAATATCACTTAAAATCTCAGGCGTCCCGAAAATGATACTGCCACATTCGGTTTTCAGCTTCGACAATTGGCTCTTTCTGGCAGTCAGATCTCTGGCTAAGACTTCGAAAAAAAAAAAGCGATCGAGTGGAAGGAGAACTCCCTTTGGACGAAGATGTGTAATTACCCGAACGCTGCCCAGCCGAGATGAATCCGTCGATTGACCTCTCGGTCGAAGTTGGACTTATCTAGTCGGACTATTTGTCCCAGGTAAACATACTCGTCAACAACTTTGAGCTTAGTGCTGCCAACAACTATCGACATAGGTGTGACATGGACATTAAACATGATCTTTGTTTTGTCCATGTTCATCTTAAGACCTATCCGTTGGGAAACACTATTGAGGTCATTGAGCATAGTGCTTAGGTCCTCCAGCGATTCTGCCATAAGGACTATATCGTCGGCAAATCGAAGGTGAGTGATGTACTCGCCATTGATGTTAATACCATACAAAATTCCTTTCCAGTCCAGAAGCTTGAAATCGTATTCCAACGCAGCGGTGAAGAGTTTCGGGGATATGACGTCACCCTGTCTTACACCTCTCTGCAATTGGATAGGTTTTGTACTCTGGTTCTGTACTCGGATACCCATCGTAGCCCTACTATACAAGCACTTCAACACTTCGATATACTGAAAGTCAACTTGACACCGCTGAAGGGACTGCAGCACCGCCCAAATTTCGATGGGATCAAAGGCTTTCTCATAGTCCACATACGCCAGACATAGTGGCAAATTGTACTCCTCGGACTTCTGTACAAATATGCCGAAGGGTATATATGTGGTCTATGGTGCTAAAGCCTTTTCGGAAACCGGCTTGTTCGGGAGGCTGGAAGTCGTCAAGTCTGCGCGCGAGACGATTCATAATGACTCTCGAAAACAGCACGTAGACGCGGCTCAGAAGGGAAATCGGTCTGTAGTTCTTCAAGAGAGCGTTGTCGCCTTTCTTGAAGAACAAGTCCATCGCACGTTTGCTCCACGCCTCCGGTATAATGCCACCATGGAGTTAAAGAGCTTCTGAAGGACTTCAAGTACCCGTTTTCCACCCGCTTTCAGAAGCTCCGCTGTAATTCTATCCTCGGCTGGGGCCTTGCCGTTTTTAAGGTGCTGGAGAGCCATTCCAATCTCGCTCTGACTGACATCCGGGATATCATCGGAATAATGATAACCGACGGATTTAGTCAGCTGTAATTGGTAGTAGTTGCATTTTAGATTTTTAACATAGAATTACAAATGTTTCTATAACTTAAGTGATTCTTTTTTAGATAGTCATCATCTCCCGATTTCTTTAGGATTTTATATAATTTGTATTATTGCGTATACATTTGATTACATTTGGAGTTAGCCAAGGCTTTAAGGGTTTATCTCTGCTTGCAATTGTTTTCACTGTGCTATTGTCTACAATACATTCTTGCAGTTTGGAGATCAGAAAACTTACCATTTTATCAGCGGTTTCTAAATTATAGCCACCCATGGAAGAGATCTCAGTGCTACGCCCAATTTATCAAAGTCTATAATAATTTTGTCAAACTGGTAATTATTTCCAAGAACATGTATTTGCCATCCTGTATTGATGAAGTATGCTGCCGATTCTGTGCTCCGAAATCCCTCTCACAATGTAAGGAAACCTTTACCTACACAAGAAAGATACATTTGTACTTCTCATTTTTTTTTTTGCATAAATGTTAGCCATTTCTTAATTATGACTGGTTATATAATGAAATCTTATGTGCTTTAAGCCTACGTAACGTAACGTAACTTCCGAAGTGTGATGTATAACACATCCATAGTATAAAGTTATATCTTCATTACGTTATATACAGATACAAACTATTCAAAGAACTTTTTGTTGAAGGTGACTCTTAGATTGAGTGAGTACATTGAGAGCAATATTGCGTGACATGAGCCTGAATATCTGATCTGAAACTTTACTTACGATCGTATCCCTTTCGATTTCACGCCGTATTCACTTACACCATGTTTCCTTTACACGAGTGACATATTATATTTGGACGGCCTTATTATGTGAAGTTTCGTAACTCTCAAAATAAGATTAGGTAGCTATTGGATTTTTTTATGAGTTTTGTATGCATTTCCCTACACCGACAGCATTTCTTTGTTCTGGCGGAAGCTGGATGAAAAACTTTCTAAGATTGCGACAGTTGGTAACCATAACTTGCAAGATTGATCGTCTGTCTAGTTTTCTTATGCCTGGTTTAGAAAGAAGCTTATATGGTCCCTATTGGATGCCATTAGATCTTCCTAGATTGATCTTAGTCGCCTCCTACAACATCCACAAATAGAATGGAGTAATGGAGTTTCTTATATTTTGTATAAAATCTTCTTATTCATATTGAATAGAAGCGAGGTAGCTAAGGGGTTAAGTGCTAGCCGTTAATTTCACAGCACAAAGCAAGCATGAGTTCGAACACTGTCAGCACTAATGAAAGTCCTAATTGTAATTTTAAGTACCCATTCAGCATGTTTTCGGCCGTGTGGGAAAATATCGTAAGGAAACCTGTATGTTTGATGAATAGAAATATTTTGAAACCATATCAAATCCACTGCCTTGTTTTATATAATATAATTATATTAAATTATTATAACGTATATAAATTTAAGCCGAGTAAGTAGTCGAAGTTAATCTGTAACACTGATGCATTAAATACCTCTTTTTGTGACAATACGTGCTACAATATATTTTAAAAGCATGGAATATAAAAATCAATAGAGTCCGTAAAAAAAAAGAAGTTTCTTTCTATATTCATTCATATCACAATATGGACGAATATTACTAATTTTTGTAGACCATATTTAAAAAGGTATCAAGAGTTTTTAAACCTTACCCTTGCCAACGAAAAATTCACAGTATATTAAAAAAATCTAGCTAACTCTGGCAAATATTATTCACTTTAATAACAAAATAATCCTAAAGTAAGATAATCTAATAAAACTGTGTTAAGAGGGAGTAATGCCAAAACATTGACCTTATCTCAAGCAATAGAAGGGCGACCATAAACTGAAATGTCAATAAGATAAGGAAAAGTTGTAGGGAGTAAAATTGCGTAACCATGTTGACGGTTCCATAAAATAAAGTATACCCTTTTGACCTTTATCTGCTTTGTGGTATTGTAAAGACACATACTGTCAATATAATAATGCATTGAGTAAGTTTCAAATGTTATAATAGTACCCACCAACTTCACTCTTATGGATGGGTGAAGTTTGTGGGCTGGGTCGTTATTGGAGCACCTGTACTGCCTTTTGCGAAATCACCGAGTGGTGTGAAAAGGATTACCAGATCCTAGTTGCAGAATGAAAGAGGCAAATAATGTCACATATCTAAATCCGTAGCCGGAGAACCGGACGTTGCAAGAGAGCAGATCAGGCTTATTACACATACCCCCAATAAATAAGGCCTCGGTAACAACAAGGATGATTGTTACCTAATTACCTACTCTGTTAAAACGAGCGGATGATGTCCGCGCACTCCACCAAATGAAGAAATCGTGAAGAGCTCCAGATGCATTCCATTATGCGCTCTCGGCGTCGTCGGAGTTGTAATAGAAAAATGAATGGATGGAAGATGAAAGAGAATGACTTAGCAAAACGATTATGATACCTGCAATCGGCTGCAGCTGACTTACGAAGATGAATTAAAATAGTATTACCTGATGTTTTTGGTACAAAGCAAAACAATATTTAAAACCACCTTGGTAATTTCGAAATTTTGTAAAGTCAGAAATTATATAATGTACCTACAATTACAATAATTTATCATTTCTCTTATTACCAGTGCACTTAAGTGACAATGGACTGGCTATGAAGCTCGAAGAATAGACAAACCATGAGAAAGAAAGTTTCTCGGGTGACGACTCGTACTGGCAACTGCAATGTAGGGTCAAACGACGAACAGATTAAATACGCGTGTAGTCAATGTATGCAGGTAGCTTAAGACTATTCTTTGTGGCAATCTATGGGAGAGGAATAAGTTTAGCAGGGGACTAATGATGATGATAGTTATTTTTCAACAACAAGATCTTTGTCCTTGACATCGTTCAATCAAACTAGAAATTTGTAGTTAGTATAGTAATACCGGTATATTAATACCGGGTGTTTGTAAAACGCTCCCGAAAACAAAGACAGACGACAGTACTAAATATACCTTTGATGATGGGTGAGATATAAAATCGATCCTGATGAAAAAATCTTCTTTTCATAATGTTTTATTAGATTTATTCACACTCCATCATGTTAATACAGCTAAAGGAAATGATAATTTCATTAAAAAAAATCATGAAAATACTTAAACATAAAACCAGCAGTAGAATTACAATCAGCTGACTAGGGGTCAATGTACGCCCGAACGCCAAATACGCGCGGCCTGCTGGTACCACAATACCTAATAATTCACAACACTTGTCTAAATACCTGACTTATCTACTTAACCTAGTATTTTGCCACTGTGCTTTTCTCCACCTAGCCACTTTATTCACTGGTTAAATAAACCAAATACCTGGTTCGATTCCCGGCTAATAAAAAATAATTAGGTTAGCGTCATGTTTTTGTGTAGGTATAATATGTTTATTATTCTGATTTACTCAGTTATGTAGCTATTCAGACGAATTCAGTACTAAGTTATTTGAAAAAAAAAAGGTATGAAACAGCTTACCGATCTAAATCTTATGAGATACTCCAAGGCACATTTACATGTTGCCGTATTCACGAGCACTATAAACGTACCTACTCTTTAGGCAGTATTAAAACAAAGCAAGAAAAACAAAACGTAACAACAAGAACGTAATAAACGAAACGATTGAACTGTCGCTCATGTGCACGTGATAGTCAACACGGAACTGTGTCAAAACTAAAATTAATAATCAATCCCACCAAAACAATTGCACACGATGCATTCGTCCTTAAAGATCTGAGCTACTACCAAAGATCATAAAGCCCTCACGACATTGCCAACGTTTATTTTATTTATAAGTTTACTTATCCCTACGACTAGTCTTCATATGGAATTTAGAAGTTATGGTTGTCATTTCTAATACAATTACACAATCAATTGTACCCTGACGCAACAGGCAGTTATTTACTACAAAAATTATATTGAAATTAATGAAATGATTGGGTACTCAGTACTAACTTACAAAATTATGAACACTATTTCATCGTTATCTTTGATTTTCATAAGAAAATAGAAATGAAATGGTACTGAATAATGTAATAGTTAAAATCAGTTGCAATTATGATCGATAGTTAATACATCTATCAGAAATAATTAATGTGAAAAAAAACTATTTCCTTATTTTAATTTACTTTCCGTATTTTATTCGATCAATATTATGAATTTAAAAAGAGGTAAGTCAAAATTATTAAAAATTACTTGTAAGTTTTATAGTGGATGAGTCACTCGCGTCCGTGGGCTTCGACCACCTAACCCTAGGCCCACTCTACACGTGTCCCCAGGGTGGTGCTAAACGAGCGACAAAGTCGAAACGATAGACTCGGCTACTTGTCGTATGGTAGCGGCATAAAATCTACCATCCCTTAGGTCACACCATGAGCCAACAATTAAAAGAAATGGCCCCGCGTTCCCGGCGTCCCTTTAATGGGGCAGGGGTGCGAAAATACTGCGGGAGGAAAACCGGCGACGAGGTTCGCCACCCGTTACGTCTTGTCTCCCGGAGGGGCGAAAAGTGGATTGCGGAGGCACGTCTACGCTGAATGTATGTGGAGCAATGAATGATAAAATGGATGAAATATGCGAAATGATGAATGATAGAGCATGCACATGGCATGTATACCGCTTACTGGTCTGGTGTAGACGAGACCAAGCGGGCATACCAGGGATTCGGTGTTATCCTTTCATAAAGAATGGGTCAATGTGTGAAAGAGTATGAATGTGTAAGCCCAATGCTTCTGTGGATACGAATGAAAATGGGCTTAAAAAAGCTGTTCGTGCTTGGGGTGTACGCCCCAGATATGTCTAAGCCCTCTTATATCCGAGAGCAGTTTTGGGACATGGTAAGGCTGGTGTTGACTAAATGTAAGGGAAATGAAAATATTATTATGTTAGGAGATTTTAATGGAAGGGTTGGGGTGAAGAGGTCTGGTTATGAAAGGATATTAGGAGCGTTTGGTGATGAAAGAATAAATGAGAATGGTGAAGACCTCCTAACCTTATGTGTGGAAAAGAATCTTTTTGTGGCGAACACTTTATTTTGCCATAAGAGGATTCACATGTGTACTTGGGAAAGAGGGGATGATAGAAGCATGATAGATTTCATAATTGTGGATGAAATAATGAGGAGCGCAGTGGTAAATACAAGGGTTTACCGTGGGTCCAACGTAGCGACGTATCATTACTTGGTCTTATGCCGAATTAATGGTATAATCAAGCGTTGGCGACATCGGACATCGGTGTCTACCACTGCGTTACAGCGTATAAGAATAGAGAGGTTACAAGATAAAGGTGTGAAAGAGAGGATAAATGTAGATGGAGGGAAAATATAAGTGGTTTGAATGAATTATGTATGAATGATTTAGACTTGAAGAATGTATGGAATAATGTTAAGAAAGTTTTGGTGGATATAGCCACCGAAGTATGTGGTGTAAGTAAGAGAACAAATGAAAGGAAAAGTAATAGGTTGTGGTGGGATGATGAGGTACGGATGAAAGGTGAAGCAAAGAAGAGAGCATAGCTAGATTTACTAGCAACCAAAGCTGGTAATTCTGGCGGTATGAATGATGAGATTGAAAGAAAAAAGACAGACTTTAGACGTATAAATAAGAGAGGAAAAGAAGTTGTTGAAAAGTAAAAGCAAAAAAGGATGGATAAGAAAGATAGAAGGATATCTGATAACTTCCAGGCAAATATTAAAATATTCTGGAAGCTCGTAAGAACTGCCAGGGGAAATTCAAAACAACCTATAATGATTGCTATACGAGACGAGAATGGCTGCATGCTGAATGATAAAGTTTCGAATTTAAAGAGGTGGAAGGAATACTTTGAAAGCGTGTTTAAGAGTGAAGAGTCGTCTGAAGTAAGTGAAATAGATATTCCGGAAGAAGTGGAGAGAGGTAGGGAAATAAGTGTAGATGAAATAATGAAAGCAATGAAAAGCATGAAAGCAGGTAAGGCAGCCGGATATGATAGAGTATCACTCGAAATTCTAAGGGCTGGGGAGGGTGTGGTTGCAGCTCTACTGTACACCTTGTTTAATTTATGTTGGGAACTGAAGCGGGCACCGGAAGACTGGTGCAAAGCCGTTATAGTCTCAATATATAAGGGAAAGGGATTGCAGCAGGACTGTAAAAACTACCGTGGTATCAGCTTGCTTAGCATTGTGGGTAAACTGTATGCTAAGGTGTTAATTGAAAGAGTTATGGAAGAAACTGATGGAAACATTTGGGATGTGCAAGCTGGATTTAGAAAGGGGATGGGGTGTACGGATCAAGTCTTTTCCATGCGCATGATTGCGGAGAAATGTTTGGCCAAAAACCAGAAAGTTTTTATTGCGTTCTTGGACTTGGAAAAGGTTTATAATAGAGTGGACAGGAACGAGTTATGTCAAACACTGACCTTTTTTGGGTTGAGCGCTGGTCTGATCCGGTCTGACAGGCTTAAAGTCTCTTTATAGAGACTCTAGTGCTTGTGTCAGGATAAACGGGGCCTACTCGGACTGGTTTTGCATTCATAAAGGTGTCAGACAGGGCTGTGTAACTTCTCCATGGCTATTTAACCTATTTATGGACAATTGTTTGCAAACTTTGAAAGTTGGAGAATGTGGCATGAGAATGAGTGAGTTAACCGTCAAATGCCTTTTGTACGCCGATGATCAAGCATATTTGCATCGTCGGCGGCCGGGTTGCAAATGATGGTTACTTTAATGAACTGGTCATTAAAAGAAAGGGGTATGAACGTGAACGCGAGTAAGACGAAAGTGATGGTTTTTGAAAGAGAAGAAAGTAAAACGTTATGTGGAACAAGAATAGAAGGGGAGTTGATTGAGCAAGTGGATGATTTTGTATATTTGGGATGTTTATTTAGCAGGGATGGTAGATATGATAGGGATATAGAACAACGAGTGAACGCAGGAAATAGAGTTAATGGGGCTCTACACACTATTATGAAGAGTCAGAATGTGTCAAAGAAGGCACGTATGGCAATTCATAATGCTGTGTTAGTCCCTACTTTAATGTATGGTAGTGAAAGTTGGGTATGGCAGAAGAAGCATGAGAGTTGAATAAATGCTGTAGAAATGCGATCATTAAGGAGTATGCTAGGGCTGAATCTGAATGACAGGGTGAGTAATAGTTTGATAAGAGAAACGTGTGGTTTGCAAGATAACGTTGTGAATAGGATTAAGAAAAGAATGCTTCGATGGTTTGGTCACGTAGAAATAATCAACGAGGAAAGAGTGACAAAGTAAATGTATGTTTCAGAAGTGAACGGCAGAGTCGGGAAAGGATGACAAAGACGGAGATTTATAGACCAAATCGGCGATACATTGAAAATGGGCCAGATTAGGAGTACCCTTAACCGACGAGCGTGTATACGTAAATATATGGATGTAAAGGAAGCGAGAGAGGTGTGTCATGATCGCGCCAAATGGAAGTCCGTAGTCTCTGCCTACCCCTCTGGGTGACCGGCGTGAGTGTTTGTTGTTGTTTTATAGTGAATGCCGCCTCTAATTCTTATGTCGCCGGCAAACTAAATTTCTGTGCAACATGGCAGCTTCCTCAAATTCCCCAATTTAAGGACAAATCTTGAACAGATTTTCACAAATTTCCCTCAATTTTATTTTAGGAAATGCATCAATTTTCATCTAATTTTATAACATTTACTTTTTAACTATCATTTTTTTCTTTAAAATTAAAAAATAAAGAAATGAAAAGCATTAAATGATACACAAACGTTGCCTAAATAAATCCGAAAACTAAATATGGTGCAATGAAGATAATTAAAAAAGGGAGTCATTACACGATATTCATAACTAACCTAACAAAATATTAAGATATGTATTTAGATTTCTTGAAAAAAGGTGCTGACTTGGCCGTGGCTATTTATTTTCAAAATCCCCGTATTTTCCCCGCATAATACCAATCCCCAACCGACTTTAAATTCCCCGCAAATTTGGGAATTCGCCACATGTTGGCAAAGCTATTGTGTGAAAGGGAAAGGTAGAGTGAGTAGGGTAGTCATTGTTTCGCACCGAGCTATATACAGGTCGACAATGGAAGGAGTGCGTCTGCACATGGATACATTTAAATTACTACATGGTATTAGGCTATTGTTTTATTATATATTAGTAATTAATTGTTTTATTGTACAATCGTAATAGATACTTTAGTAGCTAATTAGAACTTTGGAAGAGGTTGGAATTAAAAATAGATAATGTTTACTTGAGTATTATTTTTTATTTCTATCGTAAAATAATAAAGTAGTTTGTAACAAGATAACTGAAGCTAAGGGTGATACGCCGTCCATTACACTGTTGGAACTGAAGCTAAGGGTGATACGCCGTCCATTACACTGTTGGAACATGGGACATGGAAGCCAGATGTCGATGATGTGTTGGTGTTACTGGATGTTACTTCATCATCACTTTCATCTTCGCTCTAGATTCCGTCATCAGAATTATCATCATTAATGCGAATAATAAATGTTTCCGTTATCACGTCGACCACATGGTAATTTTTTCGGTATTCTTCCTCAATACTTTTAACTTTACTACACAATTTTCCCCATTCACATTCTATTTACCCAGGTTTCTTTTTACGTGACGGGACCTATAAGAGTTCGGCGTTCACGCGTACATTAACACCTAGTCAGCTGATTGTACTCGATATCCAGTAATTCCACTGCTGGTTTTATGTTTAAGTATTTTCAATTTTTTTTATGAAATTATAGTTTCATTTAGCTGTACTAAGATGATGGAGCGTGATTAAAGTTAATAAAACGTTGTAAAGAAGATGTATTTTTTTGCCTTGGGATCAAATTTATTTGTGACCAATGATCAAAGGTATCCTTAGTTCTTTCATCTGTATTCGTTTTCGGCAGCGTTTCACAAACACCTGTTTCTAACTTTTTATGTCTACAATTAATTTATTTCTTTATTTATTTAAAATGTGGTTAAACAAAACTAATTCAATATGCTTTCTCAATTCATTGAAAGAATTAAATAAAAGAAAGAAAAGAAAAAAACATAGTACGGTTGCAAAATTATTAGTAATTCGTTACGTCAAGGAAAATTACAATTGTTCTACTGATATTAATGAAAAGGGATTAGATTATTTTTCTTTTTTAATTTAACGTGCCGTATGAGCTTTAAGATTCATGTCACGTCGTCATTTGAGTCCAGATAAAATGGTTGGAGCCGTGGGCATGTTAGATAAATAGTAGTTAAAAAAAACTAAGAAAACACGCCTTTGTAGATAGCCGAATTAGAAAAGTCAATAACTTTTCTAAACTATTATTATAGATCACTATTTTATTTATACCAAAAACACAGTACAGTTGCAGCAGATTTTATTGGTAGTAATGGCTCTGTCAGAATTTTTTATAAAATATCTGTCACAATGTTATCGAGGTTCGTTTTATCCAAAAACTAGAATAAATTTATTATCACAGAAGTAGTCCTTTCATAAGATGCTCCCGTTCCATCTCCCACCATTAAGATCAACCCCGCCATTACATTAGATTTGATAAACCACAAATCCTCGCAAAAGAACACCGATTTCTACCTAGAATGATTCTCGAGGCTATTGAAATTAAAAAACATCCAAATTTCAATAGAGAAGATGGATGGGTGCTGCCATCTGCTTGGGATCCTATAATTAATAAAATTAAATCCAAACCCAAGCATACCACTGTAAGACTTCAAGATACTGTAAGCTCATTCTGCGTAGATCGGACCAAAAATTAATATTCAAAAACTGAAGGTAGCCGGGCTAACTATGACACCGGGATGTCAATCACCTCAGTCCCCACCCCCTCGTGACCACGGGTGCTGTAAAGCACCCGAAATGTTGGGAATTAAAAAGTTAAATTAAACGCGATAGAATCCGTAAAAAATAGTTTCATTCTATGAGTAGTCTTCGCGTAAATATAAGAAATTATTAAGTGATAAACAATGGTCATTGGTGGTGTTCACTGATGAGTTCCGGTTTAGGTTTCATCCGGATTCACGAAGAACACACGTTGGGAAAATTACAGGGAGAGTTAGCCACCTACGGCACTCTCAGGAGGTCCACTCATACCAAGGTGGGACAATCATGGTGTGGGCAGGAATTCGTCTTAGCGGATGAACCCAGGTCGTATGGATCCAAAGCAGCATAACTATACAAAAATACCACGAAGTAGTAGAGGCTGTTATTGTCCCACACAGAATCCAAATGGGCCAGGAATTTCTACTAATGCACGATAATGCTCCTTCCCATACGGTTCGACTGGTGTCAGCCGCTCTCCGAGACCTTGATATTCAAGTTTTGGATTGGCCTGCACAGTCGCCCGCCTTAAATCCCATCGAGCATGCCTGGGGCATTTTACAACGAAAATCTTTGAGAGATTTCCTGCCAAATTTGACGACGGAACAACAACCTCATTCCGTAGTAATACGTTGACAATTTAATTTTATGTATGAACAACGTATGCCGTTGTGTAATTAATGTAAGAGGTTTCAAAACCGAATATTAATAATTATATTTTATATCATTCTTTTATCAATTTTAATTAAAATTAATAGTGTTATAAGAAGAAATGGAGTTTTTTTATCATATTACAATACTATCATAAATTATTATTTAAAACAAAAAAAGTTACGAAATATTTTTTATTATAGACCTTAAAATAACCTATCATGCTTCTATTTACTATATCAGAAAATTCTTCACAGATTTTTAGATATTTGATGAAATATAAGATATCCCTGGATTCTGTTGATGTCTTTATACATAACCATTAGGTTTTGAAAATGTCACCATTACGATTTCTAAAACAATTGCTTACTTCCTCATATTGAAGTTGCGTCTATAAGTGGTCGTGGTACTTCTGTGACTGTTAACATGGCAGATTTTGATCATATTCACGCAATATATTTCTGTTTCGTTAAGATGGTGGTTCGTAATTAGCTCTAAAATATGAAATCAAAATTACTCACATTAACAATATTTTATGGTTCCGTGCGAAAACAGTACATTATAAAATTTCATCAAAATCAAACTGATCAAGACACACAATACTTTAAATATGGGATATATTCTACATACAACATCTAGCAGATCATCCATTTCAGGGCACTGTTAACGAAGCCTAACCAAAAACTGAGAAGATTTCCTTAGCAATAATTTACTAAGCTTATTTATTTTTATTTTAGTTATATTTTATGACGATTCTTATAAAAATTTTATTCATTTTGATAAGCTTTACTATTTGAGAATTTAAACAGCTTTGCCATGAAATACGGATCATTCCCGTCTGCGCCAATTAAATTTTTTATTGCAATTTTATTATCAAATACTAGCCGGTGAAAGAAAACGTCGCGAGAAAACCTGCAGGTCTATGAAATAAAATATTTTGATGACACGTGTAATCCAGCAAAGAGCACTGGAACAGCGTGGCGATCTAATCCCACCGCTGGACTTGTTATCATTACTAAAAAGTTGTTTTTAATTATATATAAATAATAATAGCTTTGAATTATGTATAAATTTTTTTTATCTTTCGTTTAGTTACCGATTATTATTTTGACTCATAGCAAGCATACTTTTTTAATTTTTTTACTTATATGGTAACTTGCAACCATCGTTTTAATTATACAGATTTTTTTTTGCTTAAATATCGATTTTGAAAAGGACTTTTAAAAGGATATACATTCCTAGAAATAAAAATTTATAAGTGTTGTACTTTTGTTATTTGAATATCTTGTGGAATATTAATGTTGTGGTAACTAATATGCCCATTAATGATAAATTCGTGTGTCTTATCTAGTTTGAAGAACATTACTTACGTCTGATTAAAGTAAGTAAGGCTTACCATTTTATTATTCACGCGGTTCTTAGCCATTAAGATTTAGAATTTTCGCAAAATGTCCCTTTATCCTATTCATTATCTTGTGAAATCCTAAAGTAAAAATTGCTTCATTTTATATGCTTTAAGTACTTTTATTGGTCCTATAATTAGCAAAACGTAACACTGATATAATATGATTTTTCAGTCACTGCAAATTTATCGAGTCATTGTCATTGTGGTAATTATCATATCTCAAAAGCCTATGCTGAATACAGCCTTCCCAAAAGGATACCATAAAATGCGTCCTTTAAATTCCCACGCATCTTATTTAATAATTAGCTACTAACAAGTTATAAAAGACACGAAACGATTTAGGTAAATTGTATACATAAGAATATTTACTCGTTTTGACAAACAATTTTAACATGTGAAAGGGGAATTGGACTCATAGATATAAAGTGATATATGTCGGTCCGATAAGAGTCGCTTCGTCATTAATAGTCCAAGTAAAATTTGTCTCCATGGAGGATATTTTATGATACTGAGGCATTCGGAGGCTTCTTCCCCTTATTTATTTGCAACAATTAACTTCTTAATATATTATGTCACATATTGTTACTAGTCTATTAAATAAAAAAACAAGAAATTATTATGTTATTTGTTAAAAAGTTCGCATACCTACTATAAAATTAATTAGTTTTATAAGAATAAAGTATGACTTTTTTATAGGATAAGGGTGACAAACGAGCATACGGTACACCTGATGGTAAGTGGTTGCTGCAGCCCATAGACATCTATATCTATCCTCGATTACAAATCAAAACGCAGATGCGTTGTCACTCGTGAGGCCTTAGATGGAATGTCTCATTTCCAGTAAAAAGGGTCACCGGTTCTCTACACTCACCATACAAAACACAGCAGCGTTACACAGAGCTACTATTTTACGCTGGTATTCTGTGAGAGTGTGGTCCTTCCTCAGTCGAGCCGACCCATTCGTGCTACAGCTGTACTATTAATATAGCTGCAGCATGGCTCTACCACGCAAAAAAATTCTACTTCTGAAAGGCATTTTTTTTTCCTAATTGAGCCCCTTCCATTATTGACTTAAAGTTTGTATTGTTTTGTGAAAATTAGTAACGGATGTTGATAGAAATGCATTTAGTGGAGTCATCTAAAGTCATTTCAGTTTGTTTCACAAATCTTTAGAAGAACTCGCAAAATTATTTGAGACATAGGCCCGCTGGCCATAGAAATGAGTTATCTGGGGGCACGGCAGTGCCCCCGCCAATACGGGCATCCTTTTCTCGAAGCAGTTCAGGCCATTTTCGATCTCCTATAACTTTGTTGTGAATAAAACTAGAAGGCTGAATCTTCAGTAACCAAGCATAAATTGTATAAACACTATATATTTCAAATTTCATTCAATTTAAACCAGTAGTTTAAGAATAATAACTAGTCAAAGTTTCTTAATTTTGTCACTCACTGACTGACCGATCATCAAACTCTAAGGTACTTCTAGCAAACGTAGAAGCTTCAAATTTAGAATACAATTATTGTTTATGTATAAATCAAGGAAAAACTAAAATATTTTGTAATTTCTGTCCAGTTTTCTAAATACACTAACTGCATAAATAACTTTGTATAATCTAAATAAATATATAGGATTACAAAGTCACATATGCAGTGAATGAATCAGTGTATCTTTATTACATATATATGTATAATACAATGGAATAATAGATGTAGATAGGTATCTAGATATATTTATGTTCAAAGTTAACTTGTAAAATGGTCAACGGAATGAAATGCAAGAATGGAGCATGTCTTATGTAGTTGTAACAAAGTCCCACAAAGTATTAAGTAGACTTAATTGCCCGAAAATCCGTAGTTGGTATTCAGGAAGTAGATAGTATGGTAAAGGAAAAAAGCAGAACTATCTACAAAAAAAATTAGATGCCATCAAAAACATATCTTGTTAAAAAAACAAGTTTTAAATACATAGATTGACTTGGCAATCGCACTAAACAATCTAATTTAATATAGTATGTATTACTTGTGCAATACATTGTGTTTTCATGCGATACCCAAGTCAATCTATCTATTTAAAATATAAAAGATTTTTAATATTGATATGGTCACTATAATATGTTGTTAGGTAAGCTAATTACGTAATAACTTGAGACAGAAGGACTCTTAAGTAGGGACTGAATAAATTAACCGACTTATTATTACATGGATCTCACAAGTTTTTACGGTGGAAGAACTGAGTTGCGAGACTTGTTTTTTTTTACAAGTTATGTTTTTGATGGCATATATTATAGCTGTAATTTAAGAGCTCTTTTGATTTTTATTATGGCGAGTAATTTCAAATTCTTACTTTTAAAGGATCTCTTATGGAATCATAACTGCTTCTGTCTACCTGTAATTAACTTTGTTTTCAATGTGAGGATTAATGACTATATCGCATTTAAACTTATATTAACTTATTTAAAGTTCCAGATGTTGCGAGTGCTTTGTAGTATCAATTAAATCCCGCTTAATGACGGCTCCGTGGCGCAGTGGCTTAGCAATCAGTTGTTGCGCTGGGGGCCGCGGGTTCGTTTCCCGCACGGAACAAAATACAAATATATGGCCTACAAATAATTGTTCTGGGTCTGGATGTTTGTCCTTGTGCAATTTATGTTTGTAAACTGCCTCCACGACACAGGAGAAAATCGTAATGTGGGGGTAAGGTGTTTTTTTTAAATAATAAAAAAATGTAGCTGATATGAAACACCTACGCTTCAGGTTCTGCAGTCTGTAAACATGTTTAAATCGTCCCCAAAATTACATTAGGTTTGAAAAATCGCAAAACCTCGCAAGGGAATAACGATTCCCACCAATAATTATTGATTTTCATTATTGGTAGAACCACGCGGCAGCTTTTGCTGTCGCATGGATGGGCCGGCTCGAACCGGGGTAGTACCATGACCTCACAGAAAACCAGCGTGAAGTAGAGGTTTACCTCTGCGTTTCGCTTGGTGAGTGCAGGTGGCCGGAGGCCCTTTTTACTGGAAATGAGGCATTCCATCTTAATGCTCACGGGTGACAACCCATCTACATTTTGATTTGTAACAGAGGATAGATGTAGATGTCTATGGGCCGCAGCAACCACTTACCATCAGGTGGACTGTGTGCTCGTTTGTCACCCTTATCCTATAAAAAAATGTGGATTTTGAAATTAAAAAGTAATTCTTTTTAAATAGAGAAGTTGGCTGGCTACCATTTGCTTGCTATCATTTGTGAAATAAATGAAACGAATTTAAAGCCCAATCATACCACTCTAAAGTCTGAAATTAGTCTGGGAAAATGGTTTCGGGATGTTAAGTATCTCAGTCCTTCCCCCCGCCCCCTCTTCGTGGTCATAGTGTTAAAAAACACTCAAAACGTCTGTAATTATGAACAAGTTAATATTATTATATTTAAAAGCAGTAAAATCCGTGTTATTAGAATATAATGGAATGATTTTTTATTCAATATTTATTATTACCTATTTGACTAATTACAAACATTTCTCAAAAAATAAATAATAGTGTAGAATAAAGTTCTTTTTTCTTCATTGAAATACATTCCGGCCTAATTACTTTTACTAGACCTACTAATACTTTCTCGCTTTCTTACCCGATGTCACCAGGACTTACAGGAGTTTTTAATATTTTAATTTCAGTCGCCATAAATTTTCTATGGTGATCACATGTTTTTGTATTTTCTTTAAAATACTAATGTACTAAATTATCTTAAAATGGCGGCGTATCATACGAAATACGATTCGCATCATTCGCATAATATATTAAAGTGTGTTTAATCCATAACTCTTTCCTTAATACCCTACTGATGTCAAAAATTGTAACAACAGAACTAAAACTCAACGCTAGCAATCAGCAAAAAACATCTAAGCGAAGCTGTGTTGACATGTACGGCAAGATAATGTTCCCTCAGAGACCTACTCCAGCTTTTTGCTTCATTCCACTCGTTCAGAATATTAAAGCAACATTAGAGAGATGGACTCTGTAATTAGTTTTATTACTGTGTTAAATGTTTAACTTAGGACTCATATGGTATTTTACGTTCGTTTCTTTTTTATTAATGGTACATCTCCAATGAGCAAAAATTTACTTCTAGTGTCAAAAGTATGACATGTAGAGAGATGAAGCTGAAAACATTTTAATGCATTTTTCATTCATTTAATTTTAAATTTATAATGAAATTATGTACGAAGCTGCCACGCAAGAAATCTTTCTTGACACAAGGATCTACTTTTCGCTGTCTATTAAGGAACGCATTTTTATTGAAGCAAGGTTGACAAATGAGAACACAGATCACCATATTAAAAATAAAGATTCATATGAGTTGCTAACCTGAGTATTAAGGTGAAATGCCTCGTTACCAGTTAAAAGAGTCTCCGGTCCTCGTCACAAACTATACGAGATAGAAACATCATGTTGCTCTTTTATGCAGTTATTCTGTGCAAGCGTAGTTCTTCGGTCGGTCAAACCTTTGAAGGTAGTAACAAATGTTCACAAGCTATACCAATAAATATCAGTTCGACTATTTCATAACATTTTACTCTACGAGTGAATCTAATGACGTATAATGAATGTTTTAAAGTTACTTTTATGTAATCCACTCCTTATTTTAAGTAATATGCTTTTTTGGTGGTATTTTATAAAGAAAACAAAAACAATTTTTAATTATACTGGCACGCTCACAAACGATATTGTAAAAATGAAGCCTTATGGGAAAAAAACTGGTGGGAGACGCTGGAAATTAAATGAAACGAGAAAAAATATGCTATTCAAATCTTACAATTTTATTTCTTAATGTATTCTAAAGTTATTAAAACTTGCTGGTATTTATATGGAAATTCTATTAAAAAGGAAGGTTAAAAAATTAAAAAGTCTGTCAGTCTCTTACGAAACCAGCGCAGCGGTACGATATGGAGTTGTAGATATTCTTACATCGACATCACGGTTATTTATAGTGCTAAATGCTAATAGAATTTGTGTTGGCACATAAATAGCCGACTAATATCATAATATTTTCTAAACCTCGATCGTGATCATAATGATTTCTTATATTTACGCGAACACTACACATTTAAATAAATTTACGGATTTTATCGCGTATATTACCTTTTTTTATATTCCCGACGTTTCGAGCACTTTACAGCACCTATGATCATGGGGGGGGGGGACTGAGGTGTATGACGTCCCAATGTTATAGTTAACCACAGCTATCTCCAAATTAAAAATTATTAATTTTTGTTATGATCTACGCAGTATGAACTTACAGTATCTTGAAGTCTTGCAGTTGTAAAACCCAAGCAGGTTGGGATTTAATTTTATTAATTATGGGATCTCAAGCAGATGGTAGCACCCAGCCATCTTTTCTATTGCAATTAGGATGTTTTTTGATTTGAATAGCCTCGCGAATAATCCTTGGAACGAATCGGTGTTCTTTAGCGAGGATCTGTGTTCTATCAAATGTAATGTAGTGTAAACGGGGGCGATCCTGTACGTATTCACAGACTGCAGACTTCTCGGAGCGTCGATGCTTCACATCAGCTATGTGTTCTTTAACGCGGGTTCTTATGGATCTTTTAGTTTGTCCTATATAAGAGAGACCACATTCACAATCAAGCTTATACACTACTGCATCTTGCAGAGGAACATAACACTTGAGTGATGGTAAAAACTGAGTAATCTTCTTTGGCTGCTTGAAGTATGTTTTAATGGAAGCACGCTTCAAGATGTAGCCAATCTTGTCAGTGATACCTCTGATATATGGCAGTACAGCAGGCACTCGCTCGACTGTGGCCGGCTTCACTCGTTCACTGTGACGTAGGTGTGGAACCCGAAGCTTATTGTCGTGCAAAATTTGATTGACGTGTTGGAGCTCGGCGGCCAGTTGTTTCCTGTCACAGATCCCTGGTGCTCTCTGAAACAAAGATTTACCCACGGAAGCTAACTGTGAAGGATGGTGATAAGAATCACCATTTTAATATCTATCTGTATGGGTCTTTTTTCTATACACAGGGTGGCTGATGGTGTTACCAGGATTCCGAGTTACTAACACATCTAGAAATGATAAAGAATTGTTTGCCTCTAACTCCATTGTGAACTGAATTTTAGAATTTAAGGAGTTAAGATGATCTTAAAATGCAGTTACTTTATCTAAAGGTAGAATTGTAAAAGTGTCGTCTACGTACTGCTTGTAGAATCTTTAGTATACGCGAGAAGTAAGTAGGGCTTTCTTCTCAAAGTCTTCCATGAATATATTGGCGACAATGGGAGGTACAGGTGAGCCCATCGCCACTCCATCTACTTGCTTGTAGTGAACTTTTTGTGAACTCTTTCTTCCACAATAGGAAGCCAGATGTAAGGCAGTATCTGAGTAATACTGCATATTCTGTCTTTAATCACATAATTAATAAAATTAAATTCCAACCAAGAATACATCTGGAGTAGCATCGCCCTCACCGTGGGCAATTTTTCTTTCGTGCTTTTAAAAAAATTAGTAATTCTAATGTCACAGACATCCGAAACTAGTGAAAAATAGAAGCGTAATATGGTGCTGTAGTGGGTGACGAGAACCGGATACCCATTTTACTTCTAATAAGAAATTCCATCCTATTATTTTGTTTCTTAATCGAAAATGGATGGTGTCTAAGGACCACATCTTCTGATTACCATCAGGTAAATAGACAGTGTGCGCGTTAGTTATCCTCATTTCGATATAGTTATGTTGTTTACACTTGACAACACAAATCCGTACAAAGCGTAATACCGTATATCACTTTGATCAGTGTTCCGGTAAATTCACGTGACGGTATTAAAATAAAAGGCATCACATAGATCACAATTTGCTTGTGCAATAAACTCCATTATTAAAAATATGAACAAATATTTTTTTTATAATGGAGTTTATTGTACCAGGAAACGTTAAAATCTGCTTTAATATATTAATTACTATCATCAGCACCACTAAAATTGTTAACTGCTGACTAAGTATTTCTTCTAATAAGGAGTTTTTGTGCAACTAATTGGTTCGTTTAATTATAACTACAAAAAAATACTTACTAGATATTCAAAAGTCAACTTAAAATTATATACTGTGTCTTACATACTTTTCTATTCCGTTTATTAGTTTATTTTTTATTTTATTTTATTTAAGTAATTGCTCGTTTTGTTATATTTATTTATTATAAATATGTATGTGATATTGTATACGTGTTATGTTTTAAATGATTGTGTGCATAGTTATTTATAACTAGCTTTCCGCCTCGCGGTTTCACCCGTGACATAATGATTTGGATTTTCCCACTGGAACATGAAAAAAGCGTGCGAAAAATAGGTAAAGTCAGGAAAATAATTTTGACAGTAAGAGCACCAGAATTTTACTGCAATACTTCTCTTTCCTCCTAAGACCCCGCGTACAAAATAAAAGACAAAACAAAATACCTTTATCAGTTTCGGCTTTGTAATATAATTTATAGTACTGACCGCCCACTGTACAATTTTTTGTACATATTCTTTAATCTCTTCTAATTTTTTTTCAAATCTTCTCGAAACTAGTTTCACATTTCAAGATGATTTGATTAGTCTAGTCTATATTGTTTATGTTATCAATACCGCCAATCAAAAAAAAATGGTGTCATGTCAAAACCAGCTGCGACGAACGAGGAAACATGCCGCTGCCTCGTGCTAAAAGTAAGTTTAATCTGAATTTAATAACTACTTTTCCCACGTAACTGTTGATTTTATTATAAATAGTACATAGTATTAATAATTCATAAAATCGTGACAGTGTTAGATGTAGCTGATTTACAAAATCATCAATTATTTTGTGCGATTTTTTGTACATTGGTTTGCAGTATCAAACGTTAGGTCTCTGTTTATAATTGAGTATTTTTGTTTCTACTTTTGGATCTTACTGAAAATAACATTCTTCAGAATCTTAATGACTCAGAATATGAGTCAGAAAAGGATCCTTTTGAAGATAATGGGACGGATAATGAGTACAACCCTAATAATGAACGAGAGGAATCGTCCAGTTCTTCAAGTTCTTCCTGTGAAGATGAAGTCCCGGTTGATGAAGATGACAACGAGGTAATACCATATGATTCTCTTGCTCCAAGTCGTAGAAGAACACGTCGTTCACGTGGGTCACTTAGTTGTAGTCGGGGAAGAAATATTAGCTCTCGCGGAAGAAGCGGTCGCGGAAGTAGAAGCCGAGGACGCGGTCGGGTATGACGGAAAAAAAAATCCGTTACACCTAGCAAATCCCTTGATCGTGAATGGAAGACTAAAGAGTTTGCCCCTACGCCTCCGCAACTTTCTCCCCCATCATACCTGCCGATAGATACTATCGATTATGATTCTTCACAGTATTTTTGTTAGTATATCGATGACGACCTCATTGCTTTGATCACGAATAAAACTAACCAATACTGTTTATTCCGAACCGGAAAAACGCTATATATAACTATTCACAAGAGGGCTTTAGATGCTAAGGTACTATAATGAATAACCGGATTCCTGCTGCTCTGAAAGAGGCTTTGCCAGATGACAAGGAAATGAAACGTAGTGGAAGAGGATCTACGTCTGTTTTTGTAAACAGTGATGATACAGTGGCTGTGACGAAATGGTGCGACAACAAGCCGGTTACTCTGATGTCGACAATATATAGCAGCGATCCTAAAGATCTGTTTCGTCGATGGTGTAAAAGTCAAAAAGAATATATAAACGTAGACAGGCCACTGCTTGTCAGAATGTATAACAGTAATATGGGAAGTGTCGATTTAGCAGTTCGTATGTTGGCAGTGTGTCCATCCCGATAAGGAACCAAAAAATGGACCATTCGCTTCATTTCCCACATGTTGGATTTATCGGCATCAAATGCTTTGATTAAATTCAAATTAAAACAACAAACTCCACTGAAAAAATACAATGTTTGAGGCAATGGAAAATGCAGTAAGCGGTATGTATTAGAAGAGGAGGATAATTCAGAGCCAGAAGTTCGAAAAAGGGGAAGGCCAGCAACAGTCCCTATTCCGTCAAAGATTCGTAGACAGCAAGGAGCATTGCACATGCTTGTCTTTGAAGGCATAGCAAACAGATGCCGTTTGCCTAGATGCAAGAAAAGAACTACCGCCAAATGCAATACCTGCCTGGTAGCTCTTTACCTAACTTCGACTCGTAATTGTTACAAAGCATTCCATGAGTAGTATAACTAATTTTTGTTAAGTATAACTAAAGTTTCTAAAATATTGCACCAATGTTAAGATAAAATTTTTAGTTATGAGTAAAATATTTTTGTTATTATTGCTTAAAGAGTCTGAGTTTTTCCAAAGATGATTAAATATAGTAATTGTGATATAAAAACTAGTTAAAATGCCTTAAGAGGATGTAGCTAAGTTTAAAATTTTAGACTGAAGGATTTGGTGCTATTTTTTATATTTTTTTTATAATTTTATTAATAAATCCTAAAATTTATAATTATCATTTTTTATTTTCTCTGCAACGTTGCGTGACCCAATGTTCAATATTTCGTACGAAAGATAGAACGACGTAATTTAGCCAAAAATGTCTCATAGATACCTAGTATGACGGTAAATATGGCTCTCGAAACCCAAATAGACATAGCTTCAAATTTATGATGTTTTTATGTCTCTGGGTCTGACAGCAATAAATAAATTTGTGCATAATTTTGTATAGTGGGTTTTAAGACTGCCTTGTTATTTCAAGTCTGGGTCTTAGGAGGCTATCACCTGAGCGTCTCTATATCAACCGCCGGTCAAACTAAAGAGTCACCGTTTCATGTACCTCAGATATTATTGAAATACCGTAAGTCTGCCGCTCACTGGCTCTTAAGCTAAGCGAAGTCCGTTTGCCTAACGCGCGACAACATACAACATGAAGATTTTTTTTATTTCATTTATTTTCCTATTTACTATAATCTATAAGTATGCATACTTTTAAATTGCTATATCGGTCAAATAATTCTTTCCTTTATTATTATTATTATTTATTTTATTTTGTTATACTATTTTAATCGATGTGTCTACAAATGTTAACATTTAAGTATCTAATGATGTTTGTGGCGTGTTGCAATAAATGTTTCTTTGTTTCTTATATTTGCTTACTTTTTTTTCAATCGTGACGCTGCAGTTAGACTGGCCGTCAAAGAACTTAACGTTTTGTACAGTCCTCGACACTGTTCTTGCCCATTTGAATATTTTGCGTCTGGTTGATAAGAAACGAATATAGCGCCATCTTTTGATAGGTTCTGACCGCTACTGAAGTTCCTTTTATTAATTAATTTAGGTCCAATTTTTCTAAATTAATTTATTTTATTCGGAATACCAAGAACTTTGATAAAGACTAAGTCCAAACGTTCAATATTAGAAATAACGAAATTCTTTCAAAGGATAAATCGTGGTTGTGAAATCATATGAGTTTCGTAACTTTATTTATTAGTTTCGAAGTTTCAACGACCTTAAAATTTTATTTACGGTTACGCAACGAACGCTTATTACTTCGGTCCGTTTATCCATCCATAATATATTATGTAACTACATTGAAATATTTAGAGTTTTGACGAAGTTAGTCAAATCTTGAGGAGTAAACCTATATCTTCGATTAGATTTTGTTATGAAGACGTTGCCGCCTTGCTGGGAATTTCCCTTTTATCGTCCAGCAGTTCCACGCATATAAATTATGCGTAAAAGATCACCTAGACCTAGAGAAATTGTTGTTCCGTGCAGTAATCGGACAAATATGCATGCAGCGGAGAAGGAAGCTTTTTTAAAATATTTTAACGTCAGAAATCTTCACCTAAAGGCAAGTCCTACCTTCATCGGGAGAGGAACATGTCCAGCTGTGATTTTTTATACGCCGATAAAGAACATAAAGAAATGGTATGGACGAAATAGTACATTTGCCTTCGATTTATTTTCTAAATCACACAGGTCAGTTATTGGTTTCCATATTTGACTTTATAGAATCCCATGAACTAGTCTGAACTGGTATACAAATTCCATCCCCAAAGATTGCCACAAAACATAGTCCTTCATCAACTTTCTGCCAATCTACACTTCTTTTACCAATACAAGGCACCTGTCTGAAAACATTTCTTACCCATCACTTGTCAATTTTTTGAGCTATATGGTAGCAATGCAACTTTAACTTACTGATCCGTTAAGCTATACCAGAGTGCCAGATGAACCGTCATCTGGTTCTACTTACGGATGGATATCCACCAAACCATCCAATCAATTACAGCCTTTAAAGTTCACTGCTGGATGTAAACCTACCGCAGATTGCCCCATATTTGCAATAGCTGCTACGATTGGCAGGCGAGTTGACTACCACAGTTTTTTTGAAATTTTGATTTGTTATCAGAAAGATTCTGCAGGAGACGGCAGGCTCCTGTTTCTAATTTCCTCTGTCGCAAATTTTTTTGTGTCAAGCATAATGGTTAAAAGAGTAATTTAAAAAACTCGACTCCGTTAATAAGTTTACTGAAAAAAATCATTCCTCTCCTTTTTTAGATTTATAGTTGCAATGTGTAAATTTTATATAGTCTACGTCACTCCCCCAAGACAAATTTAACTACGTAACATATTTCAATGCGGTTTTCATCAGTACACTTTTTTGTTTATATGTATAATACATGCATGATATATATTAAATAAGTCTTCTGTCCGTGTGTATGTGACTGATCTCCTCCTAAACGAATGGACCGATTTTGGTGAAATTTGGTGTGATTTAGTTGATCAGAAAATGGTTTAGATTCACAATTGGACCCAATAGGTGGCGTTGTTGTCGAGACCCAGATTTCAACTGCTCGAAGTCGGGGCGGATCGCAAGTGTAAAATATTGTAATTTATTCATACAGTACTGTATATTATATACGTAAATAAATTTTATCTTATTCGTATATACTATACTACTAACATAGCTGCAGCATCGCACTACCACGATTAAAATCATGGGGGGATATTTGCCATAGTTTCCACGCATGGCGAGCGGATTTGCAACCGCAGTTTTTATTGTAATTTGCTGTTATTAGAAATATGCTGCTGCCCATCTTCTGTCACAGTTTCCCGCTGTCGCCTCTTACGGAACCCACGGGAAGATATGGGTAGTGGATACTCTTAACTGCCACTACACGGACAAGAAAAGTTCTTGAGTGGCAGGCTCTTAGCGGTAGGTGAAGTGTGGGGTGGCTACACACTTGATGGTAGGACCACTTGGTAAGACATGCAGGAAGTCGATGGATGCAGGTAGGTCAGGACCGTGCTTTGTGGCATTCCTTGGAGAAGGTAAGTTCAGCAGTGGACTTGGGAAGGGCTCAATGATAATGATGAAAATGTTGAAATTGTCACATTAATAGATCTTATGCACCTGCATACGGGTTTGCCTAACCCAGGGCGGTACGCTGGTTATAAACAAAATACTAGAAATGTTGCAGACATTGTTTATACTCTTATTAAGCACTCAAAGAAAGCTTATATTAATGTAATCTCCTCCATTGGAAATTTCACGAGTTTTGGCACCGAAAATCAGTATGAAATGCAGAGTTGCTCACATCGTTTCCCGGGAATGACGGGTCAAATTATGAAACTAATGGAGTTTTTCTTGTGGTTAATTATTAACATTTCTTATTTTCTTCATTAATTGTCGATTGTTTATATTTATTGAATTATCAGTACTTATTTTTATAGATTTTATTTTTAGGTAGTGTTAGATTCAGAGGGTTTCTGATTTTGTATTTAATGTTAAATTACTTGTGTTCGGCCATTATTGTTTAATAAATGTATTTAATTTCTTTCCTTATCTTGAAAGAATTTACAACGGAGTCCATCTACGCAGGACAGAACTATAGTGCTCGAGTGTGTGCACAAACACTGGTTTACTTTCTATTCTCTTACAGTCACAGTGCGGTGGTACTGCAATCTGACACGACAAAAGATATCATGTGCAAGACATTGGCTTTAACTCTTTTGGAGGCACGGGGATGAAACAGCTCCAATGGAGAAGGAGACATCTCCATACATTTTTGGGTCCAAGTGTTAACAAGATAAGATTAGGACCATTTGAAAGCGTATATATAAACAATTCATAGCTAAAAATCTGGCAAGATTTGTCAATCTAGGAGCTGGGTTATTATAATATAAGTAAAAGGCAGATTATCTATTACCTACAGTGTAACAGGTTAATTTTCACTGTTATTACACTATAAAAGGCTATTTTTCAGTATAATTACTTGAAGATATAAAAGCAGGATCAGTATAAAATCACCTAAAAAGCTGTGTTTAATAATGAAACGATTAATGAAAGTTAACACAACAACAACTATATGAAGTGAATATTAGGGATATCGATCTGAGATCGATTAGTTTAATTTTTGTTGTAACTGATACTTGTTGGAATTTCTATATTTTGTAATTTTTATTATTATTTTGTAGATATGTATGCAATTTTTTTTTCAACCTAGATAACATAGAAAAATAATCGGAAATAGATATAAAAATGCTCAATTTAATCGAGAATCGATTATATTGCACTCGTTTCAAATCGAATCGAAAATGTCTTTTCTTTTAAGTAAATACTTTGAAGTTTGCACTGTCAAGTCAAGTTTCAAAATGAGAAGTCCTCTATTGGAAGATAACGTTCAGAAACGAGAATTTCACTAATGTACTCTTTATGGTAATCGATTTACTGCCATAAATAATACACTTTAATCGATTTCCTAACTTGTTTCTTATTTTATTGTTTTTTTCAAATCTAGATCGTAAAAAGAGCTACTTTTTTGTATTTTATTTAAGAAAAATATGGCCAATTTTTTAAAGTATAAACCAATTAGTTATCTTCAGGTCCAAACATACCATTCTCCTTTCCGACTCCGAGCTGTTATTGAGAATCACTTTATTAAAAACCAATAACTGATTTGGATTGATTTTGATTTTGGATTGGCCCGAGCCGTACTATGAACCTGGGATCACATGATCGGCAATTATGCGCTTACGACCACTCATCTAACAAAGCAGTCAAAATAGCTTTTATATTAAAATAAATATGCTGGTTGATGAGATACAAACGGTTGTAGTTTTAGTAACTCACACACACACAAACACGCACGCACGCACACGTTGCCAGTTTTTAATTAAAGATATGTTGCAATTAGGAAGAGCGGGGCCACCTGGCACAAGTATTATTATTACTTAATAGGATGGTTCCAACTTCTGTTTACAACTATAAGCCATTGTGTTTTGAAAGTAAAGATACTTTGTTTTATTGAAACATTTATTTTAAATTGAAATCTATTAACAAGTTATTAAGAAATGAATATAAGTATGAATTCTGTCTAACAAATTGTTATTGACAAACACTTCAAACATTTACTTTGATTGCAACACAAGAGGATCATAAAGCTCACTTTTAACTAATAGCGTTTGAAGTAAATCCCATTAGCTAGAAGAATGGTTCAACTATGCTCTTTTAAACACGAAATAGGACGAAGGCAAAAGTTCTTTGATCCCTTATTGAGTTAATTAAAACAGTAAATTATTAAGCATTTCGAGTTCAAGTAAAGAAATATTTAGAACGTTTCTTTTGTTTCCTACTTTAATTGTTTATTCATAATTTCCTTAAGAAAAAACAGATATTAAACATAATCGGTCTTATTACAAAACTTACCTTGGTTTTAAAGACGAGTATTTTTAAAGAAAGACGTGTTTTAGCCACGAAATTTCACATTTGCTGTCAAATTCCTTATGTACTTTAAATTTTTAAATAATTATCATTTAACATAATTTTCACGAAACTTCTTCACAACATCTGAGAACATCTGAACATACTCTAGTTTAATTAAACCTTACTACCTTTTGTAATAAGGACACGTTAATCATATAATTGCTGTACAATCGCAGGTTGGAAGAATTTGTCGAGGGATCACTGCTGTCTTTTTTCACATATTATATTGAGAGCTGTGATCCATGCGGGCTGGTGCAAGCAAAGAAGACTATAAAATGAATTTACAAACTAAAAGAATAAGAATAGATACATAATTTTATAGCTGATGGTAAATGGATACTGTGGCACATAGACATCTACTTTTATTCTCGGTTAAGAATCAAAATGCAGATGCGTTGTCACCCCTGAGGATCAAGATGGAATGCCTCGTTTCCAGCAAAAAGGGTCTCCAGTTCTCTTACTCATCATACGAAACACAACAGTATTTTGTGAGAGTGTGGTCTTTCCCGGGTCGAATTGACGCATTCGTGCTACGACCACAATATAACTGCAGCGTGGTTCTACCACGTATTACGTTTATATATGTGATAAAATCCGTAAAAACTAGTTTACGTTTAATTCCGTTAAACTGAAGTTCAGTTTAAAAGAATGTTTACCTATTCCTTCAAGCGAGAGAGTATTGTTATTTTATCATACATAGCTGATCGTAATATATTTCAAGCGAAACTTTATCTCTATCGTTTAAATCTATTCAGTGACACTTGAAGCTTCTAAGTATTCAAGTCAGGGTTTCTCACTGATTAAACGCTATCGTGCTTGAACCAACGACCGCATCATGAATTTCAAAACGCCATCGAAATGCATCCACTAAAGATGATGACGCTTGAAACTAAATTGAAAATCTCCAAGGCTATCTTTAAATTTATTGTAAAATCTTTGAACGACTAACTAAATATTTTATTCCAAGAAAATAAATTAGAGCTGGCAGACATTTTTCTATATTTATTAGGTGGTTCAGATAAGTAATACTCCAAATTCACTGCAGATTTCTTACAGTGTAAATTCAAAATATATAAATTACTCGAACAGTGCCATCAATCGTGTTCAGTTTTAGTGTCATTTCTCACTAAACCATCATAATGTGTTGTGAATGTAGTTGTCGTGGTCTACATATATAGAATTTGTTAATAGCTTGACTTCACCGCCGTATAGCTATAACCTATAACGCATTGTTTCGATAGAAAATGTATTGTGCAATTATGACCTCAGTCGGTCAAGCCGTTTAGAAGTTACACGATCACTAATAGAAATACGAATTAGCCGTGCAGTGGCGGTCAAGAATACCACTACCCCATATCCTCCCGTGGGTGTCGTAAAAGGCGACAAAGGGAAACAGGCAGGAGATGGGCAGCAGCATCTTCCTGATAATAGCCAGACAATAAAAAAACTGCGGTTGCCAACCCGCTCGCCAAGCGTGGCAACTATGGCAAATACCCCCCCTATGAATGTAACAAAGAGACGGCCCCCAGTCCCCGGCGGCCCCGCTATTCCTGGCTACGGTGGCGACCATGGTAACGGCGGGGCAGGGGGTGCTAAGAATCTCCGGTGGAGGTTCGGTTGCCACCTTAGACGACTCGACCTGGCAACGTACAACGCACGCACCCTGAGGACTGACGAGAAGATCGTGGAGCTGGAAGAAGAGATAGACAAGTTGCGCTGGCATATTATAGGATTATCCGAAGTCCGAAGAGAGGGGGAGGACACGGTAATCCTCGAATCCGGCAACTTGCTCTATCACCGGGAGGGCGACCATCTGTCCCAAGGAGGTGTCGGATTTATCGTCCACAAGTCTCTCGTTAACAACGTTGTAAAGATCGGGAGTGTGTCGACGAGGGTTGTGTACCTTATACTCAGAATCACCAAACGGTATTCGCTGAAGGTCATACAGGTTTACGCACCAACCTCGGCACACCCCGATGGGGAGGTGGAGGAAATGTATGAGGATAACTCTAGAGCCATGCATTCCTCCAAAACCCAATATACGGTGTTAATGGGAGACTTCAATGCAAAACTAGGCACAAGAGAGAACGGTGAGCTGAAAGTAGGGAAATTTGGAATAGGGCAACGGAACCCAAGGGGCCAGCAGCTGGCCGACTTCATGGAGAAAGAGGGACTCTTTATGATGAACTCTTTCTTCCAGAAGCGGCCCCACAGGAAGTGGACCTGGTCGAGCCCCGACGGTTCGACAAAAAATGAGATTGACTTCATTATGACGACCAGACGACAACTGTTCAGTGATGTCTCCGTGATCGCGAGGGTGAAAACTGGTAGCGATCACCGAATGGTTAGAGGCACACTGAACCTAAACGTTAAGTTGGAGAGGTCTCGTCTAATGAACACAACGCTCCGTCCCCATCGTGCTCTGTTCCAAAGTCCCGAGACCTTTCAGCTCAAGTTACAAAACCGTTTACAGTGCCTAGAAGACTGCAATGAAATGGACGATATGAATGACAAGCTCGTGGAAACTGTCCATGCGGTCGGAGCTAAGTACTGCAAGACCCGCCGCAGAAGAACACAAAAACTCTCCGATCACACTCTTAATCTCATGGCTGTTAGACGGGAGATGAAGCTACATTCTTCAACAGACTTGACAGCATACAGGCATCTGAACAGACAGATCTCCAAATGCATACGGCGGGACTTACGCAACTTCAATACAGCTCGTATTGAAGAAGCGATCGAGCGGAACCAAGGCTCCAAAGTCTTTGCCAGAGATCTGTCTGCCAGAAAGAGCCACCTGTCAAAGCTGAAGACAGAATGTGGCAGCATCGTTTCCGGGACACCTGAGATTTTGAGTGAGATTGAGAGGTTCTATGGGCAGATGTACACGTCATCGTTGGAGCCACACGCAAGTGTGAGTAACGATCCAAGAGCGAGTCTCATCCGACACTATTCCGAAGATATCCCGGACGTCAGTCTGAGCGAGATTAGAATGGCTCTCCAGCACCTTAAAAACGGTAATGCCCCAGGCGAGGATGGAATTACAGCGGAGCTTCTGAAAGCGGGTGGAAAACCGGTACTTGAAGTCCTTCAGAAGCTCTTTAATTCCGTCCTCCATGGTGGCATTACACCGGAGGCGTGGAGCAGAAGTGCGGTGGTCTTGTTCTTCAAGAAAGGCGACAACGCTCTCTTGAAGAACTACAGACCGATTTCCCTTCTGAGCCGCGTCTACATGCTGTTTTCGAGAGTCATTACGAATCGTCTCGCGCGCAGACTTGACGACTTCCAGCCTCCCGAACAAGCCGGTTTCCAAAAGGGCTTTAGCACCATAGATCACATACATACCCTTCGGCAAATTGTACAGAAGTCCGAAGAGTACAATTTGCCACTATGTCTGGCTTATGTGGACTATGAGAAAGCCTTTGATTCCGTCGAAATTTGGGCGGTGCTGCAGTCCCTTCAGCGGTGCCAAGTTGACTGTCGTTATATCAAAATGCTGAAGTGTTTTTACAGAAGTAGTTCAAATATATGTACCAAATTTAGCTTAATTAAGTGTTAGGCAAATAACTATCTTTGTAGTTGTACTATCTTTTGGAAATAAAGAACTTATTATTATTATCTGGGTTATCTATAAAGTTTTCTCATCTGGTTGGGCTGTTTAAATACAAAATTGTAAACGAAAGATATAAATATAGATAAATATCAATAAAATAAAATAAATACATGAAAAATACATAAATAAATAAAAATTCAAGCCCTCGGAAGGGGAGACCAAACGGTCGAGGGTTAGGGGGAAAGGGAAAGAAACCGGCGGACGAATCGGGCGATATCGAGGAGCACCGCCTTCTGCATTTGAGCCTAAAGCAGTCCGTCAATGAGTCCCAGTCGCCTCAGATGACACGAGAGGCTGACTGGGATTAATCCGTTCGCAGAAACGACCACAGGAATAATTTCCATCGGCAAACCAACCCACATGTCGATAACCTCGTGAGCCAGGTCCAGATATTTTGTGAGCTTATCTGTTTCCGCTTTCACGAGGTTCACGTCACAAGGAATAGTAATGTCGACCAAAAATATCCCTGACTGTGTCTGATTCATCAGCACAATATCAGGCTTATTCGCAAGAATAGTCCTGTCTGTGATGATGGCCTGGTCTCAGTAGAGCCTGGCGCGGCAATTTTCGAGCACGGCTTCCGGCACGTACTTATAATATCGCAGTTCCCGATCCACGAGAACGTATTTCAGAGCGAGCTCCTGGTATAGAATCCTGGCTACTAGGTTGTGTCTGTGCAAATACTCAGAGTAAGAAAGCGCCAAACAACCGGAGATGTCTACGGCGCCATCTGCACACTTCGCGATTATGCATGTTGAGAGCGCTCGAAATGACCGCGTCAATGAGGAGTGGTTCCTTAGTTTCACGAACACCGCCCCGACATCCATTTTGAGTGAGAGACATCACCTGATTAGATTTCAGGTGACGAGTGATTCTCGCGCTCAAAATGGATGTTAGTGTTTTGTATATCGTGGGTAGACACGTGATGGGGCGGTATTTGCTCAGGTCTGTGGTATCCTGGTCTTTAGGAACCAAATGAGCGATCCCAGTAGTAAAGAGGTTGGCCCGTTCCACGTACCATTGGTCGCTCGAATGATTTATAGAGCCTCTTCTGACTACTCTGGAAGAGACGGTTCTGGTTGAACCGTGTTGACCTCTCGGTATATTGCCGAATCCGCTTTCCCCAAGCGACGATTCTCTGTTTCAGGTGGTTTATGCGCTCCGTCAGTTTTTGCGAAATATTCGGCTGGGACAAACTTATATTTGTCCCAGCAAACGCCATCCTGACGGTGCGCATAATTCTCGGTCTTTTATTACCCGACCTGAAGCTTGTCAGTCTGCCGATTAGGGCTTTTGTCGTTGCGATACGGTCCTCAATTCTTTTTCTCCAGGCTGGGATGACGCTAATTTGTATAGTAGTACGTCCAGCCGTGGAGAGCTTGACGCCAATAATACGGCATACTGACAGTGTGGCGCCATAAAGAAATAGAGTCCGTATCGCAAAAATCACGCCTGGTTTCCAAGTAGGTCACCAGCATTGGGTTTAAAGCCCTCACGACAACCCGATTCCGCTTGCTTAGGAGTATACGGGGAAGTCACAGTCGCTTATCGAGGGGCGTACTGCGCATTTCCCTAATCGCCTCTTCCAATATGCTCCTCATTTGCTCCTGTTCCTGAGCGACTAATCCATCGTCGTCTGAGTCAACCACAAGGAGATCGACGGTGGCATCTACGTGTGCAGGTTGCTCTGCAACTCGTAGAGCCGCATCTCCTGTCGTAGTATTTTCATTCAACGAAGGAATAACATCACGTTGTAGCCGTTTGAGTTCGGCTTCATCAAATATTTTTGAGCACATGATGTACCGAACTCGGTCTGCCAGGTTTTGCTCGGTAACGGTAATAGACGGCTTCAGCTCAGCAAATAGGCAATTCATCCTAACCTGGTACGCAAAACTTCCAATAACTTCCCCTTTAGCCCTCAAATACGCCCGTTTGTATTCATTTCCTTCGTCCAACGTATGCAGCGTTCTCCACCAGCGGCGAGTGTGACTTGCCAAGTCCGAGAGGTCCCTGCCTACACCAAGCCATCTGGTGGGGATGTTGGATGCGAGGGGCTGCTAGGCGGTCGTGCAGCACCTCGCGCTCGGCTGGCAGCCCGCATGCTGTCACGTCCAGCGCCAGCTCCAGACGCGCCCCGCCGTCCCCCAGCCAGCGGACCTATACGCGGTCTTTTTGTTTCCTTCACCCTTAAATTGGGCGTCAATTAACGGGAGACGACCAGGCCTGGCACCGTTTCATGATTTGGCCGTAAGCACAATCGTGCCCAAATTAGCACCCTCAATTCTGCCGAGGCACGGCGCTCAAACCTCTTGGCAAGGCGCTGACTGACTGAGCCGACGTAGCAGTTTTGTCACTTAACTGTTACGTCAACGGGTGATGGGTCGTCAATTTCCTACGCCTATCATGATAATTATTATTTTTATTATTAGAACCACCAAACCAATCTTCCTGCAAAGAGGTGTTAGACAGGTGCCATTATATCCCCGTTACTCTTTACCGCTGCATTGGAAAACGTTTTCAAGCTTCTTGACTGGAAAGGATACGATATTAACATCAACGGCGGGTTCATCACTGAACTACGATTTGCCGATGATGTAGTCCTTATGGCAGAATTGCTGGAGGACCTAAGCACTATGCTCAATGAGCTCAATAGTGCATCTTAACGGATAGATCGCAAGATGACCATGGACAATACAAAGATCATATTATATAACGTCCATGTCACTTTCACTGCTGGCCGAATGAGGAAGCTCAAGGTCACTCAGCTAGCTATGGAGAGGGCTACTCGGAGTTTTTCTACGTGATAAACTTAGAAATGAGGATATCCGTAGTAGAAACAGAGTGTCAGATATAGCCTAACGGTTTAGTAAGTTGAAGTGGCAATGGGCCGGCCATATAGTTCGAAGAATCGACAACCGAAAGGAAAAAAAGGTTCTCAAGTAGCGGCCTCGTACCGGCGGACGACGCGTAGGGCTTCTTCCTACTAGACGGAGTGACGACCTGGTCAGACAGGCAGGAAATGGATGGTACAGGTGGCTCAGGACCGTTATTTGTGGCATTCCTTGGGGGAGGCCTATGTTCAGCAGTGGACTTATGAAGGGCGATAATGATAAGGATGAAGTTTATTGTTAATATTTTTGATCTAATTTGAAAATACCGAATTTCTCACCTGAAAATTTGATAATTGAAAAAAAACAACGGTAAAGTAATTGAAGTTTATGTCTCAAAGTTCGTGAACAAATTTATCTTGATTTGGGGTTGCCACGGATCACTTCTATTGTTATAAATTTTTTTATATTTTTTATTCCTAAGTTAAGACTAAATGGAATTATAAGTATTATTTAAGCAGAAAATTGTAAAGTTTTAAATGGAGAATAGATAAAAATTATTATTAGAAATCTTAAAAGATTGAAAATTTCAATTTTAAAATGTACAAGTTTTTAATCTTCTTCTTTTTTGTCAGTCTCCTTAAATCCTCTGCTAAGCATGGGTATTTTACGTTGTTGAGATAAACTGCTCTTAATCGCTACGTTTTGCAGACGGATTGTCAGCAGTACCAGACATCTCGCACTTTAGACGTTGCCTCACGTTTTTGGTTAAGGTATTTTAAGTAGGTTATATCACCATCTATCTAAAGCCATTAGATCCAAAATTAAAATCAAATTCTTTTTGATAAATAAATAAATATCGTAAAGGGAAGTAACAAGACGTTTTGGAATTTATCACAGTACAGTATTGATGGAATCTCAATATCGAACTATATATATATTCCATCGACGAAATTGCCCTAAAAAGCAGGTTACGTTCAAAATCTATTATTTTTTGTTAAAATTTTAATCACTACCTTTATATTCGTTTCCTAAGTTTTTATTTGACTTACGCTGACCATCCAACCATTTATCTCGTTGAATCTGTCGTAATCGACGTTGATCTTTTTTTTTTCTTGTAATTTGCCTTTTCTTCGGTGGTACTGTCGACTAGGTTTCTATTGGCACAGGGAAGCTCGCTGTCATGGTAGCGAGTGGTGTGGGAGCTGGTAAGTGAGCGCATTCTAACTAGGCAATTTCTTGAGTTATGAATGTCGAGAAATTTGGTGACGCTATAGAATTTTAATTAATTTTATTAATGGTATTATTTTATTTTTATTTATAGAATCATTTAATATAATTTACGTAACATTTTGTATATTATTTACAGTAGCATTAGTATTGTACGCACTCAGTTTGCCTTTTTAATATATTTTCCTTTGTGGGTCTACTGGAAGATATTTCAGCAAATTATGGAATAATTAGAACCTTTGTACAAACTCATTATAAGACTATTTCTGTTTCTTATTGTGTGTACATAAATAAATTAAAAAATATATTTTAATATCTAAACTGAAATTGATCATCGTAGGTGATTGTTGCATAATATTATGGGTCAATGAGGAATTGACAAGATTACTGGAGCTGTACAACTTATAATTATTGAGGAATGGTTTAAGGAAGATTCTATGGCCTCAACATCTCTTTCGTTTTGCTCTTGGTTTTTTTTTTTTTTATAGGATAAGGGTGACAAACGAGCACACAGTCCACCTGATTATAAGTGGTTGCTGTGGCTCATAGACATCTGCATCTATTCTCGATTACGAATCAAAATGCAGATGCGTTGTCACCCGTGAGGACTAATTTGGAATGCTTATTTTCTAGTAAAAAGGGTCTCCGGTTCTCTACACTCACCATACGAAACACAGCAGGGTAAAACTGCTGACCGGGGCTGCCTTCAGGCGGCTCCTGCCGAACCTGGGGGGGCCAAACGCCTCCTGCCGGAGGCTCTACGCGGGGATTGTGCGGTCCATGGCCCTTTACGGGGCCCCGGTGTGGGCGCGTGGTTTGGCGCGGCTTGCCGTCCACCACCTGAACGCGCCCCAAAAGGTGGTTGCCGTAAGAATGGTTCGCGGCTACCGCACGATCTCCCGCGAGGCAGCGTGCCTCCTTGCCGGATTGCCGCCATGGGATCTGGAAGCGATAGTCCTCGCGCGCCTGCACGAATGGCGCGCGGAGGCACTATGCGGGGGGGAAACCCCGCTGCCGCGGCAAGTTGTCGTGCAGCGGACAGACTTCCGGCATGATCTCATGGCGACATGGAGAGAGCGACTGTTGCAACCCCGAGCTGGGCACGCCACTATAGCGGCGATAAGACCCCTCTTTGAGGAGTGGCTTGAGAGACGCCACGGCGTCCTCACCTTCCGCCTGACGCAGGTCCTCACCGGACACGGTGTGTTCGGGAGGTTCCTGCACCGAATCAGGCGGGAGGAAACGCCCGGGTGCTCCCACTGTGAGAATCGACCGGAGGACATGGTGGAGCACACCGTGAAGGTGTGCCCAGCCTGGGCGGAGCACCGCCGTGTCCTCGTAGCGGCGATAGGCGGCGGCGACCTCTCGCGTCCGGCCCTGGTCGAAGCCATGGTCCGGAGCGAGACGGAATGGGATGCCGTCACCACCTTCTGCGAAGCAGTGATGCTAGCGAAGGAGGTGGCGGAGCGGGAGAAGGAGAGAGCAGCAGCTTTCCTTCCCGGCCGCCGCGGGAGACGCCCCGGGCGTCGGGGGCTACGTCGTGGCCCCCGGCCACCGTAGGCGCGGGCCTGTGGACGGCGAGCAATGGGTAGCTCGCCGTCCGTCCGTCTAACGACGACAGGCCGTGTCGACGGCGCGTTTTGTTCCACGCGCGCCTCAATGAGCTGTCAGCAGCGTGAAGGGGCCCGCAAGGGCCGACGCCTGCCGGGGCTGCGGGCTGTTCGAAAGAGATACCGCGGCTCCGGAACGTAAGGGCACTGAAGGAACACGGATGGTTTTTAGTCAGTAAAAGTCTGACACTCCCTTCCGCTCCACCCAGAGCGAAAGGCGTCATTTGATGATTTTCCATCCGCAAAAAAAAAAAAAGGGTAAAACTGCTATTTTACAATGGTATTCTGTGAGAACGTGGTCCTTCCCCGGTCGATCCGACCCATTCGTGCTACAATTATTCTTCCTAGTAATATAGCTGCAGCGTGGCTCTACCACGTAAGAAAAAAGTATAGTTCTTCATCACTGTCGGTTGAAACTAAATTTTTACTTTATTTATAAACTAGCTGTGCCCGCGGCGTAGCTCGCGTATATAGGTTTTACTTGGAGAATTTGACATTCAGGTAAGAATATATTAAACGATGTATATCATTACTGTATCAATATCACTTATTAGACGTCAGTGTAACAGACGTCTCTGATTAGTGCGTATATACACTAAGCGCTCCGTCTCTATTTTCGCATACATGTCCACTATAAATTGGTAAAACAACCCCCGAAATCTTTGCAGATACGCAAGAAGATATATGCCTTACATGGAACAGGTGCGAATAAAATTGCAGAGCAAATATTTTTTTAATTAAAATTGGTGTCTCTGGTATTAGAATTAACTTGATAAATTCCGAAATTGTACCCATTTTCACCGTGACAGTATATTAATGGATATTGTAGAGCATCATAATATCGATGCGTTTCATAAATCCCTGGCAGTAGATCGTCATGTGTGTGCAACACGATGTCACGTCTATCGCACTCCTGGTCAACTACTCGTAATACCACTGCCAATTCATCAGTGACAGAAACGTTGCTACCGCGGTGTTCAGATACATTTTTTTTAGTAACAGGACGTCTGTCAGCGTTAATAACTATTTTATAATTGTTTATTAAATCTTGACGGATCGATTGCAATGTAACCCTAAAACTATGAACGTATGGATTTATTTCATGTAGCATCCTTTGAAGTTGGGATATGAGTTCGCTATTGAGTTGTGGGAAATTGTGATTTCGGATATTAGTATGTTCATTATAATCTGAAACAAAATAAATTGACAATTTTACTTATATATACATATATATTTATAACTCATAATAAACTCATAATATATATCATTTAATTTAATTTATGAAGTTGAAATTGAAATTGAAAATATATAATATCTACATTGGTTCTGGGTAATGTATGGTTATTTGTGAGACTGTGACTGCAGGTCAGTGAGTCTCAATAAGATTCGGAGTATCTTAACGCCGTAATTCAGAAAAGAATGTAATTTGTACAATGCCATCTATTACGTTCGTTGTGAGAAAACTTTTTTAATTTAAGAAAAACATCTTTTTTATAGTTTACTTTGTTTTAAGTATATATATTATATATTATTATAGAACTTTTTTTTACACACAAATCTTTTTATTACTTTTTCTGAGATTTTATGGCGCCATTGAACAAATTAGAACCTACATTTTAAACTAATAATCATAACTTTCAATAGAATTAACCAAATTTAATAAAACAAAAATTAAATGTAACTTGAAGATACGCTTTATGATTTTCTTAACGATTTCTTTTAAAATAATGTTTACTTTAGATGTGATGCGTTTTTAAACAAACAGACAGATAGACAGACAATTCTAAAAATTATAAAAATGTGTTTACTTAATTTTTTTCATTTCCCTATAATGATTTTAGTGACAAATATTATATACAATGTACAAAAACAGACACAACATGTTATCACCATTTTTATTATAAGTATATATTTAAAGAGAGATGGCGCTGCTAACAGCAATCAATTCTAAAAATAAAAGAGATTAATTGACGCGATTGGTACATTATTATATATATAAAATATAAAAGAACTTATAAACCATTGTCTGTATAGTAAGCAAAACTCCTTTTTATATTACATTTGGACCATACCGCCATCTATCGATGAAATTGGTTACCTATTTTACTTTAGATTTAGTTAATAAGGTTATAATATATTTTTATATATTATTTTATTTAATACGTTCTTTAATACTTTTGTTTACTGCGTTTTAGATATAATTATATCATAATAGAATATTATTTTACCTAATTTAATTATGATTTATGATATAGTATTAGTTTAAAATGCACTTGATGACTCAACTAACGCCACCGTTGAACAAATTCGTACCTATACTTCGTATTCATACTTCAGAATATTTATCATAACTTTTGAATGAATGAACTGATTTTAATAAAATAAAGACTAAATGTAACACGAAGATACACTTTATATTTTCCTTAATGATTCTTATGATATAAATTAGTACTTTATACGTGATACGTTAACAAACAAACAGACAGACAAACAGACAGACAGAAAATTCTAAAAATGGTAGAAATGTATTTAGTTACTTATTTTTAGTACCTCTCAATCACTTTTATTACAAAAATATAAAATGTACAGACGTCTGCTTTTTACATTTTTATTATATGTATAGATATGGTTTTTATTTGAAAAAAAACACGCATTATCCCACCTATAACGAACAGAATCATATATAATAGAAAATCAATATCTAAAGAAAGGAAAATACTTAAACTTCTGTTTTTGAAGTTCCGTAATTAGATAAAAAGTATTCTATAAGTTGCCTGACCCTAGGATACTTAACTACCAAAATACAAAATTTCATGGAAATCGGTCTAGTAGTTTTTGCGTGAATCTAGAATACACAGACAGACAGATAGACAGACAAAAATTCTAAAAGCCACTAATTTGGCTTCATTACCCTTTAGTTCCCTGGACTTGTATTTTCAAGAACATATTAGAATTACAGACACGTCTTTTATGTATAGATTATGATAGCTATTTTTAATTTTAATTCCAAAAACATTATTTCACATTATTAGAAGATTTATACTTTTTATTAAATAATGCTTTTTTTATATTTACGCGAACACTGCATATTTAAATAAAACTAGTTTTTAAGAGTTTATCCCATCGACTTTGCCCGCGTCGAATTTGTTACAATTGGATGTCATGGCTTTTAATTTTTTTGCGCAGAACCCTAATTCTTTTACTAAAACACATATAGCCTAAGTTACTCCTTATAACATCAGCTATCTGCCAGTGAAAATTTCGTCAACATTGGTCCTGCCGTGTCAGAGATTATCCGAAACAAACAGACAGACAGATAGGCAAAAATTTACCAAATACTACAGGGAATTTTTGATTTCTCATTTAACTTTAACTTAACAGCCTATCAATAGTTTACTGCTGAATTTAGGCCTTCTTTATAGATCACTCCATATGGAGGAATATTTGCCAAAGTTGCCATGCTTGGTAGGCGGCTAGGGAACCACTTTTTTATTTTTTCAGTAGTTATTAAAATACGCTGATGCCCATCTTCTGGGTTGTTTCCCTGTGTAGCCTCTTACGATACCTACGTGAGGATATGTGCTAGTGAACATTCTTACAACGCCAATACAATAAAATTACTACTACAATACAATAACATTTTTAAATTAAAGAGTGTAGAAATATTTTACTAAATACGAAAGGATTATATTCAAAGTAAAACGAAGTAAAACACTCTTATTCACGATATAATACCGCGGTACATTTAAAAGGTTGCCCGCAATTAAAGTTTGAATCTCGAGTGTATGTCTTAAGATTAGCTCCCGCAAATTAGACACTACCAAAGTTTCGCAAAATTAACTATCAAGCCAGTGCTTTGCATAGATGTGATTTGCTTTATTTGCATTTTAAAACAATGGAACAAATGTATTAGTATAATTCGTAAAAAAATATTATCCATACAAATAAATAAAATTGAAGTGTCTGTTTGTAATGTCAAAATTACAGCTTTTGATTTTATTTATATGAAATAATAATATATATTTATATGAAAGTATATACGGTACTTATAACAAAAACACAATTTATAACATTTTTGTCTGTCTGTCTGTCTGTACGTCTGTCTGTCTGTTTGTTCCGGCTAATCTCTGAAACAGCTGGACCAATTTTGACGAAACTTTCACTGGCAAGTAGCTGATTTCATGAGGAGTAACTTTTATTTTAGAAAAAGAATTAGGGTTCCGCGCAAAAACATAAAAATTCTAACTCGCGAGGGAAGTCGAGGGGAACAGCTAGTTAATAATATATCGTTTACTCTAATAGTTAGGCCCCTTAGTGATACGCACCGCAGTCAAAAGTCAAGAGAAATTATTTCATTGATATTTGATATAAATTCTTTATTATTTTAAGCTATTTTCAGAATACTGCTGCTTTCTTTCCCCCGTTGCTTTGTACAGCAACCATGGAATTATATAACATGTGATAAATAAAACTAAATATTTTAAATTTTAGTCATAGAACTATTGAACTTGTGTAAGCAAACACATTTCTGTACAAAGAATTTTAAGATCAGAGCTTGACGCATCTACCGAGTTTTTTTAGAAATATTGGTTTACTTGCTATATGACGTAAACGTACTGGTCTACTATAAATTATGATGTCCTGGAGTCCAAATTTCGTTCACGGCAACCGGACTCCGCGGTGACTAGCCATCTGCGCAGAATAGGTTTATAGTACCCGGATGTATGCTCAAGCATAGGTGAACTCTCTATTCCCTCAATCTCATAGTCTGATGGAACGGCAATCTGACATATTGAGAGATACTCGTATTAGGTGCAGTATCGACGGCTTTACGTGCTTTTCTAGCATGGGGGTAAACACACATTATATACAAACTCACATCTGTCACCCAGAGGTGTAGACAGAGACTACGGACTTCCAATTGGCACGATCCTGACACACTTTTCAAGCTTTTATATCCACACCTACGCATACATGCCCGTCGGTTAATAATACTCTTAATCCAGATGACCCATCTTCAATATCTCGCACATTTGGTCAATAAATGTTCGTCTAAGGCGTAGCTTCAGACTTTGCCTTTGATTTCTTTCATTCTTTCTACATGAACAAACCACCGCAGCATTCCATGCTTAATTCTGGTCACAACATCATCTTGCTATCGACACTTTTCCCTTATCTTACAATTTCTCACCATATTATACACATTCAGCCCTAACATACTTCTTAATGGCCGCATTTCTCTACAGCATTTATTCTACTCTCGTGCTTATTCTGCCACACCCAACTTTTATTACCATGGGTAGAGTCTAACACAACATTGTGAATATTGACATACATGCCTTTTTTGACACATTCTGACAGTAGAGTACTGTGTACTCTACTGTCAGAATGTGTGAATACATAGTACAGTAGTCACATAGTCAAGAGCCGTCGCCGTACGGTGACGCCCGTAAGGTTGGCTCCGTATAAATTTAATTTAAAAGTAATAATATTGAAGTAGGGTCGTAGTAAGTAGATCAAATATAAAATATTTAGCGCATTACTATAATAGTACGTATATCAAGAAGTGCATTGTTAAGCAAGATAATTAAACTTATTACAAATATACATTTAGTGGTTAATTTTTGAGTGCAAACAGTAATAGTGCGACTAGGTGTAGTATTGTGAGGTAGTTCTAACGCGAAAAAAAAGAAAATTTAAATTTAAATTGAATTTTAAGATCAAGCAAAATAATTAATAATTAGTCAATAGAATAGAATAGAATGATTTTTATTCAATATTGATTATTACATAATACTTATTGAAAGTCATTTTTTATTTACCACTGGTTCGGAAAATACCTCTGTCCTGGGAAGAACCAGCAAGAAACCTAGCCGGAATTTTTTTAAACATAATTTCATTTAACAATAATTTTTTTTATAAAATTTTAAATGAATTTTCATAGAAACAGCATGGTTTCGATCGCCGTATTCCCAGGGGTTATTTTCATTGATGTATTCCTTGATATAATAATAACTCTTTTTGTACAGTTTTTCTTTAATAAATCTTGTTTATTGACAAACTTTGAACATGTTCTGGGATTCTGTTGTAAAATCGTATACATTGCCTCATAAATGAATTACTGATTCTGTGGAGTTTAGTAACTGGCATTACAAGCTTATGTTTGTTCTTAGTGTTTAAGGTATGAACGTCCTTATTCTTATTAAATCTATTTTTGTTTTTATGTACATACAATATTTTATATATTATATAGCAGCTTAATGCTACTGTGTTTCGTATGGTGAGTGTAGGGAAACGGAGACCCTTTTTACTGGAAAAGAGGCATTCTATCTTAGTCTTCACGGGTGACAACGCATCTGCATTTTAATTCGCAAACGAAGACAGATGTAGATGTCTATGGGCCACAGCAACCACCTACCATCAGGTGGACTGTGCGCTCATTTATCACCCTTATTCTATATAAAAAAAAAAACCATTACATTTTCATAAATATATTACGATGCCGATGATGATGATGAAGTTAATATGTTTATTTCTTTAATTTTTTTTTCTTAGAGACTCTTTACAATTTTATTAATCGCCCGTACGGCTCTCGTTTACAAAACAAATATAGCTTCAATATCAGTCGCATTACCCCATAGCAAAATTCCATAAAAGTAAAGTCCGCTATGAAAGTAACTAAAACACATTAATCTAGCTGTCTCAACATCTGTGAGACTTCTAATCTTTCTTACTGCATATGCTGCAGAACTAAGTCTGCTTGCTAATTTAGAAATATGGGGGCCCGATTGAAGTTTCGCGTCAATAGTAATACCAAGAAAAACAGTGATATCCACAAGACTCAACTCTTCCCCATTTAAAAGCACATTGGTTTTCGAATGTACCGTAGTTACAGATACCCCAAATAATAATAATAATAAGTGTTAGTGATCTGCTGCGGTTTTGGAGGAGCAGTGCCGGCAGATTGAGAACGCGGCGGGCACCGTTGACGACTTACGAGTAGTGCCCAGTGAGAGGCGGGATCCGCCGGGCAAGTCGTCTTCAACCCCCCTAAAGCCGATCGGAGCTCCCGCGAGAGGGCACGGCTCCCTACTATCTTACAGTGGCCTAGTGGCCAGGGAGGCGTCCCCCTGTTCCTATTGCCGATCTTCCGATCACCGGGTGACGTCGTGCCTGAAGTTATTAGGTAAGCCGGTTCCGGCTAGGCGAACTATCGCCAAGGAGCGCCGCTGGTGTGACTCTTGTTTGGAAGGGCACCTCCAGCGAGACTGCCCGCACCAGCGGCCCTGTCCGCATTGCCAGGGCAAAATCCATGCAGTTTTGCGCCTGGGTGCGAGCGGCGTCTCCTCTCTGGGCTCTGCCGGGCCCTCGAACCCCACGGGCGGGGGCGCTCAGCCACGCCCTCTGTCCATAATAATAATAATAATAATAAGGCGTAGGGAAGTGACGACCTCATCGCCCGCAGACGTAACAGTTAAGTGACAAAACTGCTACGTCGGCGCAGTCAGTCAGTGCGTTGCCAAGATGTGTGAGCGCCGTGCCTCGGCAGTATTGAGGGTGCAAAGTCCCGTTTGTGCTTACGGCCACACTATTAAGCGGTGCCGGGCCTGGACGTCTCCCGTTAAATGACGCCTACTTTTATGGATGATGGATAAAAATAGAACACGCATAGGGCCGCTGCCTGGGGGTCACCGGGGCGCGTCTGGAGCTGGCGCTGGACGCGACAGAATGCGGGCCGCCAGCCGAGCGCGAGGTGCTGCACGACCACCTAACCTCGCATCCATCATCCCCACCAGACGGCTTGGTGTTGGCAGGGTCCTCTCGGACTCAGCAAGCGGCACCCGCCGTTGGTGGAGTACGCCACATGCTTTGGACAAAATAAATGAACATAAACGCATTGCGGGCGTACTATAGGGCGAAAGGGGAAGAAACTGGAGGGATAGCGTATTGCGCTCGGATGCATCGTTTTTTTGCTGAGCTGGAGCCGTCTGTTCCCGTCAAAGAGCAAAACCTGGCAGACCGAGTTCGGTACATCATACGCTCGAAAATAGTTGATGATGCCGAATTCGAACGACTACGGCGTGAGGCTATTCCCTCATCGAATGAACCAGCTATAGCTAGGGATGCGGCTCCTAAGGTCATAGACCAGCAGCCATATGTGGAAGCCGCCAAGGATCTTCCCGCTTTGGTTGATTCAGGCGATGATGGAATGGTCACCTAAGAACTAGAGCAGATGAGGAGTAAATTGGAGGAGGCGGTTGTGGAAACGCGCAGTTTGCCTCTCGAAAATTGACCGCGACTTCCCCGCATGCCCCTAAGCAAGCCGAATCGGGATGTCGTGAGGGCTCTCAACTCAATGCTGGTGACCAATTTGGAAGCCAGCCGGAATCTTTGCGAGACGGACTCGATTCTTTTTGGTGCCGCACTGGCAGTTTGCCGTATTATTGGCGCCAAAATTTCCATGGCTGGACGCGTTACTAGGCAAAGTGCTATCCCAGCCTGGAGAAGAAGGATTGAGGACCGCATCGCAAAGTCAAGGGCCCTCATCGGCAGGCTGATAAGCTCCAGGTCGGGCAATAATAGGACGAGAATTGTGCGAATCGTCAGAATGGCGTTTGCTGGGACAAATATCAGCTTGTCCCAGCCGCATATAACGCAAAAACTGACGGAGCGTATAGACGACCTGAAGCAGAGAATCGCTGCTTGGGGGAAGCGGATTCGGCGATATACCGAGAAGACGACACGATTCAACCAGAATCGTCTCTTCCAGAGTGATCAGAAGAGGCTCTATGTATCATTGGAGCGACCAATGGTACGTGGAACGGGCCCAGCAACGAATCAGGTCGACACTAACGCATTCTGGCGTGGCCTGTGGTCATAGCCCGTAAACCACAGCGAGGGCCCTAGGACGGAAATTGTGGCGAGTCAGTATGTGAATGTTACGTCCATGAACTCCGTCATCATAACGCCAGATGACGTAGCTGAGGCGGTCCGTAGAGCCCCTGAAATGGAAAAGTACGGGGCTCGACGGACTGCATCACTACTGACTCAAGGGGTTCGAGGTGGGTCACGCTGTACTCGCCCGACAGTTTTAAGAGGCTCTCGACCAGAAGTCGCTCCCGAGCCTCTTCACTACTGGGATCACTAATTTAGTTCCTAAAGATCAGGATACCACAGACCCGAGCAAATACCGCCCCATCACGTGTCTAACCACGATATACTAGACACTAATATCCATTTTGAGCGCGAGAATCACTCATCACCTGAACTCATATCAGGTGATGTCGTGCGCTCAGAATGGATGTAGGGGCGGTGGTCGTGAAACCAAGGAACCACTCCTCATTGACACGTTCATTGGCAAGGTGGTTAAACGCAACCGTCGGAAACTCTCCGCCGCCTGGATAGATTACAAAAAGGCATTTGACTCGGTGCGTCATACATGTTTTAAGAGGGTCCTCGAGCTGAACCATATTAACTGTACAGTTCGAGACTTCCTCGGTAAGTGTGTGGGGTAGTGGAGTACGATCCTTTGTCATCTAGGCGATCGGATGACGGCTGCGGAGAACCACATAAGGATAAGAAGGGGTATTTTCCAGGGCGATTTATCATCATCATTACAGCCTTTCATAAGTCCACTGCTGAACATAGGCCTCCCCCAAGGAATGCCACAAAGCACGGTCCTGAGCCACCTGCATCCATCGACTTCCTGCATGCCTTACCAGGTCGTCACTCCATCTCGTGGGGGGTCGCCCTACACTTCGCCTACCGGTACGAGGCTGCCACTCGAGAACCTTTCTTCCCAATCGTATGTCGGATCTTCGAGCTATATGGCCGGCCCACTGCCACTTCAGCTTACTAATCTGTTGGGCTATGTCGGTTACTCTAGTTCTACTGCGGATACCCTCATTTCTTAGTTTATCACGCAGAGAAACTCCGAGCATAGCCCTCTCCATAGCTCGCTGAGCGACTTTGAGCTTCCTCATACGGCGAGCTGTGAAGGACCACGTCTCAGTTCCGTAAGTCATCACTGGCAACTCGCACTGGTTGTACAATTTCGTTTTAAGGCTTTGAGGTATGTCTGACGAGAAAATGTGTCGTAGCTTCCCGAACGCTGCCCAGCCGAGTTGAATCCGTCGATTGACCTCTCGGTCGAAGTTGTACTTACCTAGTCGGACTATTTGTCCCAGGTAAACATACTCGTCAACAACTTCGAGCTTAGTGCTCCCAACAACTACCGGCATACGTGTGACATGGACATTAAACATAATCTTTGTTTTGTCCATGTTCATCTTAAGACCTATCCGTTGGGAGACACTATTGAAGTCATTGAGCATAGTGCTTAGGTCCTCCAGCGGTTCTGCCATAAGGACTATATCGTCGGCAAATCTAAGGTGAGTGATGTACTCGCCATTGATGTTGATACCGTATCCTTTCCAGTCCAGAAGCTTGAAAACGTCTTCCAATGCAGCGGTGAAGAGTATCGGGAATATGACGTCACCCTGTCTTACACCTCTCTGCATTGGATAGGTTTCGTACTCTGGTTCTGTACTCGGATAGCCATCGTAGCTCTACTGTACAAACACTTCAACACTTCGATATACCGACAGTCAACTTGGCACCGCTGAAGGGACTGCAGCACCGCCCAAATTTCGACGGAATTAAAGGCTTTCTCATAGTCCACATACGCCAGACATAGTGGCAAATTGTACTCTTCGGACTTCTGTACAATTTGCCGAAGGGTATGTATGTGCTCTACGGTGCTAAAGCCCTTTCGGACACCGGCTTGATCGGGAGGCTGGAAGTCGTTAAGTCTGCGCGCGAGAAGATTCGTAATGACTCTCGAAAACAGCACGTAGACGCGACTCAGAAGGGAAATCGGTCTGTAGTTCTTCAAGAGAGCGTTGTCACCTTTCTTGAAGAACAAGACCACCGCATTTCTGCTCCACGCCTTCGGTGTAATGCAACCATGGAGGACGAAATTAAAGAGCTTCTGAAGGACTTCAAGTACCGGTCTTCCACCCGCTTTCAGAAGCTCCGCTGTAATTCCATCCTCGCCTGAGGCCTTACCGTTTTCAAGGTGCTGGAGAGCCTTTCTAATCTCGCTCAGACTGACGTCCGGGATATTTTCGGAATAGTATCGGATGAGACTCGCTCTTGTATCGTTACTCACACTTTCGTGTGGCTCCAACGATGAAGTGTACAGCTGCTCATAGAACCTCTCAATCTCACTCAAATCTCAGGTGTCCCGGAAACGATGCTGCCACATTCTGTCTTCAGCTTTGACAGTTGGCTCTTTCTGGCAGACAGATCTCTGGCAAAGTCTTTGGAGCCTTGGTTCCGCTCGATCGCTTCTTCAATACGAGCTGTATTGAACCAACTTCAAGTACTTACCCAAGTAAGTTCCGCCGCATGCATTTGGGGATCTGTCTATTCAGATGCCTGTATGCTGTCAAATCTGTTGAAGAATGTAGCTTCATCTCCCGTCTAACAGCCATGAGATTAAGAGTGTGATCGGAGAGTTTTTGTGGTCTTCTGCGGCGGGTCTTGCAGAACTTAGCTCCGACCGCATGGACATTTTCCACGAGCTTGTCATTCATATCGTCCACGTCATTGCAGTCTTCTAGGCACTGAAAACGGTTTTATAACTCGAGCTGAAAGCTTTCGGGACTTTGGAACAGAACACGAGGGGGACGGAGCGTTGACTTCATTAGACGAGACCTCTCCAACTTAATGTTTAGGTTCAGTGTGCCTCTAACCATTCGGTGATCGCCACCAGTTTTGCATTGAAGTCTCCCATTACAACCGTATATTGGGTTTTGGAGGAATGCATGGCTCTAGAGATATCCTCATACATTTCCTCCACCTCCTGATGGGGGTGTGCCGAGTTTGGTGCGTAAACCTGTATGACCTTCAGCGAATACCGTTTGGTGATTCTGAGTATAAGGTACGCAACCCTCGTCGACACACTCCCGATCTTTACAACGTTGTTAACGAGAGACTTGTGGACGATAAATCCGACACCTCCTTGGGACAGATGGTTGCCCTCCCGGTGATAGAGCAAGTTGCCGGATTCGAGGATTACCGTGTCCTCCCCCTTTCTTCGGACTTCGGATAATCCTACAATATGCCAGCGCAACTTGTCTATCTCTTCTTCCAGCTCCACGATCTTCTCGTCATTCCTCAGGGTGCGTGCGTTGTACGTTGCCAGGTCGAGTCGTATAAGGTGGCAACCGAACCTCCACCGGAGATTCTTAGCACCCCCTGCGCCGCCGTTACCATGGTCGCCACCGTAGCCAGGAATAGCGGGGCCGCCGGGGACTGGGGGCCGTCTGTTTGTTGCTTTAATCATTGGGGGGGTATTTGCCATAGTTACCACGCTTAGCGAGCGGGTTGGCAACCGCAGTTTTTTTATTGTATTTTTGGCTATTATCAGGAAGATGCTGCTGTCCATCTCCTGCCTGTTTCCCTTTGTCGCCTTTTACGACACCCACGGGAGGATATGGGGTAGTGGATATTCTTGACCGCCACTACACGACACTTCCAGGGCGATTGTTTGAGTCCAATCTGATTCTGCCTCTCTCTGAATCCTCTCAGTACCTTACTGGAGGGTTCTGGGAGGGAATTTCAGCTTCGGAGGGAAGGTTCAAAATTAACCCACCTTTTCTATATGAATGATCTCAAATTATTCGCTTGCAGTCGCTCTCATCTAATGGAATTGCTAAACATCACTTGTGATATTAGCAATTCTATTAGAATGGAGCTGGGGACGGATAAATGTGCGATCCTCCATGTCGAAAGGGGAAGAGTTGCTAAATCTGAAGGCATAGACTTGTCTATGCCCATCAACATAAAGACCCTATCTGAAGCTGAAACATATCGTCCATGGGTATGTCACAGAACATAGGTATCGATGAGTTGGACATGAGGAAGTCAGTTTGCGATGTGTTAACAGTCTTTTGCCGTGTAGTGGCGGTTAAGAATATCCACTACCCCATATCTTCCCGTGGGTGTCGTAAAAGGCGACAAAAAAAACAGGCAGGAGATGGGCAGCAGCATCTTCCTGGTAACGGCAAAAATACAATAAAAAAAACTGCGGTTGCCAACACGCTCGCCAAGCGTGGCAACTATGGCAATATACCCCCCATGATGATAGTAACGAAGAGACGGCCCCCAGTCCCCGTCGGCCCCGCTATTCCTGGCTACGGTGGCGACCATGGTAAAGGCGGGGCAGGGGGTGCTAAGAATCTCCGGTGGAGGTTCGGTTGCCACCTACGACGACTCGACCTGGCAACATACAACGCACGCACCCTGAGGACTGACGAGAAGATTGTGGAGCCGGAAGAAGAGATAGTCAAGTTACGCTGGCATATTATAGGATTATCCGAAGTCCGAAGAGAGGGGGAGGACATGGTAATCGTCGAATACGGCAACTTGCTCTATCACCGGGAGGGCGACCATCCGTCCCAAGGAGGTGTCGGATTTATCGTCCACAAGTCTTAACAACGTTGTAAAGATTGAGAGTGTGTCGACGAGGGTTGCGTACCTTATACTCAGAATCACCAAACGGTATTCGCTGAAGGTCATACAGGTTTACGCACGGAAGTTATTTTTGTGATAAAGTACTTACCTCTCTATCCTTAGCCAACGAGCAATGGCAAGACCTGGCAGTACAGAGCATTTCCAACCGGGAGACCGTGTGGAATGAGAAGGAACTCCACGGGAGATTCTACAAGGCTCTACATGAGCCTTTCGTAGACACAGTTGCCTCCCTCCACTGGCTACGTTTTGGTGACCTATTCGAGGGAACCGAGGGTTTTGTCTGTGCAATACAGGATCAGGTTATTAAGACCAACAACTATCGGAGATACATTCTAAGGGATGGCACCGTCGACATTTGTCGAGCTTGTCGCCATCCCGGTGAATCACTTAGGCATGTCATCTCCAGTTGTTCGGCGCTTTCTAACTCTGAGTACTTTCATAGGCACAACCTAGTGGCCAAGATTCTTCACCAGGAGCTCGCTCTGAAACACGGTGTCGTGGATCGGAAACTGCCTTATTATAAGTACTTGCCGGAGTGCTCGAAAATGACCGCGCCAGGCTCTACTGAGACCGGGCCATCATCACAGACAGGACTATTCTTGCGAATAAGCCTGATATTGTGCTGATGGACCGGGCACAGTCAAGGATATTTTTGGTCGATATTACCATTGCGTATGACGAGAACCTCGTGAAAGCCGAAACCGATAAGCGTACAAAATATCTGGACCTGGCTCACGAGGTGACTGACATGTGGGGCGGACTGCCGGCCGAAATTATACCTGTAGTCGTTTCTGCGAACGGGTTAATCCCAGTCAGACTCTCGAGTCATCTGAGGCGACTGGGACTCCATGATGGACCGCTCCAAAGGCAGTAGGCGGTGATCTTAGATACCGCCCGCATCGTCCGCCGGTTTCTTTCCCTTCTCCCCTAACCCTCGGCCGTTTGGTCTCCCCTGCTATGTATTTATTTTACTTTGTAGATATTTATGTATGTTTACTGGTATCATTTTTATTTACAATTATATAATTATACAGCCCAACCAGATGAGAAAACTTTATAGATAACCCAAAATAATAATAATAACTGGGACACAATACTGAAGATTTATATTACTAATAATATGGAGACTATCATTTAGGTTAGCCAATGTACGCGCATTATCTATGACATTTGAAATTGGAATAAGAACACTAATTAGTTTAGTTGATATGTATGTAACCTTGAATTTTGGAAAATCTAAATAATATCTATAATTTATGATGAATTACCTAAAAAAAAATGACAAACACAGGTCTTAAAACCTTGTTAAAAGTGACAAGGTATTAAAGTTTTATGTTATTAGTGAAATCTAAATTAAATAATAGATAGAATAAATACATGAAAGAAGTGTTTGTGTTTGTTAAAAGAAAATTAGAATTTATGGGTCGTTTAAGGAAGCTTCTCTATTTGATTTCATCGGCTTTGAAGAGCGATTTATTTAACTGTATTTAGGTATAAAAATACCTTATGTATTCAGCAAGTTGCTCCATAAACTTGACAATACCAAATGGCATCAAACATGGATCATGAATTTATGCCAGCCACAGTAGATGGACAATATAGATTGTACATATATTTATGTGTAAATAAGTAGTAATTACTTGTACTAGAAGGAAGTATACAGTTTGCATAAGTATTGTAACTTAGGTAAGCCATTTTTACTTGTGTAATGGTTATATATATATATCCTTGTTATGTGTTGTTAGCTCTGCAAAAAGTGATATTATTTTGTAATCTATTATCACATAGCTAATATTAAAATAATATCTAAATAATATACATATTTAAATATTCTTGATGTAAATCCATAATTACTACTTGTGTATTTGGTCATCTGGAGCTGATTAATGCTGTATATTTTAAAACAATTTCTTATTTATTTAACATACTGGAAGAGACAACAAAATACTAACAGAAATATGGAAATGTAGTTTATTGACATTGAAGTATAGTGTATACATAATCTTATCTCATATCTCTTCTTACTGAAAATGTTCTGATTTCTAACAATAATATCATATGTGGATGTGTTTTTTTTTTTGCTTTAAAATGTGCGAAATGGAAACCAATACAAACATAAACATAGAGGTCTATGCTATTTAGATAGCAATAAATATAGAAAAAATAATATATAAAATATTTATTAACCTTTTTCAGGTGAATCGCTTACAATAAATGTCTTGTAGGCTGAAATCTTGTAGAGCTGCTCGTAGGCAGGGACAAAAAAGTATATGGATATTGAATACAACTACAATAGTCATATATCATATCTCATAACATTAAAATATCTGTTATATGTTATTATCAAGTTATTTTAAAATGATGATGACTTACAATAATAACATCATAAATAACATTTAATTCAAAATTAAACATGTGTTTTTGTTATCCTTACACAACCAGTTTAAAACATCTTAGTTCATTTTTATGTGTGTAATAACATAGATAAGCATGATATTACCTAGTCATTTTGCCTTTGATGGTATTTGGGGTATGATAACTAATCAGTTAATATATTTTAAAACAAAGTTTACACACTGCACCTTTAATGATTAAAGATTTGACACCGCACCTATCTGTTCCACTATTACTCGTAATAGACTGCTTTGGAAATAATTACGAGTACAACAATAAATGCAGTGGTAGTTTACTTTGTGTTTTAGCCTTATACCAACAGTTTAAAACATATTTCTTACTATATAGCATGTAAAGGTAATGAATGAATGAATTAATATACTTTATTGTCCACCACAAACTAATAAACAAATTACATAACAATAGACAGGTTAAATGTACAATTTGGCGGCCTAATCGCTACATAGCGATCTCTTCCAGGCAACCAAGGGTGTAAAGGAATACACAATGAATACTGGGTAGGTGGTGCAATATACTGGTAATTATACAAAATATAATATCAATACATGCGATATATAGACAATAAATGCAATAAAATAACATATAAATAACTAACACATGGAATGATATAAATTACTAATACATAATAAAAGATAAAGTAAAGCATATAATATATACATACATATATAAGAGTATATAAACAAACTTACATATCTACCCAAAATACATAAATAAATTACAAATTTCCTCAAACAATAATATAAAGTTGATAAATACAATAAATACATAATCACATAATTATTCTAACGGTCTCCGGACGATTGAGACAAGTAATGTTCTTTAAGTAGTCTCTTAAAGATTACAATAGATTGTGCTTCACGTATGTGCAAAGGTAGGGCATTCCAGAGCTTGATAGACTCGACAGTGAACGATTTATTAAAAAACGATGTTTTCTGAGTTGGTACCCTTAAAACTAATTTTCTAGAAGAGCGTAGAGGTTCCCCCGGAAGCCCCACAAAATTAAACTTCTCTTTTAGATAGGGAGGAGCAGAAGGATGAAATAATACACAGTAGAGAATAGAAAGAATATGCATGTTCCGGCGAAGTCGGATAGGTAACCACTTAAGACGTGAGCGAAATTGGGAAATATGGTCATATTTGCGCAATCCAAATATGAACCGAATACTAGTATTTTGAAGTCTCTCAAGCTTATTTAGCTGGTCCTCAGTTATGTCTACATAGATTGCGTGAGCATAGTCGAGGATCGGAAGGTAATATTATAAATGGTCATATTATCCGTTATTCATCTTGTCTTTAATCATATTTATTTAATTAATTTAATGGTGTTTGTGATGTATATTCAATAATCAATTAATACCTGTAAAAATGGTCCCCACACTACGTTTGTTTGTCTGTGCACTACGTGAAGGAAGTGTTTAAAAGGATTTTCCATCAATCTTTAAGTACCTATAATTGCTGAATGTACCTACAACTATCTTTAATACTATTAATTAATAAGCTATTCTATTCTATATACACTATTCTCATTTATAATATCTGTGAAAACTACTAGAAAATCGCTTTTAGTTTGTTTTAAGGTGGTATTCATATTTCAATTATTAATTTCTCAGAATTCCCAATAGATGCGATAAAACTAATATTAATTTTGTAATCTACAGATTATAAGGAATAAATCGATATACATTTCATTAAAATTCTCTGAAATTCGTGTTGGGCCCATTTCCCATACAAAAAGAAATCGTCTTTTTTACATTTAATTTTTGGAAGGGAATATATTGACAGTAATTTATTATAAAGGTTACTGCATTGGTAACAGTAAAATCGATGTTTAAGGCTAGTTCTGTATTTAGTTATAGTGCAGACTTTATCCTTGCGGCGCTGATTCCTAAAGTTATCTGATTCATACTTTAACTGGGAATGTTGTTGAAGTACTGTATATAAAATGTAAAGCTGTCTGACAGTCAGGACTTTCCATTTTTGATAGAAATCAAACGTTGGGTGATAGAATGGTAGCAATGAGCTCACTTCTAAAAGTGCTCTTTGCGCTCGTTCAATTTTTAGAAAGTGTGTTTTACAGGAACCACCCCAAGAAGTAATGCAGTACATAAGTTGCGACTGGCAAAGAGCGAAGTAAACTGATTTTATTACTTTCTCCTGGGCCACATGTCTCAAGGCCTTAAATATTACCATTAATTTGCGTATACTTGCCGTTAGATGGTCAATGTGATATTGAAAATATAATTTGCTCTCAATCATTACACCTAGGTATTTAGTTGATTCTGTGTTTACAAGCTTCGGGCATAGACAGGTTGTGTCATTGAGAGAGAGAGAGAGAGAGAGAGAGAGAGAGAGAGAGAGAGAGAGAGAGAGAGTCACAAGTGGGAAACAATTCGATATGCAGGGTCTGGTTTATCAGTGGACTTAATGGAAAAGGAGATGTAATTATACACAACTTAGACAATTTACATCCACCATTAGAATTTTTCTTTAAAATTAACGTATTAATAAATTTCCCCGCAACTAAGAATAAATGTATTCACACTTTTGAAAGAGCTGATTTTGATTCCATTATAGCATTCTTAAACAGTGTCGATTGGCTACAAACATTAGGTGTACTTAATAATGTAAATGAAATGATATCGAAATTCTACAAAATCCTGAAGATAGCAATAGACGGTCTCGTCCCCTGATCGTGTAAATCGTCAAAATCTTATTCCATCTAGTTCACACCCGCTCTAATTAAACTCATGAGACAGAAACACAAATAAAATTAAACTAATAATAATCCATTAGACAAAATTGAATTATCTTACCTAAAGAAGGATGTTGGAATGGAGTTTTATTAGTTTACCTCAGTAAACTAATAAAACTCCACGCCTCCGTTGTAGTGCCACAATGGGGGTACGGAATCAAAGAGCTTTTGAAGGAATTTAAGTACCGGTTATCCACCCGCTTTCAGAAGCTCCGCTGTAATTCTAGTCCTTGCCTAGGGCCTTGCCATTTCTAAGGTGCTGGAGAGCCATTCTAATCTTGCCCAAGACTGAAGTCCTGAATATCTTTTGAATAGTATCGGATAAAATTTGCTCTTGTATGGTTACTCACACTTGCATGTGGCTCCAATGATGCTGAGTACAGCTGCCCACAGAACCTCTCAATCTCACTCAAAATCTCAGTTTTCCCGGAAACAACGCTGACACTTTCGGTCTTTAGCTTCGCAAGCTTCAATTTGCACTTTTTTCGAAATAAATTCAGATTAAAAAATATGCAAACAGTTAGTTAAAATTCTAAAGATCGATTACAATCGATTGGGCATCCCTATCATGCTTAATGTTATTAGTCTTCTTTTGTATCGGGTATTTTGTATAAATATTGTGAATCTTTTCCAAGCGGGAAAGGGTTGTAGTAGACGGCGCATTCTCTGATTACAAGTATTTTAATGCTGGTGTTCCACAAGGCTGCGAGCTATTACCAATGCTGTTTCTTCTGCATGTTAATGCTATGTTGCAAAGTAGTAACATATTGCATTACCGGAGCGGTAATGTAATATGTCTTGGAAAACTTCGCCCTGTACTGGAACAAAGTCAAATCAGAATTAGAGTCTTTGTTGAACAAAGTTTCGGAATGGGGGCTACTAACTTTAGTTCAGATCAATCTCCATAAGACACAAGTTTGAGCGTTTACTTCTAAAAATGATCCCCTTGTCAAAATATCTTCAGTTTCATGGCATTCCCCTTGTTGCCTCAGCCAGTATCGGTATCCTCTGCGTCGACATATCGAATGACTTGCAATTTCGTGGTCACTTGAAAGAGAAAGCCAGCTTGGCTTCTCAAAAGTATGGCGTGCTCAATACAGCGGGACATTTTTTTATGTTTTTATTAATTCCCGATGTTTTGGATACTTCACAGCACCCATGGTCACGGGGACTAAGGTGATTGACGACCCGATGTCAGAGTTAACCCGGGGTATCTTCAGCTTTTATAATTATTAATTTTCTTACGATCTACGCAGAATTAACTTACTGTGTCTTGAAGTCTTGCAGGGGTATGGTATGCTTGGGTTTCATTTTAATTTTATTAATTACAGGATCCCAAGCAAGTGCTAGTACTTTTACTAGTAGTTTTTTTATTTCAATAGTCTCCCGTACGATCCATGGCAAAAATCGATGTTCTTTCGTGAGAATTTGTGGTTTATCAAATCTAATGTAATGGCGGGGGCCGTCTAGGATATTATCACAAACTGCAGACTTGCCGTAACTTTAGTGTTTCACGTCAGCTATATATTCATTTACACGGGTTTTGATAGATTGCTTTGTTTGCCCTATTTATGATAGACCACATTCACAATCAAACTTGGACACTCCTGTATCTTGTAGAGGAATATTACACTTGACGGATGATAAGACTGACTAATCTTCTTCGGCAGATATAATAGAAGCTCGCTTCAAGATGTAGTCAATCTTATCTGTGACACCTCTGACATATGATTGCACAGCAGGCACTCGCTCGGCTGGGGCCGGCTACACTCGGTCACTGTGACATAGGCCTGGGACCCGAAGCTTGTTGTCGTGCAGAACCTGCTTGACGTGCTGAAGTTTGGCGGCCAGATGTTTGCTGTGACAGATCCCTCGTGCTCTCTGTAACAAAAATTTGCCCGTGGTAGCTAAAGGTGAGACTATTGAATTTAAAAACATTCTAATTTCTAGAGAGAGGCGGGAAAAGCACTCGAAATGTCGGGAATTAATAAAGAAATAAGTTGATTAAACGCGATAGAATTCGTAAATTTGGTTTTATTCAACTACCTAGTTACATAGATTTTCGATTCACGACGAGTTCTGATATTTGCAGTAATTCAATCTTGTGATAAAATATTCAGAAAATACTACTTACTGTACTACGTTCTATAATTTTATCAATATCCTTCATCAGCTTTGCGAACTGAGCGCTGTGTAAACCGCACATCCGGCATGGAGCACTCACAGCGCGGTATGGTCCGCGGTGTGTTCCCCTCGTTATCTAGAGTCAAGTTGGACGCAAAGAGAGAGCTTAACAGATCGACTTTCTCCTATGCGGCATGGGCCTCTCTGTGCAGAGATGGCAGAGATGGCTGACAGAAGTTCCCTTGGACAGCCTTGGCGAGAGACCAGAATGCACTGGTCCCCAAGGGAAGGCGAACTAGCTTCTCAGACCTTACCTTGGCAATAACGCTTTTGAAGGAGTATCAAATTTAGTTTTTGGAATATTTTGTATTTCTACAGTGATCGGTATTTTTCAGCAAGAACCGCTGTAAACAAACGACCACTCACAACGGCGGCTGAGCGCGGAGCACAGAGTATCTATTTAGAAGTAAAAAAGTATTCTGTGGCTAGGCCCGGAGTGAGGCAAAGTGTATTTAGTAAAATAAATTAGTAAAAGGCTGCTCAAATCACTGAATATTTAGGCATTTCTCAGCCGAAAAAAAATAATTTTTACTAAACAAAACAAAATTAAACTGCCATTTACATTTCATGGCTTCCCACATGATAGATGGAGAGTTTAAAAATAGATTGAGTTGAACAATTGATATTTTCAAAAGCTATCATGTTACTCCTCCATGCGGACTTGATAAATTTACACCATAAGTCACTTAAACCACTTTTTTATGTAAATATAGCAATTGATCTTTTTTTTTTGTATAGTGTGACAAGCGAGCATACAGTCCACCTGATGGTAAGTGCTTGCTGTGGCCCATAGACATCTACATTTATCCTCGATTGCGAATCAAAATGCAGATGCGTTGCCACCCGTGAGGATTAAGATGGAATGCCTTGTTTCCATTAAAAAGGGTCTGATCGATTTAAAAATAATAATAATATATTCAAAAATCATTTATTTACTTACTTACTTACTTATCTTCACGCACAATCCCTGACGAGGTAGCCAGAGAGAACCGATCGCCAAGTGTCACGATCCTTAAAAACCTCTTTCGCTTCTTTCAGATTCATTATCTTCTTCATGCATGCACGTCTAGGTATCCGAGTACTCTTGACCCTACCCTCTTCGAGCAATTCGCTCACATGGTCTTCGAAAGTTAGTCTCGGTCTACCTCGACACCTTTTAATATTAACTTTCGCGCTATATATTTTCTTCACTCATTCGCTCAACGTGCCCAAACCACCGAAGCACGCCCTTATCAATTTTTGTGATAAGGTCATCTTTCAAACCTGCCATATGGCGAATCTCTTCGTTTCACTTTCGGTCGGCCATGGTAACGCCGCACATTTTACGAAGAGATTGCATCTCCACTGCATTCAACTTACTTTTATGCTTCTTCTGGCATACCCAGGTTTCGCTGCCATATAACAAAGTCGGTACCAACACTGCGTTATGTATTGCAAGGCATGCACTCTTCGCTACGCCTTGCCTTTTGAGTAACGCAGTCAGGGCACCATTGACTTAGTTCCCGGCAGCGACACGTCTGTCCACATCTAAATCACATCTTCCATCCCGGCTAAAAGCACTCCCCAAGTATAAAATTTCATTTACAGCTTCTTTCACTTCATCATTCCACCATGCATCTCTTCTTTTACTACTGCCTCTTTTTATTGTTCCACACACTTCTTCCGCTGCACTTACCATTCCGTCCCTAAGGTTCTGCCATGTTCTTTCTACACATTCGTTTCTGCCATCGATGGTGTCAAGCTTTTCGGCTACCCTCGCATGATATTTGTCCCTAGTATCCGCTTCCTGAAGCTTCCAGCTTCGGATGCGATAGACCGACTGTGGTTCTGTTACTGCCGTCCGGTAGCGCCAACCCGCGAACAGACCCCTAAATCTAGTAATCACTAGATAGTGATCCGTTCCCAGGTCAGCACCCCTGAACACTCGCGTATCCATCACCTGTTTTCGCAGTCGGTCAGTCAGTCGCCAGGAACAAATCGATCATACTTCTCTCATTCTTTCGTTCTCTAGTATACATATGGATTTTCTTGTGATTAAACATAGTGTTTGTCACAAGAAGACCCTTTTCCTTGCACACCGCCAGTATAAGCTTGCCAGCATCATTAACCCTTTTATCGCCAAATTTTCCAAGTACCGACTCGTACCCTGGTCGAGCGGTACCAACCCATCCATTCAAATCACCACATACAACAATTCTTTCGTTTCCCCTAGCCAAATCTAGAACTTCTCTTACATTCTCCCAAAACTCCTCCAGTTCAGCCCTGGACGACGAAGCTACCGGCGCATAAACAGCCAAAAGGAATAACTTCGTCAGTCCCAATTTAAAGCGAACCCAGAGAAGTCTTGAGTTCACAACCTTATATTCAGTCATAACATCGACCAACCGAGAAAACAGCAGCACCCCCACTCCCTGGCAGGCGTTCTCGCTCTCCGGGACTCCGGACCATAGAGCTAACGCCCCGCCAGGGAGCTCTTCAGTACCACTGCCCTTCCGTTTGGTCTCCGACATACACACGACATCTAATTCTCTTTCTTTCATTATTTCGATCAACTCATTCGTCTTATCTCTCATGCCTCCTCTAACATTCCACGTGCCAACTCTGCACTCTGTCCTCCACCTTCCGCCGTGTAGGGCTGTGCGTGACGGGTGGCGGTCCCCATCGCCGCTTTGCGCGCTGCATTCCACACCAACGGGGACGAGCTGGTGTGCGTCGCCTTGGGCGGACGCCCTAACCCTCGTTGGCATGGGTGCGCAGCTAAGTAGAAGCTAAATAGAAATTGAAAAATCATTTATCTTTCTGAAAATGTGCTTCTTATATCATTTATATATTCTATATGATTGTTAGATACAATTTCATGTGACAAAACGTTGGAATTTTAATTTTTGTACATACATACGCGCTTTGCGCTTAAGGCATGCAAAAACCATAAAATTTACTTTACATCGTAAAATATTACGCAGCGCTTGCACGAGCAAGAGTTTTATTTTATCGAGCTGATATATGTACGCGAAGTAATTTTTTACCAACTTTAATATAATGGACTTCCACAAAATAACGCCAGATTCTATTAATTATTGGCTTTACAATAATTGTTATTGGCTCGAGCCGCTCAAGCACAAAAAAGACGTGCGCGTGACATGCGCAGCACACGTGCGTCGGACACCAGTTGTGACATATGGAGGTGGAAGGCATCACACTGCCTGCATTCCGTGTGGAATGCTGGAACCGTGTGTGTTCTTGCATGCCCAAGAACACACACGGTTGGTGTGGTCTGGTGTTAAGACTTTATCACTAAGTGATAGTAATAAAACATGGCATTAAAATTGATCTATTTCTTTGTCGATCGCAGTTCGTATCGCAGAAGTATGCCTATTCAAATTGGATAAGTAAAAATATTATTAATATTTAACTTGATATCAAATTATAGGAATTTTAATAATGCGATATTGGAATTCAATAGCAGCAAAAATCAGGTCAATACACTTAACCAGAAAGCTGCTGTCAACAAAGCCATGTCAACAGCTCTTCCACGTTTTAAATTCCTATTTTGAGTTATTGAATTAAAAAAAATGATTTTATTTGCATTTCTTTCATATTGATTTCAATAGGACTTTTAAAATTTAATAATATATTCGTATATTAGATATCTGTTTTATATTTAAATATTTAATACCTATTATAAATGTAAAAAAAAATTATATTGTTTTTTCCCTTAATATCCTTAAAAGATCATTTTTGATTTTATGACATATTTTATCGTAGTATTCAGAGTGTTTTCGCCTATTTTAGGGATCAAATGCACTAAACAAAAAAATAAGCCTAAAGAACATGATGACAGGAAAAGATGTGTTAGTCATTCGAAACCCTAATAACACCGTAGGTCACACTGTATATAGAAAAAAGACCCATACAAACCGATATTTAAACGGTGAATCCCACCATCACCCTTCACAATTAGCTACCGTGGACAAATCTTTGTTGCAGAGAGCACGAGGGATCTGTGACAGCAAACACGTGGTCGCCGAGCTTCAGCACGTCAAGCAGGTTCTGCACCACGGAATATAAAAAACAAGAGGAAGCCCAAAGTGGGCGGGGCAGGCGTGTCACAATTAGCGACAGTAGAACATAATTGACTGTCAGTCGCAGGCTAAATTTGTCGCGAACTAACGTGTCGCTACTTAAGTAATATATGCAAAAATATGCCGTTTTGTGCAGTATTAGAGTGTAGAAACAATAGTAAAAATATAAATATTTCAAATGGAGGTGTTTCGTACCACAGGTACGTGTAATTTTATTTATTTTTGCAAAGAAACGTGAATAAACATGGACAAAATATGAAATTGCCTATATTTCAACGAATATTCAACCTTATTCCGTTATTCTAACGCTTATCTGTCAAAGCGTTATCAATAAAAAGTGTTGCGATAGTGTTGTGACGATATTAAAATCGATAATTTTTTATCTCCGTCCCGTTTATTCACTAACATATTAATGAAAATGTGCAAATACTGGATGTCTTTGAAAATATAAAAAAAATTATAGGGTGATACTGTCAACTTATGAATGAACATTTTATTAGGGTTGTTAAACCAGAGAAGTAAGTAACTTAGTAATACTCATAAAAATAACGCATTCATCATCATCATCATCATTACAGCCCTTCACAAGTCCACTGCTGAACATAGGCCTCCCCCAAAGAATGCCACAAAGCACGGTCCTGAGCCACCTGCATCCATCGACTTCCTGCATGTCTTACCAGGTCGTCACTCCATCTCGTGGGGGGACGCCCTACACTTCGCCTACCGGTACGAGGCTGCCACTCGAGAACCTTTCTTCCCCATCGGTTGTCGGTTCTTCGAGCTATATGGCCGGCCCACTGCCACTTCAGCTTACTAATCCGTTGGGCTATGTCGGTCACTCTGGTTCTACTGCGGATATCCTCATTCCTAAGTTTATCACGCAGAGAAACTCCGAGCATAGCCCTCTCCATAGCTCGCTGAGCGACCTTGAGCTTCCTCATACGGCCAGCAGTGAAGGACCACGTCTCAGTTCCGTAAGTCATCACTGGCAACACGCACTGGTTGTACAATTTCGTTTTAAGGTTTTGAGGTATGTCTGACGAGAAGATGTGTCGTAGCTTCCCGAACGCTGCCCAGCCGAGTTGAATCCGTCGATTGACCTCTCGGTCGAAGTTGGACTTACCTAGTCGGACTATTTGTCCCAGGTAAACATACTCGTCAACAACTTCGAGCTTAGTGCTCCCAACAACTACCGGCATAGGTGTGACATGGACATTAAACATGATCTTTGTTTTGTCCATGTTCATCTTAAGACCTATCCGTTGGGAAACACTATTGAGGTCATTGAGCATAGTGCTTAGGTCCTCCAGCGATTCTGCCATAAGGACTATATCGTCGGCAAATCGAAGGTGAGTGATGTACTCGCCATTGATGTTGATACCGTATCCTTTCCAGTCCAGAAGCTTGAAAACGTCTTCCAATGCAGCGGTGAAGAGTTTCGGGGATATGACGTCACCCTGTCTTACACCTCTCTGCAATTGGATAGGTTTCGTATTCTGGTTCTGTACTCGGATAGCCATCGTAGCCCTACTGTACAAGCACTTCAACACTTCGATATACCGACAGTCAACTTGGCACCGCTGAAGGGACTGCAGCACCGCCCAAATTTCGACGGAATCAAAGGCTTTCTCATAGTCCACATACGCCAGACATAGTGGCAAATTGTACTCTTCGGACTTCTGTACAACTTGCCGAAGGGTATGTATGTGGTCTATGGTGCTAAAGCCCTTTCGGAAACCGGCTTGTTCGGGAGGCTGGAAGTCGTCAAGTCTGCGCGCGAGACGATTCGTAATGACTCTCGAAAACAGCACGTAGACGCGGCTCAGAAGGGAAATCGGTCTGTAGTTCTTCAAGAGAGCGTTGTCACCTTTCTTGAAGAACAAGACCACCGCACTTCTGCTCCACGCCTCCGGTGTAATGCCACCATGGAGGACAGAATTAAAGAGCTTCTGAAGGACTTCAAGTACCGGTCTTCCACCCGCTTTCAGAACGATATAACGCATTATTAATTTGTAAATAATCATTTACAAGGAGAACAACCTGTTGTGCGTTTTCAGGTTTCCTAAAGATGGCTCGATCAAGGAAGCTTGGGTTAAGGCAACTGGCAGGCGAAACTGGTTGCCATTTAAAAGTAGCAGCATATGCTCGGAGCACTTTACTGAAAGTGATTTTTTAATATCGAAACGAGGATACCACTATTTAAAAACTTCGTCAGTACCTACAAAAAAGATTTTGTCTTATATTGAAGTAAGTTAATCCAGACTATTTTAGTTCATATATTAAGTAGTAATAAGTTTTGAGAGCTTAATGTAAAAATATATAAAAGGAAACTTCAATGTAGCGGTTTTTTATTTTTATTTTGTTTGTGATAAAATGTGAGATAGTTCATACTGAATCCTTTCTGTTTCAGAATAAACATTGCATTGTCACTTCAATGGTTGGGCCTTCAAAAAGACAACTCAAATTGGATAATTTAGATACTCAGCCTACTAAGAAAGCTCGTATTCTAAATGATAATAACAATACAGACAGAAAAATGCTAAATGAACAGGATTATGTAGCACTAGAAACTCATCCAATAGTTAAAACTGTTGGGGTTAACGAAGACGTGGGAAGTTCAACGTTTTCAACGCCAAGAAAACAAAAATTGAGACGTATGTTAAGATGGTCCGAAGAAAAGATTAAAAAACAGAATTTAAAGATAAAGCGATTACAAAGTCAAAACCGAAGATTAAAGAAGAAAATAACAAGCATTGAAGAACTATTAGAAACATTACAAAATAAATTTGCCATGGAGAAGGAAAACCTAGCCAACTTAAAAAATACCAATATAGAGGTATGTATTATAAACTATAAATACTTTACTGTTATTTTTATGGTACTCATATGATGTCATATCATCATTCACGGGAATAGATGGGGTAGTACTATTTATTGCCGTAACTAAACAGGGTACTGATGCTGGTTGGTAATTGTTACAGATTCAAGAATTAATTGTTCGAGAAGTTAAAAATGCTGACTCTGGAGTTGTATCAAGACAAAAATATTCTGCAGCTCTCCGCAGCTTCGCTCTAACCTTGCATTATTACTCGCCTAGAGCATACGACTACGTACGCAAAATATTTCATGCAAGCCTACCACATTCACATACTCTAAAAAAGTGGTATTTAAAAATAGGCGGGGAGCCAGGATTTACCAAAGAGTCTTTTATGGCTCTAAAACTTAAAGCCGATACATTTCAATAGCCACTGCTAGCCACATTAGTGCTTGACGAAATGAGCATTCGCCGCCGAATTGAATGGGACGGACATAAATTTCGCGGCTATGTTGATATCGGTACGGGTTTAGAAGGTGATCACTTGGCAGAGGCAAAAGAAGCTTTGGTATTTTTAGTTACTGCAATTAATAGCCATTTTAAAATACCTGTCGCCTTCTTTTTTGTGGATGGCATTACAGGACAGCAGCGTGCCGCTCTGGTAAAACAGTGCCTTGAGCTAACTCATGATGCTGGTGTTAGAATAGTGGCATTAACTTTTGATGGTTGCGCTGCAAATATTTCTATGGCAGAACATCTTGGTTGCTCCTTCGAAAAACAAGATATCAAATTTGATCATCCTATTACCAAAGATCCGATAGTTGCAGTCCTCGACCCCTCTCATATGATAAAATTATTGCGAAACGCATTTGAACACAATAAAATTTTGATAAATAAAGATGGCAGTAAAATTCACTGGCGACATCTCATTCAGCTTAATAAACTTCAATATAAAGAAACATTTCATTTATCCAATAAACTAAAAAACCGGCACATCAACTTTCAAAAAGAGCGAATGAAAGTCAAGCTGGCTACTCAGCTTTTCAGCTTAAGTGTTGCAGAGGCTCTAAAATATTGTAGAAATTCCGGAATAGAATTGTTCAGTGATAGTGAACCCACTGAAGAGTTCCTAATTGTGTGTAATAATCTTTTCGACATTTTTAATTCAAGAAATTTACATTTTTATGGTTATAAAAAAGCATTGAATGAAGATAACGCGTCAAAAATATTTACATTTTTAAATTACGCTTCGGATTACATCCGAAATCTTAAGACAGAAAATGGCGTCTTAATGATAAACAGTCCACGTAAAACCGGGTTTTTGGGTTTTCTGGGCTGTATCGAAGCGTTAAAACATTTATATACAAACTTGATTAAGCCCAAAATACTTATATATTTACCATTTTATAAATTAAGTCAGGACCATCTTGAACTTTTTTTCTGCAACATAAGAGCACAAGGCGGAACAAACAATAATCCTACAGTGAGGCAGTTCATATCTGCTTATAAAAAAATACTGACACACGTGCAATTAATAGATAGAAATAAAGGTAGTTGCGTTGCTTTAGAAAACTTATCCATATTAAATTGTTCATCGGCAGTTCAACGTATCAACAAAAGTGTAGATGTGCACGCTGAGTTAGAAGAAGAAGGCTATGACTTGGAAATACAAGAAATTAGTGCATATTTTTCTGATTTCGGCATCCAGGCTATAGGTCATATTGCCGGCTTCATCGTCAGGATTTTATTTAAAAAAATTAAATGTGATATCTGTGTAGGGGCATTGGTCACTCAACATTTTGAGCATTTTCATAAATTCATAATCGCCAAAGATGGAGGCGGCTTGTTATATCCCTCTACCGATGTTTTCAAAATTTGCCAAACTGTTGAAATATACTCAAAGCAAATAGATATAGCAAAATTCAATAAGGATATAACCACTGCAAAAGTAATGAGACCGTTTATTGGAACAAATTTATTCAATTCCATTAGTTACCATCAATTAGGCGAGTTTCCTGAATCCAACCATATCACTGATTTGATAAAGGCGATAGTTGATAAATACATTGATATCCGAATTCATCACCTTCTAAAATTAAATATTAAACTATCAAAACGACAATTTTTAAATAAATACGTATTATTTCAAGGACAATAAACAATGATTTAAGGTTTTGTTTTTTATTATACTCCTTGTTTCTATTTCAAAAATGATAATTTAGCTCAATATTAATATATTTCCATCAAAGTCAACTGATTATATGTCGACTATGTGAATTACGGTGAATATACGTAGTGCATGAAGGCAATTCCCACTAAATTTTGTTATTTTATTAATTTCATCATAGATTATTACATACTTTAATATTGACTAAATATCGATAACTCAAATCACGTTCGAGCAGTGTAACTACATCACTAACAATTCACGTAGTAGTAGCAGGTTAGATAGGGCAAAGATAACCTTATGATCATTATCCTTGTGCCTATAATAGCTTGAAATTATTATTGCGACATCTAACGTTAAGAAGCTGAAATTGATCATTATTTCTAGAAACTTCTTTGATGAAAAGGAATATGATCTTTATTTTTAAGGTCTTATGGTTGGTACTAAAGCGAGTCGGGAATAACATAATGCCTTTTTCTTTTATTTCTTAATTGCCAATCACATGAAAATGATTGAAATAGCGAATGTGTGAGTTTGGCGACAGTGGTTCTGGTACAAGTTATATGTTTTGCTACTTCCTCTTGTTTTTTATATTCCGTGTTCTGCACGCACGATAACAAGCTTCGGGTTCCGCGTCTACGTCACAGTGACCGAGTGAAGCCTGCCACAGTCGAGCGTGTGCCTGCTGTACTACCATATGTCAGAGGTGTCACAGACAAGATTGGCTACATCTTGAAGCGAGCTTCTATTAGAACATTCTTCAAGCCGCCGAAGAAGATTAGTCAGTTCTTCCCATCCGTCAAGTGCAATATTCCTCTACAAGATGCAGGAGTGTACAAGCTTGATTGTGAGTGTGGTCTCTCATATATATGGCAAACAAAACGATCAATAAAAACTCGCGTAAAAGAAAACATAGCTGACGTGAAGCACCAACGTTCCGGGAAGTCTGCAGTTTGTGATCATATCTTAGATGGCCCATTACATTAGATTTGATAAACCACAAGTTCTCGCGAAAGAATATCGATTCCTGCCAAGGATGATACGTGAGGCTATTGAAATTAAAAAACATCCTAATTTCAATAGAGAGGGAGGCTGGGTACTACCACCTGCTTGGGATCCTTTAATTCATAAAATTAAAACTAAACCCAAGCATACCACTGCAAGACTTCAAGACACAGTTAGTTCATTCTGCGTAGATCGGACCAAAATTAATAATTAAAAAGCTGAAGGTACTCTGGGTTAACTTTGACATCGGGACGTCAATCACCTCAGTCCCCCGTGACCACGGTTGCTGGAAAGCAACCGAAACGTCGGGAATATAAAATATCTTTTTAATTAAACGCGATAAAATCCGTAAAAGTAGTTTTATTCAATGTTTAGTGCTCGCGTAACTATAAGAAATCATTAGGAAAAGACAGTAAAAACCGATACCGACTCCTGGGCAAACATCTTTAGCTCAATCAAAACATAGACAAAAAATTGTCTAGTCCAAGATGCTGAGAAAGTAGATTGTTGAGCACATAACCAATAACTTCGTACTTGCACCAGTCAGTAAAATTTGGGTTCAGTGTCTTTTCACGGATCCTCACATCAGTCGGCAGTGAATCGTTGGTTCATGGCTCGAAATGGATATATGTATGTTTTACTTGTCTCCTCGAGGAGACGTCTCAATAAAATCTATTCGATATTTTATTATTGTTTTTCTTTTTATGGAAAGGCAAAAATAAACGAAAACACTTGTATGAACAAGGCTAGGAAAGCTATTATGCCGTGAAATTGAAAGAGGCTTCAACATAAGTAATGTTTAGTGGATTCGATGTACGGTCTCCCGACAGGCCGTTTTGCCCATAATGTACTACTCAATCATCGACAAACTAACTATAAGGAAAATGCTTACTTTATATTAGGCTCAGATGAATTATAACTTTTGCTTTTCATAAATCCTGGCAGATTAATATACACTAACAGATTTTTAAATTCCATTGCTGAAAGTCCTTTATCAGAAAATGCTTATTGGTACTCAATACTCGATTTGTCCATCATTGACGATGGATTTAAAGTTTTACACATCTATTCCATAAATTATATACATAAATGAATATTATATAGCTTTAATTAATTAATTAACCATTAAAATATAAATCAAGATAATACTAATTAGATTTATAGGTATTAAAAAATCTAAATTTAACTTTAAATATATAGCCTAGACTCAAGCTAAGCTAAACTGGATTCAAGTAAGGCACTTTACCTATAAAATTTAGTGGTAGTAGTGTGACAAACTAGCGTCGCATTGCCTGCTTTTCTTGCTTCCGTGCAGTGTCAGTGACTTATGTAACATAATTTCAAGTAATAAATTAGACCTGTATTTTTCTGTGGAAGCAGGACAGACATGGCAACTCTCTGTCCCGACGAAAATATAAAATAAAAATACTATGTTATTCACTATAAAATGTACTGGAACTTTTTTGAAAGGGACGAAGAGAGAACGAAGTGTGAAATATGGGTAAATCAGGAATGTCTAGAACAGGTAAATGAAATTGTATACTTGGGGAGTGCTTTTAGCCGGGATGGAAGATGTGATTTAGATGTGGACAGGCGTGTCGCTGCCGGGAACAAAGTCAATGGTGCCCTGACTGCGTTAGTCAAAAGGCAAGGCGTAGCGAAGAGTGCACGCCTTGCAATACATAACGCAGTGTTGGTACCGACTTTGTTATATGGCAGCGAAACCTGGGTATGCCAGAAGAAGCATAAAAGTAAGTTGAATGCAGTGGAGATGCGATCTCTTCGTAAAATGTGGCCGACCGAAAGCGAAACGAAGAGATTCGCAATATGGCAGGTTTGAAAGATGACCTTATCACAAAAATTGATAAGGGCGTGCTTCGGTGGTTTGGGCACGTTGAGCGAATGAGTGAAGACCGAATGGTGAAGAAAATATATAGCGCGAAAGTTAATATTAAAAGGTGTCGAGGTAGACCGAGACTAACTTTCGAAGACCATGTGAGCAAATTGCTCGAAGAGGGTAGGGTCAAAAGTACTCGGATACCTAGACGTGCATGCATGAAGAAGATAATGAATCTGAAAGAAGCGAAAGAGGTTTGTAAGGATCGTGACACTTGGCGATCTGTTCTCTCTGGCTACCCCGTCAGGGATTGTGCGTGAAGATAAGTAACTTTTTTTAGTACTTTTACGTGGAGAGCCATACTGCAGCTATATTATGATTAAAGGACGAATTGATCGGCTATACAGGTGAAGTAGCACGCTCTTACAGAATACCAGCGTACATTAGCAGCTTGATGCAGCTGTATTTCGTATGATGAGTATAGAGAACGTTCCACGTAAGTCCTCAGGAGTGACAAGGAATCTGCATTTGATTCCTGTGGGCCACAATGTCTCCTTACCATCAGTCGGACTATGTGCTAGTTTGTCACTCTTATTCTATAAAGAATGTTATATCTGAATGGTAGTATAATCACGTGCTCTTTTTTACATGGGCGAGCCACGCTGCAGCTATATTATGGTTGTAACACGACTGGGTTGGCTCGAGCGGGGCAGGACTGCACTCTTATAGAATACTAGCGCAAAATGGCAGCATAATTCTGCTGTGTTTGGTATGGTGAGAACCGATGGACTGTGTGCTTGTTTGTCACCCTTATAATTAAAGAAAACGTATATGTGCATCACTCAGTTATTAGCCGTTACTATCTATATTATTGTAACATAGTGGTTAGTTCATAAAATGAATACAAAGTGCCTATATATAGTATATTTTGAGAGCAGTAGTAGTTCAGGGGCTAAGCTCTCCCAGTACGCAAGCAATCAGTGTTCGATTGCCCGCCAGCACCAATGGTTTTGCCAGCTGCAATTTAAAAGCCATACAAGAGCATATATTTTAGATTTTTTCATTTAATTATTTACATCTTAATGCACATAGTAGTAAGGTGGAAATCATTCTCTCCTTATCATCCATAAGGCTAAACAGAGATAAATATATTATAAGAGGCAGGGGTACAAAAATCTAAATAGATATAGAAAAAGGTAATAAAAAGCAATACATAGTACTTAAAAGAACTAAACATAAATAGTATTTTCTTATCCCATGAGATTTTTTTTGAAAGTCAACAGTGTAGTTGTAACTGGATAAAGCACAAGCATTATGAAACAAGACAACTTATTACTTTCGCGAAAAGTTAAAAAGTGTTGTGAAACATACACACGTCTTGGGAAATCTTTTATGACATTCGATCAGCTCCGAAAACTGAGAAGTGGAGTTTTTTTATACCAAGTCTTTACACACATAAGAACATAAATTTTCAATATTTGCAATAAGAAAAAATTTACTCTTATATTCTCGCTTTATCTAGATTTTATGCGGAAAATAGAATTATTCTTAAAAGTCAAAATATAAAATTAATTTTTTATTTTTAATTACTTTGTTGTTATACTTCGTTAACACCTTTTACATAATCGATGCTGGATTTACACCTTTATCGAACGATGTTATCTGGTATGTGTTTTTCATTAGCCCGTAAAAGTCCACCGGTGGACATAGGTCTCCCCCACAACAGGGAGGATTTGCATTTATCGCCATGGCTAAGTGACTGCAAACAGTCGGATCAATAATCGCAGTTCCAGACTTTTGATGCTGTTCTCCATTACGGTTATAAGTATCTACATCTATGTTAAACAAGATGAATGTACTGCTATCTTTACGTAGCTATTAGACCAATCTGGAATTTCCCATAATTACCTCTTAGGAGAGAGATCTTAGTAAGAGATACAGGAAGTCAATGGATGCAGGTGACTTAGGGCCGTGCTTTACTGTCTTCTTTGGCGGAGGCCTATGTTATTTGACTTGTGAAGAGCTTACTTAATGATTTATTTATTTAATAAGACATCAAAAGGAGACAAGCTTTACAAATTGTAGTAAAACAACACTTAATCTTCGAAAGGAATATGTGAATAAGTAAAAATAACAAGAAGTAGACAACTAAAACACCAAAATGCTTAAAAACGGAAAATTGTGAGCAAATGGAATCAAACAGACTAGCTAGGGTAGTGAATAATCGTGAGTTAATTAATTAATTACGAATATGTTTAACTTTATGGTTATTTATTTCTGTTATGGATGATTTTCTAGATGATGATGATAATGATAATGTTGATTATATAATTACACCCCTACTTCTAATGTACAAAGTTAATTAAAATATGATAAATGGATGTGGAGTGAACACTTATGTTTATCGAAAATATAGGTAGCGTTCTCACCATTGAGGGCTAAATGGATTTTATCTACTAGTATAAAGAATCTCTGGTTCTCTACACTTATCATACGAAACAAAGCTTAATACTGCTTGCTGTTTAACGTAAGTATTCTGCGCGATCGTGGTCCTTCCCTGGTCGAGCCAGCACATTTGTGCAAGTAACATAGCTACAGTGAGAGCTACCACAATTCATAAACTAACGATATTCTGTTATACTACCGATATTATACAATTAATAAAAATAACAATATTTGTTTTAAAAGCTTTAAGAAAAATTTACTTCGCAAATATCCGCGTTATAAAACAAAATGATGTGTCTTACCTAGTATGAAGAGCATCTCCCGCCCTCCCTCAAATGCGTGCACTATCCCCCGTCACCACTAATCCCAGCACCGCTACTCCCAATACCACTACACTAGGCAAGACACACCACTGACGATAATACGACACGTGTTTCGCCTCTATACGAGGCATCCTCAGGTGATATAGACTCTACGGTGGCTAACCGCTAAGTGAGCGGCGAGCCAAAACAAGTGCCTTTTATACAGACCGATGACGCAACCGCTATCTACATAAGGAGCGAGCGACTTCGTCATGCAATAAAACATGCGACTAATCACCGCTGGACTTACGCAGCCGTTTGTAAAATTAAAAACAAACCGCCGCGCAACGCCCACCCTCCAACCACGCAACCAATCGCCGATCACCGTGAGGGTGACAAACGACCATATTGCGAGGCTCTCTATTATTAGAGAGCAGGCTTAAAGATATTTAAGAGAGGTGAGTTAGTAAAATTTGTTTGTTCATTCAGCAAAGCAACGGTATTATTATTACTTTTAATATCTCTGACTGTTCCAGCACACACAGCCGCAGCCCTTTATTACACGTATGTAAGACTTTAAAGGAGTGGTCATTGACTAGGTTATGTCCAGTGTCTAAAACACCTGACTTTTGACGAATATCCAACTTATCTTTATTATTCGTCAAAAGTCAGGTGTTTACAAACTTGTTTGTGACGAATGCCACGCCGTTTACGTGGGTCAGACTGGTCGCAATTTCGAGACACGTTATAAAGAGCATTTAGCCGCGTACAGGAATTGCAATCGCGATAAATCCCATTTTTCCAAACATCTTTTGGACACTGGTCACAACCTAGCCAACGACCACTCTTTTAAAGTCTTACATACTTGTAATAAAGGGCTGCCTTCGACTTTGTGTGCTGGAACAGTTAGAGATATTAAAAAGTAATAATAATACCGTTGCATTGCTGAATGAACAAACAAATGTTACTAACTCACCTCTCTTAAATATCTTTAAGCCTGCTCTCTAATAATAGAGAGCCTCGCAATATGGCCGTTTGCACCCTCACGGTGATCGGCGATTGGTTGCGTGGTTGGAGGGTGGGCGTAGTGCGGCGGTTTGTTTTTAATTTTACAAACGGCTGCGTAAGTCCAGCGGTGATTAGTCGCATGTTTTATCGCATGAAGCAGTCGCTCGCTCCTTATGTAGATAGCGGTTGCGTCATCGGTCTGTATAAAAGGCACTTGTTTTGGCTCGCCGCTCACTTAGCGGTTAGCCACCGTAGAGTCTATATCACCTGAGGATGCCTCGTGTAGAGGCGAAACACGTGTCGTATTATCGTCGGTGGTGTGTCTTGCCTAGTGTAGTGGTATTGGGAGTAGCGGTACTGGGATTAGTGGTGACGGGGATAGTGCACGCAATTGAGGGAGGGCGGGAGGTGCGCTTCATACTAGGTAAGACACATCATTTTATTTTATAACGCGGATATTTGCGAAGTAAATTTTTCTAAAAGCTTTTAAATAATGGATTTCCGCAAAGTAATGCCTGATTCTATTAATTATAATATTTGTTTTATTGTAAACATCAACTAGTGTACATATGTATAAAAATCCTTTGTTATGTGGCAATGTAAATCTTTCTACCGATATTGTACCATGGGTGTCGTAAATGTGACAACTGACAAAGGAAATGAAATTTCTTTGCCTCAAAGAAATATTGAAGTAATCATCTCTCACACGACGTACTTATAATGGCTAGTTACGTGACACGGGCTAGATTCCAAGGCTTTCCGTCGCGAATTTCACAAATCTTTAAAAATATTTAAATTATTATTCATTGACTTTTTTTTATAGGAGAGGGGGCAAACGAGCATGCGGCTCACCTGATGGTAAGTGACTACCGCCGCCCATGAACAACTGCAACACCAGGGAGGGAATTTCAGATGCGTTGCCGGCCTTTTAAAAAGGAGTACGCTCTTTTCTTGAAGGTCCCTAAGTCGTATCGGTCCGGAAAAATCGCTCATGGTAATCGATTCCATAAGCAAGTCGTGCGAGGAAGAAAACATCTTCTAAATCGCACAGTGGTGGACCGCCAATCATCCAGATGGTGTGGATGGTATCGAGAGTTCTGCCGCGATGTGCGTTTGTGAAATTTGGCGGCTGGGATTAATCCGAAAAATTACTCAGAGCACTCCCCATGGTAGATGCGAAAGAAAATGCAAAGGGATGCAACATCTCTTCGCAGTGCCAATGAATCGAGCCAATCGGAAAGGGCTCGGTCGTCGATGATTCGAGCCGCTCTGCGCTGGATACGGTCAAGTGGGAGGAGCTGGCATTGGGGAGCCCCCGCCCAGAGATGGGAACAGTATTCCATGTGAGGCCGAACCTGCGCCTTGTAAAGTTGCAGGCGGTGTGCCGGCATGAAATACTGTCCCGCTCTGCTGAGCACGCCAAGCTTTTTAAAGGCCAATTTGGCCTTCTGTTCCAAGTGAACACGAAACTGCACGTCACTCGATATGTCGACCCGAGGATACCGATACTGGCTCAGGCAAGAAGGGGAGTGCCTTGAAACTGAGGAAATACGACAAAGGGGTTCTTTTTAGCAGTAAACGCGCAACCTTGTGTCTTCTGAGGATCAAACTGGACTAGATTTAGTCGCCCCCAATTCGAGAATTTGTTCAGTAAAAACTCGACTTCAGACACAAGTTTGTTCCGGTACTCGGCGACGTTTTCCCGAGAAATATTGGCACGGCCGATGTATAGAGCATCACCAGTGCTGTCATCCGCATAGCAATGAATGTTACCAGTTAGCAACATATCATTGATATGCAGAAGAAACAGCGTTGGTGATAGCACACAGCCTTGTGGAACACCAGCGTTAATAGGCTTGTAGTTTTATGACATGTTCTCATGCACCGTCTACAACGACCTTGATGCTCCGATCTGCAAGGAAGCTGGTGATCCAATTGCACAATTTCTCGGGAAGCCCATAGGAAGGGAGCTTCGAAAGAAGCGCTTTGTGCCAAACCCGATCGAAGGCCTTCGCAATGTCCAGACTAACGGCCAACGCCTCCCCCTTGCACTCTACTGCCTCCGCCCATCTATGGGTCAGGTAGACCAGAAGATCACCAGCTGATCGACCCCGACGAAAACCGTATTGGCGGTCACTAATCAGCTGGTGATCCTCAATGTACCGGATGAGCTGGCAATTAATAATAGATTCCATTATTTTGGAGAACAAGTAGGTGATCGCGATAGGCCTATAGTTGGATGGGTCTGAGCGGTTGCCTTTTTTAGGGATCGGGTGGACAAAAGCTGTCTTCCATGAATTCGGGACTACGCCTTGGGAGTAGAAGTGCCGGAAAAGACGCGTTAGGACCGGTGCCAACTCCGGAGCACACGTCCTCAGCACAATTGGGGGAATTCCGTCAGGCCCACTCGACTTGTAGATGTCCAGGGAGAGAAGTGCATTGCGAACCGAGCGCTGTGAGAACAGCACATCCGGCATGGAGCACTCACACCGTGGGATGGTCGGCGGTGTTTTCCTACCTTCATCAAGAGTCGAGTTGGACGCAAAAAGGGAGCCTAAAAGGTCAGCTTTGTCTTTTGCGTCTTGGGCCAGTGAGTCGTCCTCCCTGTGCAGAGATGGTAGTGATGGCTTACAGAAATTCCCTTGGACAGCCTTGGCGAGAGACAAGAATGCACGGGTTCTCGAAGGAAGGCGAACTAGTTTCTCGCCAATTCTGCCTATGTGCTCTGACTTTGCCTTGGCAATAACTATTTTGAAGGACCTAGAGGCGAAGTTATACTTCTTTTGAAGTGTGCTGGTGTTTACATCCCGAGTCGTCGAAGCCGCAGCCCAGGCTTGATAACACTCTTACTGCGTAATGCAGTCTTACAGGAGCGACCAAACCAAGGCTGAGATCTGCCTACGATGGGTACCACAGATGATGGAATAAATAGTTCCATTCCCTGTAGCACCACATCAGTGACAGAGTCAGCAACAGCGCTGGGATCATCCGGCGAGAAGCAAATCCGCCCCCATGGGTAGGATGCAAAGAAAGACCGCATTCCGTTCCAATCCGCCGACCTGTTATGCCAAACACGGCGGCAACTTGCAGAACGCAACCGCGAAGGGAGCGTGAGTGGCACCATACTCCGGATCAGACAATGGTCCGAAGAGCCGAGAGGTGCATCGACGGAAACCTGATATCCATCCGGATGAGAGGTCAGCAGAAGGTCCAACAGTAAGGCGATGTAACCAGTTGTGTCAGACCATATGCCAGGGCAAAGTCATAAACAGATCTCCCCGTATGATCGGTTAAACGTGAACCGTGCCATTGGGCATGGTGGGCGTTAAAATCGCCAAGGATCACAATCTCTGCGGATGGGACCTGTTGTAGCAAGGAATCTGTAGCCATTTGGACGTGGTCGATGAGTCGGTCTGTTTCGGCATTACCGCTATGGTACCTATATAGGCACCCGTAGACACGCGGATGGTCGTCGCTGGCTACGCGTAGCCAAAGGATGGACAGGTCCATACCTTCAAGACTGCCGAGGCGTCGAGAACAGATGTCCTCTCTGACATACACGCAAACTCCAGCCCGAGGCACAAAGGAATGCTCCAATTAGTACCCCGGGTAGGAGAGATACGAAATATCAGCCGGAGAGGAAACCTGCGTCTCGGTCAGAAAGAGCAAGGCCGGCTTCGCCGTCTCGAGATGGTAGTGGACGGCGTTTAGGTTAGAGTGAAGTCCCCTGATGTTGCAGAAATTCCCGGATAGCGTAGCAGGGGTCGCCTTGGTATTGTTGCTCAGTTTGCCCCGAGCAGTTATGTTTGTGAGCGGAATTTTGCTCTCCCCAGAATACGCGGGGCAGCCTGAGCACCCACGCTCAGGAGTGGAATAACATGGTCGTGGATGCTAAGCGAGGGATTCTCCAGGGGTACTGGTACCCTCCTGGGGCAGTCTATCGTGTAATTCCGCTACCATGTTGATGGGGGGGGGGGGGTGAATTGGGCCTCCGGCCACCTGCACTCACCAGACGAAACGCAAAAGCAGAGCCTCTACTTCACGCCGGTATTCTGTGAGGTCGTGGTACCAACCCGGCTCGAGCCGGCCCATACGTGCAACAGCAAAACCGCTGCGTGGCTCTACCACCGTTAGAAATATTGGTTTATATAACTGCTGAAAAAATGTTGATTTAGAATAAAAAGTAATTTAAAAAGCATCATAGATATTTAAAAACTCCATTTATATATATACGTATAAGCCAAAGACCACTGACTGACTCATCACGAGATCTTTAAAACTATACACCCAATTGACTTGAAATTTAGTATAGTTACTTATTTTTCAATGTAGATGCTCACTAAGAACGTATTTTACGATAGTACCATAAAAAAAAATTCTTGACATTTTACAGCTAAGTTCTGCAATAAAATATTATCATGCACCCTGCGAAGCGAGCGTGTATCAGCTAGTATGTTATAAAAACCATCTTTCTTTATGGCTAAATATCAGGAAAAAGTAAATGATAAAAGTGACGTCATAATAACAGCAAATACCTTTTATTCAATTTAGGACTTTTTAAGCTTCTATTTACCTTTCACAGTCCCGTGACTAACATAAAGATTTCGATTGTTTAACTATGGTGTTTACCACATGAGTAAATAAACGGAACAGAGATAAAGCTTCATACAACCGCGCGAATAGGTTGCACTACTACAAGCACGCGGGGCATGTATGCGTGACCACTGGTCGTTTGTCGCGTAGGTACGCGTCGAGACTGGAAAAAACCGGTTAGACTGGCACAGCCAGTGGACAACAATCTCAGGGTCAATGCGACTCACGTTGTTTGTTTTGTTTATTGCAAGTCTGAATATTTTAATTTTAAAACGTAATATTATTAATAATGGTTGTTTATAGTACTGTGTGTATGAATAATACTAGAAAAAATAACTAGCCCAAGAAAACTAGGAATATTTGATTATTACTTTTTCAAGTACATTTATTTTATTATGTGATCCTTTTTTAATAAGGAAATGATACAACACGGTGTGTTTTACCTTTTTCTGTACATTAAAAGCTTTGTGGCGGCGCTGTCGTCACGTCACAAGCGAAACACATCGAAGTCTAAATCGCACTAACAAAGTTCCGAAGTTAAAGCAGTATATATACAATAGCTCCGAACTAGCAATCGGAGCGTTGGCCGCTCCCCGGGCAGAACACCTTGCCCGGCGGGAGATCTCCCCTTTTCCTTCCACCCGCCACAGCTATTACTAAATATTTGTAGGTATGTGGATGGGTTGGTATGTTGAAGGTATGTGGGATACGTTCACATATTGCAAGTAAGATTTGAACCACTTTCCGATGTCTGATTGAGTTCAAATTTTGTACATCGTAACTTCAGTGACAATGCAATAACGTGATAGATATTGTTTCGTTTAATTTGTCTTCACCTATTGTGACAACCCTTCCAAAATAGATAATAATTTTACAGGTTCTTAGGAAGGTTTTCCTCTGTTCTGTTTATTTACTCATGTTGTAGCTACTTCGCGGACAGGAAGAAATTGTTTAGTAACAGTATGCACATCTAAACCATCTGATATTAATGAAGTTCATTAAGGTTATTCGAAAACACAACTAGTTTGTTTTAGAGAACACCATACACGGTACGATATGAGTTGCAAGTTAAAAGGTTTAAAAAAGACAAAATGTCTTTAAACGATGCAATAATGGTGACCCCTATTCGAGACAAATTTGGATATTTAGTGATTTCATGGTGAAGTTCTATAGAAAAATATCATTGATGTTGTTTATTTTCTCAAGTTTGCCAATTTTGTGACATAATAATAATTGAATTCATGAATATGAATACTCCATAACGAATATACAAAAGTTTTTCTTTTGATGATTTATTTTTATCGAATAAGGAACGTTGGCAATTTGCCTGAATAAATTCTTTGTTTCTTATAAAATACAAAACGAAGATTATGAAGGTCAAGGGCAATATTGACTATAATAAATAATTTACTTTTTAGCGCAAACAATTTATAATAATGTTTAGTTGCTTGAATTCAAGAATTGCTATGAAAAACGTAAGAATAAATTATCTGTACACTAAAATTGAACAGCAAATAAAACATAATATCGGAAACTACGATTATGTTACTCATTTCAAAATAAAAGTACTGAATAGCGTTTCCATTAGACGTATTAGAACAGCTGTAAAATGAGTTATTGAAAAGCAATGTACTCGTAGTAAATTGGATTAAAAATCTGAAATCTACAGTTTACTGTAAAAACATATACCTTCATATACTTATTACTATTAATCCGTTTGTGAAACAGCTCACTTTAGAGTAGACATGAGCCCCTGTCTCTCTTACGTATAACAAACAAAAAGATCGATACAAATTCGCGTTAAAAAAACGCATGCCGCATGTTGCTGACGTGAAGCACCAACGTTCCATGAAGTTTGCACTCTGCGAATATGATCTCTTTGATCCTATTTTTTTTATCAGATTTTATGAACCACAAATACTCGCAACTTAACACCGACTCCTACCAAGTATGATTCGAGCAACTAATGAAATTAAAAAAATATATACATTTCAATAGATAAGATGACTGGGTAGTGCCTGTCTTCATCTGCTAGGGATCCTATAATTAAGAAAATTATATCCAAACTCAAGCATACTATTGTAAGCTCGCAAAGCGTAGATCAGACCAAAAATTAATATTTAAAAGCATCAAACTATATATTCCATATACTTTCCAGTCCCTTTCACTTTATCATGGGTGATTAAAACAGCCTAAAACGTTTTCTAAAAATTTCAAACAACAAATTATCAGTCTATAACACGTTAAAATACCATTATTGCTCTGCTTTGTACATTCGAAAATATTCCTTTATTGTATTTTTTTTTAGTTTAAATTAAGCGCTATAAATTTGTGTAAAAGTACTTAATTAAATTTGTAGTGTTCGCGTTAATTTAAGAAATTATTATTTGCAAATATTCGTACAAGAGTGAAAAGCCATTAATTATGTGTTCAAATTTTGTTTAATTGTTCCATTAGCAACACTAGGTACGGTACCACATGAAACTTACTCAATAAATAGCCAGAAAGCTGAAATGCTTTCGGTGCTATTTTTGTGACACATTGTCGTCCCGGGAAATCTTTTATGGAGAAACGCCATTAAATCCGAGATGAAAGAGCGGTCGCAGTTTACGTGCTTCACTAAAACGTCCCACGTGTAAACTACGCGTGAAGCGAGCAACATTACTGTTTATATCATAACAAACCCAAATGTATGTCGCTTAACGCAACGTCCATCCATTACAGCTTATAAAAGACCACTGCTGGACATATACTGGTAAGATATGCATGAAGTAAAAAGTTACCATTAGGTGGACTGTATGTTAATTTATCTTACTATGTTTGTCTTTGTATAAAAAAGTATACAAGTTACTTCATTATTTCAGTGAAGTATGAAAAAAGGGCACAATTGTTCCTTATATCAAAACTTATAAAATATCAAATAATTAAGGAAGATGAAAGGACAGAAATAACCTACATGGTCACAAGAACAATTATGTAAAAAAAAATGAAATTGAAATTATTAGTATTTTTTACCCAATCAAGATCTCGGCCTATTAAAAAGCTATACTCTGAACGTACTATGAAAGTATCAGGTAAGAAAAGGACACAGGAGTAAACGCAACGCCCACAAAGCTTCAACTCCTACTAGAACGTGTCCAATCCGAATATAACGCGTTTAGTGACTATACTCTCATCCCTGTTCATTATGTGTACGACTATAATGTCTGTTCTATCAGTTGTAGCCCGTTTCGTAAAGAAGGAATAGACGGACCTTGGAGTTGTTGTTGTAAAAACTGTAGTGTTTGCTTATATGTAGTATACAGTAAATATTGTTATTTGTTTTATTTACTAATAATTTACCATGCACAAATACACAAACATACATTTATATATAAGTCACTGTCTCGAGCGCACCGCGTCAGTTACACGAGAGCCTCGGCCGAGAGTGGACGTGTTAATTAGTTAAAGTGCGTGCCGAGCCTGTGTTACACTACAGTGGTTAGAGAAGATAGCAGACATTACAAGTGGCGACGAGGAAAAAGATAAGTACCTATTTAGTATAAAGATATAATCAAAAATAGGTTAGCAATGTGCAACTATTAGTATTGCAATTGTAAACTAATTCCTAGAGTACCCGCGGAAAAAAAAAACTGTGGATTATGAATTATGATTTATTGTTTTTAACCCTGTTCTGATCATTTTAATAATTTATATAAAATATATGTTCGCATTTGACCACGCTTATGGTGTGCTAAAATTTATTTTCTTTATGTAGCAATGATAAAATAATGATTTATTTTAACATATGTCTATTAGCACAACTTTTATATAAAAAGATTTTTGATGGAAAAATAGTAGATGTTACTAAAAACTCCTCTCGATTCGAACCGAAATAAAATGTCATTAGCTAAATTTTAGTGGCATTTAACATGTAGGTGTGATATTTATCGCCTTTAATGAAAATACTATTTTACTGCTTTCATGGCATATATAAGTCTTACAAAAAATCGTGGACACTTCACGACTTCTGTACATTGCAAAGTAGGTAACTAGTAATACTGTTTATTTATTTATTTGCTTTTTAAGGGAAACATACAGTGCAATAATAAATTACATAATAAAACATATAAAAGTAATCCTAAAAACCAATGAAGTTTCCACAGATATCTAATACATAATAAAAACAAACCACAATATTATGTTGTATAAAATTAAAAATATAAAAGAATCAAACAAGTTAAATGGTATTCATAAATTAAAACATTACATTATTATATACAACTCAAAGTGATACTACCAATTATATATTAAGTTTTACAATATTTTCTTTGTAACTATCATATTCAAGGTGAAAAATATCTAATATTTACAATATTTTAAGTTAAACTTTGTGCATGTACGAGATACAAAATTATTTGAGGCATTTTTTTGTTTTAACTTTAGATAATGCAAAAAGTGGTTTATTTCGTGCACCTAACCTGTGACACACAAGATTCACCTTGCCTAAAAGTAGGGGAGAGTCGATGATATTATGAAGCAATTTGTACAACAACATTTGATCTCTTATATCACGGCGTTTCTCGAGGGTATTGCTGTCTAAGTAATCAATAATGGTAAATGCGCAATATAGGTATTGAATTTACCCAAAGCCTAAATGGCACAGCGATGGAAGTAGTCGGTATAACAAATAAACCGAAAGAGAAGGGCGAGTGTTATGGAACATATTATTATCATGAAACTGAGTTTGGGTACCAAGATACCAATCATTAAATTGAGTTGGGTACTAAGATACCATCATTAAATTGAGTTGGGTACTAAGATACCATCATTAAATTGAGTTGGGTACTAAAATACCATCATTAAATTGAGTTGGGTATTAAGATACCATCATTAAATTGAGTTGGGTACTAAGATACCATCATTAAATTGAGTTGGGTACTAAGATACCACCATTAAATTGGAGCTTGGGTACTAAGGTAGGTACCATTAAATTGGACTTTGGGTATTAAAATACCAGCATTAAATTGGAAAAAAAATAAACGAAACTGTTTCAGTTTGCCCCTAAAATAATAATAATAATGATACCGTTATCAGCTTTAATGTGAAAGCACATCTATGGCTATAAGGTGTGGAAAATGGAAAAGGTCTCTACTAATCTATCTGGACGTAGCTGAAGTTATATCAGCACTCGAGAAACGAGCTACGCTATTGCATTTTGGTGGCTCTGGGATAAAAGAAACCGTTGATGTATTTTAAGTAGCCATAAAAAAAAACTCTACGAGTATTTTCAACCTAAACGGAGCAAAGTTTATGAGCGGCATGTTTTTCGATTGCTAAAACAGAAAAAAGGAGAGACATTTGAGAAGTTTTTGATAAGATTGCGTCAACAAGCCGAAAAGTGTGCATTCAAAAAGCAAGATGATCATTTCATAGATCAAATTGTGGAAAAGTGTAATTCGAAATTGCGCAAGAACCTTATATCTTACAAAACGTGGGAAGAGTTAAAAAGCAAAAAAGTATATGCTTTTAATCAAATGTAAAGACCAGACAAGACATTATTAGCATATGGTAGTAACTCTCCTTTGGCAATAGAGGGATCATTTGAAACTATACTCGAAGTAGATGGACGAAAGGAACATATACAACCATTTACGTGATTTCGGGGGGTACTAGAAACCTGTTTGGTAAGGACACAACAGTCCGACTGGGTGTCTTAAAACTTGGTATCGGGATAAATCAAGTGGAGACTAAAAGCAAGCCGATCCCCTTTAAAGAGAAGGTTGCAATCAAAATTAAGGAATCACTAAACAGTGATAATTGAAGAAGTGCAAGTCCCGTCTAAATGGGTTTCACCAATGTTCCAATCATGAAAGAAAATGGTGAATTACGTTTGTGCGTAGACATGAGATGTACAAACGCCGTTATATTGCAAAAAAGCCACCCCCTGCCTACTATGGACCATTTTTGCCTAAAATGAAGAAAGCTTAATATTTTAACAAATTAAGACATAAAAAAATGCCTTCCATCAACTGGAAATTCACTCTGAATCCAGACACATAACGACTTTTATAACCCCCAAAAGATTATATAGATATAAAAGAATAATGCTTGGAATTACCTGCGCATCCGAGATTTTTCAGAAGATCATTGAAAGGATGCTGATAAACTGTGAAGGGGTCGTCAATTTTATTGATGATATCCTGGTATTCGGGAACAGTGAAGAAGAACATGACGCATGACTAAAGAAAGTTCTACAGGTACTTAGTAAAAACAACGCCGTGCTGAATAGCAATAAATGCATATATAAAACGCAGGATGTGAATTTTCTGGGACACAGGCTTACACATGAAGGAGTAAACCTTTCAACAAGTACGTTGAGAGCATTATGAAATTTAGGGTCCCAAAGACCATAGAAGAACTCCAAAGTTTTTTAGGACTCTTAAACTACATAAACAAATGGATACCTAACTTGGCCACCATGACAGAACTTCTGAAGCACCTGTTAAGACAGAAGATGAGCAAAAAGGAGAGCTTGGAAAAACAATGGTCTGGAGAACAAGATAAAGCATTCCAAAAACTCAAACGGATGCTCACGGAAATACAGATTTTAGGGTACGTCAGAGATGCAAGACAGGTGATAGCAGATGCTAGCCCTGTCGGACTTGGTGCTGTCCTTGTACAAAATGATACAAATGGCCCTAGAATTATTGCCTATGTTAATCGAGCTTTGACAGACTGCGAGCGCAGGTATAGCCAAACGGAAAAAAGGCACTAGCATTAGTTTGGGGGGTCGAACATTTTAATATTTTTATTTGGAAAGCCTTTTGATTTAGTCACTGACTACAAGCCGCTAGAGATATTGTTCGGGTCTAAGTCGGGGAGGAGTGGATCGGTCTGATGAAAATATTTCACATTACCGAATTGGTATACGAGGTAAGAAATGGTACATGCCGTTGCTCACACACATGATTGATCTTGCCGAACATAATGCATGGCAGTTATATAAAATAAATCATGGAAAACTGGATCATCTTGGTTTTCGCAGAAGGGTAGCAATTGCTTTGATTGAATCAAACAGAAAAAATGCCAAAAGAGGGCCTAGCCGACCCTCCCATCATGAACATGCTGATAGTCGTAAAGACCAAATGAATCATCTGGTTATTCCTCAATCGAAGCAAACACGCTGTCGTCAATGTCACAAATGTTTGACACGTTGCAAGAAATGTGATGTTGAAGTGTGTGTCAAGTGTTTTGAAACATATCATTCATAAATAGTGTTAATCTAGTAAATTACATATAACAATGGGTAATATAATCAATAGTTATCTAATAAACTACACTTTTTAATTACATTCTGTTTTGTCATAAATGGTCTTTTATTTCCTCTTATTATCCTACTGTCCTACATATATATATATATATATATATATATATATATATCTTTAAACGTATGCTCTGGGAATATTACTTAACGAAGCAGCAGTAGTTTCGGATAATAATAAAAAATTTAAAGAACCTCGGAAACTGTTATATTCTCAAATATGTATAATATAAAAATATCATATTTATTTACTGTGTATGTATTTATTGTGGGTAATTGTGTACAAGTATAAAATACTATTGTATGCATGTAAGTAGTAATGTAAATGTATATGTATGTGTATTGTATTTATTATCATTATATTATAATTTTGTATTTTTTTTTCCTTAAACCTTTAATTTTTTTATTTTTTTTTTAGTTATGAGTTTTGCACCCATCACTAGATTCTCTGCACAAACCAAAGGTAGACTGGTAGAGAATGCCTTTAGGCATTAAGTCCGCCGTTTTGTACATTTCTTGTATGTGTGCAAATAAAGCTTAAATAAATAAATAAATAAATATAGGACGGCTGTTTCCCTGAAAGCCTTACACTTATTTTTTTTTTCATAATTTTTTTTATGTTGCATAAGATCTAATAAACTAAATAATGTAACTTTTTCAAAATTTTCAGAAAATTTTAGTTTCAGGCTTATCTGGGTTAATATCATATATCTAAAATCATCTTTTATTTTTATATCGGGCATGTCTTCCAATCTTTCCATATCACGTTTAATTTTAACGAATTCCCGTGCAAAGAGCATATTATCGTGGATGTGAAGCACTGACGCTCCGGGAAGTCTGAAGAATTTCAATATATTCAGTATCGTCCTAATAATTATATCAGATCGGATACACAACAAATCCTCGCAATAGAACATCGATTCCTATCAAAAATGATTCGCGAGGCTATTGAAATAAAATACATACTACAGTAGTGAAGATGGATAGGCGCCACCATTTGCTTGAAATCTCATAATTAATTATTTAAATCCAAACCCAAGCATACTACTGCAATACTTCAAGTTACTGTTAGCTATATATAGCAAGATTGGACCAAACGTTATTAATTAAAAGTTGATGGTGGTCTTCGTTAATTATGACATTAGGTCGTCAAACACCTTAATCTCATCATTGGCCATGGGTTCTATAAAGTACCCGAAACGTCAAGAATTAAAAAAATCAAACTGGATAAAATCCTTAAGATTTGTTTTATTGCAAATTAAGTTCTATTTCCAGTTAACGTAGGAAAAACTACACTCATGAACGGAAGTACAAAAATTTCGACTTGTTGTGGCGACAAAAGAGAATCCGCCACTTCATATCGCCCCGTATGTGTCGAAAGAGGCGACAGAGGAAACAAACAGGAGATGGGCAACATCATATTCCTGCCTATAGTTCAAAATAATAAAAGCTGCTGTTACAAACCCAACTCCAGTCTATTTGAAAATTTATGGGGGAGGCCTATGTTCAGTTCAGTAGATTTTTGATAGTTTGTAATAATGACGATTATGCGTTCTATTTTTTTTAATCTTTGCTACCCTTAATATTTACTATAGAGTGAAAACAAAATGTAACGTCGCCAAAAATTTTAATGGAATAAAAACTGCATAATTGCTTTATCAAAAATAAAAAATAAGCATCCCACATACAAGTCACTACTGAGCACAGGCCGCTGAGAGTTTTTGGGCTAAAATACTAATAAATGTTCTATGAAATTTACGTCTGGATCAGTTCGATTACCGCCTATGTATAAAATAAAAAAAAAAACATTGTTTAAGTAAAATCTGCTATCTTTCTATGCATTATTTCTAGCTATGTTCCGCAAGAGCAATACGTTATTTATAAACACACAAAATTCTTGGTTTGTCTGAAAATATAAAAGCTATCTTAAATTACAAACTGATTTATAAGTCTTATTAAAGGTCAAAAACAAAAGCAGCAGCTTACATACGTCTCACTACTGTGTACAGGGCTCTTCATTACCTATAGTTTTTTGTGGGCAGAAATAATAGGTATGCCACAATGATTCAATGCGTATTAATGGTTTTTCCCATTTTCACGACTTTTTAACTACACACACATCTAGGTTTCCCCACGAAGTTATTCTTCAGCATTTTACCGAACACTTGGTAAGCCAGCACGTAAAATTACTAATTACAGATTTATTTTTCATGAAAAGTATCATACAAGTTTTGCTCCCGTGCCGTATATCTTGATAACAATGAAGTTGGTGAAATAAAAGCTATGCCGATAGGACACCCAATATATTCAACTAAAGAGCTCCTCTCTTTATCTTAGTTTTGTGTACGCAGTATTCGCAAAGAAACACATGTGTTGTGCACAGTATCCAGTGTAACAGTGTCGTTAGTCATTTTGTCAAACGTGGTAGTTGCGGTAAATCATCCCAATAATGGTCACCAGTCTGTTTAAGTGGGACGATTTTGATACTGCGTGAATATTTATTCAGTACGAGGGCGACACTGAAAGTTTTTAGAACTGGCCACTTGTAAAAGATATAATAAAAAAATAAGTTCAAAGGAGATGAACTTTATTCCATACAAGCTTGGGCCCGGCGTGAACAAACTTAAAATATGTGTTAGTTTGAAGATTTAAATATTTGCTACTTATATCCAAAAATCATACTTTTGCCGGGCCTGGGGTTTTTTGTTTTTATTTTGTTTTATGATTTGTAGGTTATGTAGTAAACTCACTCGTTCTTATGATAGGTTGTTTGAATAAATTGAAAAAACACAAAAATATGCAATTTTGTAGTTAATATTATATAAAGTAAAATAAAACTCAACCTTTTTTAATTGTTTTACTATTTTCTGCAATTATCAATAAAATGTCATCTAAAAAAAACAGCCGGAGGCTGTATATTGTCTGTTCTATTCCTCTCAGAACTTAACTATCACATTATATACTCAGAATCACCAAACGGTATTCGCTGAAGGTCATACAGGTTTACGTATCAACCTCGGCACACCCCGATGAAGAAGTGGAGGAAATGTATGAGGATATCTCAAGAGCCATGTATTCCTCAAAACCCACTATACGGTGTTATTGGTAGACTTAAACGCAAAACTAGGCACAAGAGAGAACGGTAAGCTGAAAGTAGGGAAATTTGGAATAGGGCAACGGAACCCAAGGGACCAGCAGCTGGCCGACTTCATGGAGAAAGAGGGACTCTTTATGATGAACTCTTTCTTCCAGAAGCGGCCCCACAGGAAGTAGACCTGGTCGAGCCCCGACGGTTCGACAAAAAATGAGATTGACTTCATTATGGCGACCACACGACAACTGTTTGGTGATGTCTCAGTGATCGCGAGGGTGAAATCCGGCAGCGACCACCCAATGGTGAGAGGAACACTAAACCTACACGTTAAGTTGGAGAGGTCACGTCTAATGAAGTTCCCCGCTCCGTCCCCCTCGTGCTCTAACCCAAAGTCCCGAAACCTTTCAGCTCGAGCTACGAAACCATTTTCAGTGCCTAGAAGATTGCAATGCAGTGGACGATATGAAAGACAAGCTCGTCGCAACAAACTGTCCATGCGGAAGGAGCTAAGTTTTGCAAGACCCGCCGCAGAAGAACTCAAAAACCCTCCGATCACACTCATGGAAGATAGACGGGATATGAAGCTGCAGTCTTCAGTAGATTTGACAGCATACAGGCAACTGAACAGATATATCTCCAAATGCATGCGGCTGGACTGACGCAACTTTAATACTGTTCGTATTGAAGAAGCAATCGAGCGAAACCAGGGTTCCAAAGTCTTTGCTAGAGATCTGTCTGCCATAAAGAGCCAACTGTTGCAGCTGAAGACCGAGCGTGACAGCGTCATTTCCGGGACACCTGAGATTTTGAGTGAGATTGAGAGGTTCTATGGGCAGCTGTACACATCATCGTTGGAGCCACACGCAAGTGTGAGTAACGATCCAAGAGCGTGTCTTATCCGACATTATTTCGATGATATCCCGGACGTCAGTTTGAGCGAGATTAGAATGGCTCTCCAGCACCTTAAAAACGGCAAGGGCCCAGGCGAGGATTGATATACAGCGGAGCTTCTGAAAACGGGTGAAAAACTGGTACTTGAAGTCCTTCAGAAGCTCTTTAATTCCGTCCTCCATGGTCGCATGACTCATGAAGCAGAAGTGCGGTGGTATTGTTCTTCAAGAAAGGCGACAACGCTCTCTTGAAGAGTTACACACTGATTTTCCTTCTGAGCCGCGTCTACGTACTATTTTCGAGAGTCATTACGAATCGTCTCGCGCGCAGACTGGACAGACTTCAAGCCTCCCAAACAAGCCGGTTTCCGAAAAGGCTTTAGCACCAAAGACCACATACATACCCTTCAGAAAATTGTACAGAAGTCCGAGGAGTACAATTTGCCACTATGTCTGGCGTATGTGGACTATTAGAAAGCCTTTGATTCTGCCGTAATTTGGACGGTGCTACAGTCCCTTCAGCGGTGCCAAGTTGACTGTCGGTATATCGAATCCCCGATACTCTTCACCGCTGCATTGGAAGACGTTTTCAAGCTTCTGGACTGGAAAGGATACGGTACCAACATCAATGGCGAGTACATCACTCACCTTAGATTTGCCGATGATAGAGTCCTTATGTCAGAATCGCTGGAGGACTTAAGCACGATGCTAAATGACCTCAATATTGATTCCCAACGGATAGGTCTTAAGATGAACATGGACAAAACACAGATCATGTTTAATGTCCATGTTACACCTATGGCGCTAGTTGTTGGGAGCACTAAGCTCGAAGTTGTTGACGAGTATGTTTACCTGGGACAAATAGTCCGACTAGGTAAGTCCTAGATTTATACGTGGTAGAGCAATACTGCAGGTATATTAGTAGTATAGTTGTAGCAAGAATGGGTCAGCTCGACCGGGGACGGACCACGCTCTCACACAATACCAGCGTAAAATAGCAGCTTAACATTGCTGTGTTTCGTATAGTGAGTGAAGAGAACCGGATACCCTTTTTACTGGAAAAGAGGCATTCCATCTTAGTCCTCACGAGTGACAACGTATCTGCATTTTGATTCGCAAGCGAGGACAGATGTAGATGTCTATGGGCCATAGTAACCACTTACCATCAGGTGGGCTGTGTGCTCGTTTGTCACCCTATCCTATAAAAAAGTCCAACTTCGATCGAGAGGCTAATCGACGGATTCAACTCGGTTGGGCAGCGTTCGAGAAATTACAGCACATCTTCTCGTCAGGTATACCTCAAAACTTGAAAACGAGACTGTACAACTAGTGCGTATTGCCAGTGATGACATATGGAACTGAGACGTGGTCCTTCACTGCTGGCCTGATAAGGAAGCTCAAGGTCGCTCAGCGAGCTATGAAGAGGGCTATGCTCGGAGTTTCTCTGCGTGATAAACTTAGAAATGAGGATATCCGCAGTAGAACCAGAGTCACCGACATAGCCCAACGGATTAGTAAGCTGAAGTGGCAATGGGCCGGCCATATAGCTCGAAGAACCGACAATCGATGGGAAAAAAAGGTTCTCGAGTGGCAGCCTCGTACCGGCAGGCGAAGTGTAAGGGCGTCCCCCCTCTGGATGGAGTGACAAACTGGTAAGATATGCAGGAAGTCGATGGATGCAGGTGGCTCAGGACCATGCTTTGTGGCATTCCTTGGGGGAGGCCTATGTTCAGCAGTGGACTTGTGAAGGGCTGTAATGATGATGATGAAATGGCGCTACTCTTACATTAAAACTAAGAAATCCAAAACTATACCATCTATCAGTATCAGCGATAGAAGGTTGGGGTTCGACTGACTCAGAGAAGACCCCAAAGCCGTAACTATATTTATTAATTTATTAACTGGATTTTAATACAGCATTCATCAATAGCTTAGGTATCTACTGGCATTTACTACAAATATTCATCTATTGCGATGGTATCAACTGGTTTTTACTACAAACAGTCATTTATTGCTAAAATATTAATAGGCTATAACTGGTATAAATTGGTTTTTTATTCAATTAATCCCTTTAAAACAGTACGCACTTTGGTTTTATAATAGAACATCACAATTATACTAAGTGGTGCAAAATTTTTAATAATACAAAATACATTATTTATAAATAAATGTTCGTTATTTAATACAATGTAAGTTAACGGCCTTTGACACCTGTACTACAAAAACTACTACTACTTTAAATGCAGCATAAAGACGTGATATGTCTTTACTATACAATCTTTATTTTACAAGTGTTATATTATTTCACATAACTACAAAATATCGACCCTTTGAGCAATTGTCGTAAGAACCAAAACATCATTTTACGGTACGAGCGGAAAACAAATAAGTTAGAGTTTATTTTCTGCATATCTTTTCAAACACTTAAGCTATTATATGCCACTAAAGCTTAGTATGTTAAGGCTTTTAAGTAGTTTCATACTAAGGAACTTAAAATAACGTAGCCTCAATAGTTCCACAAATAGTATGACTCTTACTACAAAAAAAAGTTGTAACTGGCTTTATCGACAAATTTTTCAGACTGTAACTGTAGCCTTTGATATTAAAAGTGCCAACAAAAGGTTATATGACTGGGGATTTTGTATTAAACGACAAATGTTATCAAAAGTATGTGTAATTTACTGCAGTAATTGAAGTACACATTTTAGAAATAAACATTTTATTTAAAAGTGTTTAATTAATTAACCAGAATACTACTTACTACTTTTTTAACATACTTGTGTTAAAATATAAAATTCAAATTGATACTACACTCGAAATTATGCACACATATTCAGTAATTGGTTTTTTTATGAAACTTACATGTTCACTGTTGCATCATGGTTTGTCAATATTAGGCTGTCAAACTCTGGTTCAGTAAAAGGAAGATGGAAATAAGGATGCCACTTAATAGTGTGCAGACGCATGTGAGCGGTTGGTCGATGTTTCGCTGATAACATTGATTTCGATGCTGAAAGATCTGGGGTTAGCGTCTTTCAATCAAACATAACCGGTCAGAGAGTGTTGCACTATCAACTTCAGGCTCGATGCTAGAAAGATAGGTATAGGCGGTGAGTATAGTTCACTGAAGTGTGTGCAGAGGCAGGTAAGTGTTTGAGTGTTGCTATTCTGTTAACTTCGGAGTAGGTACCACACCTTATCACGAACTGAGGTTTCGCGAAACTTAATCGCTATGGGCCAAGGTGATTTATCAGAAGACCGTCCGAGGCGATGGCAACGGCTAATAGTTGCAATACTGAAGTCCGGCATCTGCATCGTTGTACAACTAAGCGTAATAACAATTTTAGCAGTGTTCTCAGACTTTTCCTCAGGAATGCCATGTAAAAGTATCATGTTTCTTCGGCGTCTTGTTTCACAGCGATCAAGCTCTCATCTAAGTAGATCAACCTGATAACGTGGTGTTTTTTTTTTAATTATTTAAATCAGCTGAAATGGAAGAAGTGGATGACGCAGCCGGATTAGTTTTTGCCAATTCTCACCGAAATTCCTCCATTTGACTTTGAAATTGTTCAGACATACGAATAAATGATCCCTTCAATGCGACCATATTTAAGTTGTTGTAAGAGAGCCAAATTTTAGTAAATTATATTTGAAAATATATGCTGGTAAGTACCTACTGTTACTTTACATGTAAATATAAGGCATTTTATTGTACAATAAACATTAGTTCTTAATATTTAAATTAATTTAAATTACAAGAGCAAAACTATGTACTACTTTTATTACACATTGCTTCCTTATATTTTTACAAATTTTTACTGTTAAATAAAATATAAAATATCTTTACATAACATAATAATATTACGTATTTATTCCAATAAAAAATACTTAGAACTTCATTTATCACATAATTTATCTCCCACGATAATAACGGTGGCTGCGTTTCCTCGCTGAATGGCTATAATTAACCTTTGGACAAAAAAGCACTCTTGTCTACAGCGGTGATTATAAGTCGTACAAATAGTTTCTTAGAAACAGCCGAGCGACTACGAGCTTCTTCACAGCAAATGGCACGAATATAGTCACCTCTCAGAGACTTAAATTTGGGTAATTTACTCAGTACAGTCACCTCTGATGCCGCCCCACCTCTATTCAGGTACCTCCGAGATAAAAGGCCACCAAACTGCGTACGTATCATCCTACAGTAGGCCTTTACTTCCCTCCAGACTACATAGGCACGATAAGTGGAAGTAAAGTTACAGTCATTTGTTCCACAGCTGGGAACGGGCATACTCATTTGTGAGAGAGTTATGAAGTAGTCCGCCGCATTGTTCCATTGCGTGTTGACGTAGGTACTTCATCTTTCTTAAAATATTTTATTGTTCAGATATGCACGTGTCCTCACAACGTTTTCCACCTCCACCAAGTATAAGTTAAATCAGGACCAGAAAGCAGAAGGAGATATTTTTTATACAATATAGATTTGAAATAATACTTATAGAGAGTCACTCTTATGTTTAATTTACCACTGGATCAGAAAAAAACCTACGTAGTGGGAAGACCTAGCAAGAAAATCAGAGGGACTTTTAAAAAAAACAGCTTACTCTCATATATGTTACACAATTAGAAACAGAACAAATAAGAAATAGCTTGTTAGTGACCATTTCAGGGGTGCCAGCTTGCCAGGGGTTATAATCATCCATACATTCCTTAATATTATAATAACCCTGTTTATAAAAACTTTTTTAGTAAATTTTTTGAACTCAGAGGAGGTAAAATTTTGTATACTTTCTGAAATTTTGTTGTAAAAGCGTATAAATCGCCCCAATAATGAATGAAGCCGGCTGGGATCGAACCCGAGTTCTTTGCGTACTGTGACATAATTTACGATGAGTGTTTAGCTTCTAATCTTACGAAGTCTCTTCAGAACAAGTTATAGTTAAGTAATAAAATAAAACTATAAGCATGAAACATAGAAATCAACATATATTAAACAAAAAAAAAACATGCGACGAGTTACGGTTAATCCACCACTCGTCAGTAGTAAAATGTTTGCGCTAAAAAGCTATTTGCCAATGTTTTTAAAAGTAATCTACTCTTTCCAAACTAAGGTTTAAAACCAGTGAAGTTAATATTCGACACAAAATGTAACAAGGAAAAATATAACTTTCAAAAAATTAAAAATCAGCTTTAAATAATCTAAATGCTCAAATAATTTCAACATCATTTAATAGCATCAAAAGTAAGTATGTGTTGATAATTCAAAATTCAAACAAAAAAATCCAGCAACTTCTGTAATTAATACGGTATTAAATTTGAAAATTAATACAAATTGTATTAATCCGTCTTCCCTTGGCTTAATCCAGCTTACAGCTTACAGGAGATTAAGGGTGGCGGATGCCAGTTTAAAATATAGGCTTTTCTTTATGTTTGTGCCTAAATGTTAAGGTGAATAGCATACATATTTACATAATTGTACTATATAGTCATCTCTTACAAAACTTACGGGATGACAATAGGGGATGGATTAGGCAGCTACTATCCGGCAAGTGGATTGCAGAACGGTAGAATTTCGAATCCGCCTATGCATTAACACGTGTGCAACCTAAAGAATAAATACATTTTGTGTCTTTTATGATATACCGTTACCATCGCTGCTGCTTTTTTTCCTCTGTTGCCTCTTACGATGCCCACGGGATGATATGGGAAAGCGGATATTCTTACACCACCATTACTCGTTCATTAGAAATTGAAGTAAAGCTATACGAATTTTCTCTTATTTCCGGCGCCATAATATTTGAACGACTGTAATAAAATACTTTGTTACAGAGTTTGATTGCTCTTTTATATGTGATGTTATAAAATGAGATTGGCATTTGGGATTTTTTTTTTGGATTGAAAAACAGACGGCAACTGTTCAGCGATGTCGCGATCACAGCGATGGTGAAAACTAGTAGTGACTGGGTGTCCTTTTAGCGAAAGTCAAAATATTTCTTTAAAATTGGCTTTTACATCACTTTTCTAACATCCCAAGGAGACTATTCTGCGGGAAATATTATTATAAGATGCCGCAATAAACCCGCTGACTATTATTATGACATCGGTTACAATTTGTCCTTATAAACAAGCTGCTTTAATATCTTATTATGTCCTATTGGACAAAGCAGACATCATCCATTGCGAGCACACACACCTTCGATTTGTCGACCATATAGTCATTATTTCTGAATGGCTGGTGAAGCAAATCACTATGCTCAATGGCTTACTACATATATGTTAGTAGTTTTTGGTAGCACAACGCTTGAAGTTACAAATAAATTGTCCGACTAGAGAAGTCCAACTTCGACCGAGAGGTCAATCAACGGATTCTACTCAGCTGGACAGCGATAGGGAGGACCGCGATCTATCTTCTTGTTCCTTAAATATCAAAACTAGGAAACGAGTGTATAACCATTGCGTATTGCCAGTGAGCAGTACCCATATGAGGAATCTCATGGTCGCTCAGAAGTACAACATGTTATTTAGGAATTTAAATAAATCTAACGGATTCTAAAATGCCAGTAGCGCAAATTGGATTTCAGTGTTGTGGACTATGTCTTACTATCAGGCGTTCCTTTAGCTCGTGTGTCACTTCTATTTTATAATGTAAAAAACACTCAAATATCGTAAATTATGCAAATTAAATATTACGTGAAAATTATAATAACTATTTAATATTTCCTTTTCCTGCTAGGAATGTCTAGATAATATACCGAATGCGCTGGAGTTTGTTCTAATTAGTTTTATACGTATTTTTGGACAACTTTACTGACGTACGAGATTAAAGTTTTTGTATAACAATGTTCCCAATGACCGCTCTATAAACCTTTAAATCTCTTTGTGGCTAGGTAATAAATATTAGTAGCAGGTATTGTAATTTTATTATATAATAATAATGAATAAATATTAATAATGTAATATGTATTCGATCCGCTGGTTGTATCGAATCGTCTACGCGAGCTGCATAGGAATTAAGACATGACAAAGAAGATTCCGAGGAAATCCAATATGCCTGCCTGATCGTGGTTTTATCTTCTATATAAATAAAATGATAGAGGTTTGCAGTTGTGCGCGCATCACGCAAAAACTGCTGGGTATATTTCAATTAAGTTTTCAAAGATTTATATCTAAAAAAAAATCATTGCGATGTCTTCGTTTAATATAAAAATATTAAAGTTTTAAGAAACAACGATTTTTATAAGTTGTCACCCTTGCGGATTAAGATCGAATGTCTCACATGTATTAACTGAATGTAAATATCAGTTAAGCAAAATATAAGTTATTTGATAATTAATTTGAATATGGGGCGTAAAAACTTATTAAAGTACTATTTACTAAAAATAAAAAATAAACTTCCTTTTCTTAAGCTATTATAGTTAAAAAAAATAATTTATTTTTATTGTTATCACGTGCTTATATATTTTATACAATTAAAAGATAATTGCAAGCGTTATGAGTGTAACTTAAAAAATCTTTGTGTCATAATTCGATCGAGTTTAAGTTACTACTCGTAAAAATAGAAAAAATATAAAATATAGTTCAGTCACGTCTGGCAACTTACCAATGGAAGTAAACTTTCCCATCAGGGGTGTACTGGTAAAAAATTACGACTAAGATGGAAAAAGTGAAGTTCTTCGACATATGCCATTTTAAGAATGAAAATACAGTATTGTTTCTGATATAGCAACATGAGAGTTAATTTTGGCCTTTTATTTTAACGGGGAATTATGCCGGCGAAATAACGTTTTTGTTCAGAGCTCCAGAACTTTTGTTAATTTTGTTATAAATACTAAATGAAGGTATCTTTATCGTTGTAGTAACGTTATATTAATGGTTACGATATGTAATATATCGTTTTTAACGTGTTGGTCTTATCATTTATCTATAAAACTAACTTTGCAAAGTTACCTAGCGTAAGTAACGATATGAGGGTTACTTTTTGTTTTGCTACAACCAAGGGTTGTCACTTTCAACCTGTATTTTAACTGATTACAGCTATTGAAAGAAAGGGTTCTGTACTTGACATTCTATGTATGTATGTTTGTATCAATGTTTCTCCGTAGCAGACCATTATACTAATTTTACAAAATAAGTTGTCAGTCGATTCATCTTTATCAAAAGTGAAGGAGAAGAAAAGAGAAATCTATGTTGTTTTTACGGGTTGTTAGGAATTAATAATATAACTCAGTATTTTTCATAATTTTAACTTAGTGTGGATATTAATTTGCAGCAAAAAACAGTCATTTTAACCAAGTACGTCGAGAGATAAATCAACAGATTTTACTTCTCCGAAAAAGAAACGTCCAAAGGTATGTATCAGAATAGGATATATATGAATGTTGTTTAGTAGTTTTAGTTAAAAATTCTTGGTTTGGAGTGTACTTTAAAGTTATCTTAAAGTTATTTAAAAAACAATTTTAATAATAAAACTTTTCTAGTTTATTAAAGATGCCTGTAATTGAAGTATGTATATCATTTTAATTTAATTTTTAATTTTATTTGACTAGTTTTACTATGCACGAAAAAAATATGGTTATTAATACCTACAAATATGTGAAAAAAATTTGGCCTAACGATAAATGCCCATACAGAAAATAGATGGCGCAGAAAGCAGTATTTTAGGTATCGGCGTTGCATCTGTATATAAAATCCTCGAGGAATATAAAGAACACGGCGAATTTTTTTCTCCTTTCACCACCAAACCTAGACCAACGTTTAGTGACAAAATTGATGATTTTACTAAATCAGCCATACGCAAAAAAGTACACGATTTCTTTATTAAAGGCGAACTTCCTACAGTGAAAAAAGTACTTTCAGATATTAATGAAGACGATACTCTACCAAATTTGAAAATGACTACTTTCCAAAAACTATTAAAACTTGTGCGCAGAGAGTTTCTATCTTCAGTCTTGTGCCCTTAAGGGGTAGGCACATATATTAACACCCACATTTTGCCTGATATATTTAAGTCCCTATGTAACAGGGGGCAAGCCTGTTACCATACACCGGGCACATAGTTATTAGGCAAGCCTTATTCAGAGAAATTATTATTTTTCTCGTTATTTAATTTAAATCTACATTATACAATAACTCAAATTACGAGTACAACAAAATTTATAAAAAGTCTATTTTTTTGGTTTGCTAGACGTTTTTAGAACTATATTGTCTACTTAAATATATAATCTAACTATCAAAAAGTTACGCACCCCTACTATTTCTAATAACCTTGCATTGGTTTTATTTATATTTGGTATCGCTTCTCGTTGGCCGTACCTTAGATGTTTTAGTAATTTGGAATCCTGAAAACACTTTGAGCCACACTGTGTTTAGAAAAAGGACCCATACAGATAGATATTTAAACGGTGATTCTCATCACCATCACGAGGGATCTGTGGCAGTAAACACCTGGCCGCCGAGTTCTAACACGTCAAGCAAGTTTTGCACGATAATAAGCTTTGGGTACCGCGCCTACGTTACAGTGAACAAATGAAGCCGGCCACAGTCGAGCGAGTAGCTGCTGTACTGCCATATATCAGAGATGTCACGGACAAGATTTGCTACATCTTGAAGCATGCTTCCATTAAAACATACTTCAAGCTGCCGAAGGAGATTTGTCAGTTTTTGCCATCAGTCAAGTGTAATGTCCCTCTGGAAGATGCAGGAGTGTACAAGCTCGGTTGGGAATGTGGTCTCTCTTATATAGGACAAACTAAAAGATCAATAAAAACCCGAGTTAAAGAACACATAGCTGATGTGAAGAAACGTCGGGAATATAAAATTAGTTAATACACGCGACAAAATCCGTGAAACTAGTTTTATTTAATAAAATTAAATCCAAATCCAAGCATACTACTGCAAGACTTCAAGATAATTTAAGCTTGTCCTGCGAAGATCGGACTAAACATTATTTATTAAAAGTTGATTGTAATCTTCGTAAACTATGACATCAGGACTTAAAATTTTTGTCGCCTGTAAACTTAATTCATTCGCAATCGCCATTATGCTATAGAAATATAACTTGGATATATTATTATGGGTGATGCTGAAGTAGCTGTCTTATTATACCCCGCGTTCCTTTGTTTCCCGTCCTTACGACACAAATTTAAATCAAAATTGTAAATTACGAAAGAGCTCATATCATTATGTGTGTCCTAAAAGGCGATAGAGGAAAATAAACAGAAGATGGGCAATATCATCTTTGTGACAACAGCTCTAAATAATAAAGGCTGCGGTTGCCACCCCACCTGCCAAGCGTGGTCAATATAGCAAATATTCAGCCTATTTGACAATTTATGGTGGAGGCCTATGTTCAGTTCAGTGGACTTTTGATAGGTTGTAATAATACCGATTGTGAGTTCTATTCTTTCAAATCTTTGCTACCGTTAATATTTACGGTAGTGTGAAAATAAAAAGTAACATCTCCGAAAATATTAATAAAATAAAAACTGCATAATTGCCCCATTAAAACTAAAAAAGTAGCAGCCTACGTACATATGACTACTGACACAGTTCATAGAGCTTTTGGCCAAAAAAATACCAACGTGGTAACCTCAACTGTGGAACTTCTCAGATATGCAGGTTTTCTTTCACCCCCCGAGAACGTGGTAAATCGACACTTCAATCTGTATTTAACATATATGTAAAAATATATAATAATCCTTTTGTACCACGAAATTAACTTATGAATCAGTTTGATTACGCCTTTGAAAAGAAATATTAAATAAACATTTGTTTAAGTAAAATCCGCTATCATTGATATGTAAACTATTATTTCGCAACAGCCTGTACAATTACATATTTCATGTGAGCTACAAAATCGGGACTGTCACAAAAATCTTGATTTGTTTGATAATATGAAAACTACCAAAAATACTAAAATCTTAAATGACAAACTAATTTATAAGTCTCATAAAAGGTATAAAATCTAAAGTAGCAGCTTACATACTTACTACTGTACACAGGGCTACTCATTACCTAAAAGGGTTTTGTCGACATATTAATAATAATAGTGATTCACTACTGAAAAATGTAGATACAGTTAAATTTTTAAAATTCAAATTTCTCCCAAATCTATATTATAAACTTTCGAACATTAAGGAAAAGCTTGTTTTGGAACACTATAAATCATATTAGTTTGTGACTAATCTCGTGTTTTGCTCGTGATCATAATCAGAAAAATAGTTAGTGGGCACATATATAAAGTATTCCTTTTTTTTCTTCAGATCATTTAAATAGAAAACCTTCGCATTATCGTTTTTGTTTATGACGCAGAAGTATTTTAGTACGCCTTTTCATAGTCACGATTATGCGAGCTAAGAGAGTCATTTAACAATTAATTTGTATAAAAATTTATTATATTTTTATATAATATAGCGTAAATAATATTTTTTTATAAATTTGAAGTCAAAAATAAACTTACAGTTATATTCTATTATTTATTAGAAACAAATAATTTTTTACATAACTCACAACGTATATTATCTCACAAAGCGTTCATACACAACCACTATCGTTATTTATGAAAGCGATGTTTAAATAAGCAATGTACTTTGTATTATAAGTGCTTGTATTCATTTGTCATCCGCTTGGTGATAAAAACGACCATCAATTTATGCGATACAATGGACCGGATAGCAAATAAAAGACCGTTTTCTTTGAAAATATGAGAACAACAAAAACAAAGCGTTTTTGCTGCATAACGTTTGAAAAAGAATAAGGAGTTGCAAGAAGTTAAGGTTTTTTATAATTTAGAATATAATAATGATTTAATGATTTCTTATATTTACGCGAACACTACACCTGAATAAAACTATTTTATAATAATAATATTCCACGGATTTATATATTTTTACGGATTTTATCGCGTTTAATTAACTTATTTTATATTCCAGAAATAATTTTATTGAATAATAATGATTTGACATCATTGGCAGTTGGATAACCATCCACTGCTGGACATAAATATCTTTTTATTTTCGTAAAACTGAAGTAACGAACTAATTCACAGTCCACCTGACAGTGAGTGAAAGTCAACATTGAGGGTTAAGATGGAATACCTACCTCACAGCCAGTAATTACACGTTCTCTCTTTACCCTTCAAACCGGAACACAGCAGTTCAGGTACTTCTATTTGGCGGTAGAAATTAGTAAGAAGGTAGTACCTGCCCCGATTTACTCTTAGGTGGAAAAAGAGTTCTACGACCTAGATTTTTATATTTTTTTCATTTAAAAATAAATGTAACCCCCTCTAGCATGTTCTACTGTATCGTAGATGTTAGATGTAGTTTGCGACATTAATTACACAACGACAAACTTTTAGACCCGGCAGAATCATTTTTGGGTATACAAATACTTGTTTCTTGCGGGATTCGGACCCGCGGCCATCAGCGCTGCAACTAAATGCTAAGCCACTGCGCCACAGATCCATCAAAATAGAACAATGTTACAATCTACATATATACGTTCCACTGCTGTGTGTTTTGTGGTCTTCACATATGCTTGAAATATCTGTTTCTGAAATGCAGATATTGTTAGAGTAATTAGTTGTTACTCTGCTTTTTACATTAAATCTTTTTTGGTTCTTGAAGTCAACTTTGGAACCGTAACCGTCCTTACCGTTAACTACAAAAAGGTGCTCAAAGAATTTCCTTTAAAAACAAGTTATATAATTATCTTTCCCTCTAACTTATTATCCCTTCTTAAAGTAAATTACAGCATGTTTATTAATTTAAAATTTGGACTTTAGATTATAATGTTATTTATATAGTGCACTCTACCCATTTATTAACTTTTCACTTCCTTTTTTCCTTTTTAGGTTTTCTGGAACAAATTGCTGTATTGCGACAAGGCCGCCTTTTGTTTTTGTATTAGTACAGTCACGCTGTAGCGTATTACGCATGGATCGGTGGACACAATACGCATGCACAGAATACCTCGGCGAAATCGCAGCATAGTGATGCTGAGTTTCGTGTGATACTTTCGTGACATCTCCTACCAAGCGTCACGACTATGACCAATACTCCCTAAAATGGGAGAGGCTTATGTTCTGTAGTAGATTTTTGCGGGCTGATAATGCGATTACAGCCTATAAAATTGCACTGCTAAGTATAGCCCTCCCCCATAGATTGACTTATGGGGGGATTTGGCTATAATGCCAAATGGGCTGATGATGCTATTCTGTGTGAGCGTAGACCTTTCCCTGTCCAGATAACGCGTTCGTGCTACAACCATAATATATCTGCAGCGCTGGCTCTACCACGTTATTTATAACAATTTATTACAAAAATAAATAAAATTACAATTTTAAACATAATATTATATCAGATAAAAAATGTGCAGGTTATTTTAAGAGATTTAGGCGGAACGAAAATGATATTTTTTAGTTCAAATTATATTCCACAGGCATCTCTTTCAGACGTTATCTCAGTAAAAAAGGTTCCCTTCCAAGGATTTACTTAAGCCGCAGATAGAACATTTTATCTTAACAGGTTCGTCAGCAGTAGCGTCGGAATAGATTATCATGTTAGCACATTTTAAGGAAAAAAATAACGTTAAATTAGAAAAAAATGTATAAGTAAAAAGAATTCGTCACGTATAGTGGCGTGGAGGCGTAAGATAATTCACTACCCTATATCACAACGTTTGTGTCGTAAGAGTTGAATTTGGAAAATGAACAGGAAACAAGGATTATCTTCCTTAAAAAAACTGCGGTTGTCAACCCGCCTGCTAGGCTTGTTAGAGATGACGATATAATATCTATGTTTTTTGCACTCATATGATATTACAGCTCCAGAAAATTTCAAACAGAAATCTGTATAAGACTTTCTATCAATATTATTAGAGCCCCAGTCAGCATCTACAAAGCCTTCCAAATTTTCATTATCCTTAGTATACATTAAACCATATGATTTAGTTTTCTTTAAGTATTTTAATATTCGCTTTGCATGTCTCCAATGGACTGTTGCAAAACAATAATTAAATTGGCTTAAATAACTGATACTAAAACTAATATCTGGACGTGTTAGGATAGATAGATACATTAAGCTTCCAATTAGCTGCTGATAAGGATATTGTGAACTAACATTACTGGACTTATATAACTTCAAGTTAATTTCAATTGGGGTATCCACACCATTGCAATCTATGATGCCTATATTCAGCAGTGGCCTTTTCAAAAACTATCGAGAACGAATTCACGCTTTAAATTGTTACAAGGTGGCTTTTAGAGGAAAGGATGCAAACAAGTTTAATGCAATTTCCCCGGGCAAGGAAGGGTTATGTAGGATTCGCACCGACTAAAACCCCATGGTGTTTCACTTTCGTCGGATATTGGCAGGGCCACGGGAACGTTTTCGCACACATCCGCGGCCCCACCAGCACCGGTCGCCCCATGGCAGACCCTTCTCAAGGGAGGACCTCTCCTCCCCATTCTCCTTCTCAGGCAAGGCGCACCAGGAACACAAGGCGCGCCTCCCTCCACGGCCGCTAACTTCACCTGCGTATCGGACACCCCCGAGTTCTATACGCGGAGGCTATGCGGCCAGAAAAATCAAGCGCTTAGTAGCACCCGCTTTCCCGAACCCAGTGGCGGATCTGGTCTCTGAATACGCCGCCAACCAAATTTCAGCCGCGTAACATAGGAAGAGCGGCGCCTCGCAATACCGACACTTCTCTCCCCCCGTGGCCCACCACCACCGCATCAACAGTGAGGCCCCGTCAGAGTCGCGGAGGATAGGACGATTGGCGCATCGCCATACCAACACTCCTCTCCCCCCGCGGTCCACCACCACCGCATCAACGGTGCGGCCCCGTCAGAGTCGCGGAGAATAGGGCGAGTGGCGTATCGTCATACCAACACTCTTCTTCCTCCGCGATTCCACCTCGGCTGCAGTGGTAGGGGGAGAGGATACCCCTCTCACCACAGTCCACTGACATACATCCGAAGTGGGCTCGCCAAGCCCACTCGGAGTGGCCACCTCGGATCGGCCCTACACCACGGGCCAACCAAGGGGTTCCTCTTTGTTCACCGCGGGTGACCAAGCCACGGCTACTAAGCAGCCAATTTTAGATGTGGACAGGCGTGTCGCTGCCGGGAACAAAGTCAAGGTGCCCTGACTGCGTTAGTCAAAAGGCAAGGCGTAGTGAAGAGTGCACGCCTTGCAATACATAACGCAGTGTTGGTACCGACTTTGTTATATGGCAGCGAAACCTGGGTATGCCAGAAGAAGCATAAAAGTAAGTTGAATGCAGTGGAGATGCGATATTTTCGTAAAATGTGCGGTGTTATCATGGCCGACCGAAAGCGAAACGAAGAGATTCGCAATATTGCCATATTGCGAATCTCTTCGTTTCGAAGATTCGAAAGATGACCTTATCACAAAAATTGATAAGGGCGTGCTTCGATGGTTTGGACACGTTGAGCGAATGTGTGAAGACCGAATGGTGAAAAAAATATATAGCGCGAAAGTAAATATTAAAAGGTGTCGAGGTAGACCGAGACTAACTTTCGAAGACCATGTGAGCAAATTGCTCGAAGAGGGGAGGGTCAAGAGTACTCGGATACCTAGACGTGCATGTATGAAGAAGATAATGAATCTGAAAGAAGCGAAAGAGGTATGTAAGGATCGTGACACTTGGCGATCTTTTCTCTCTGGCTACCCCGTCAGGGATTGTGCGTGAAGATAAATAAGTAAGTAAGTACGTTTCTTTACTTTTCTTCCGACTTTAAAAAGGAGGAGATACTCAATTCGATTGTATGTTTTTTCTTATGTGTGCCTCATAACTTTTTTCTGGGTTTATCCAATTTCAATGATTTTTTTTATTTATAAACTGGTGCTTCACACGTCCCATATAAATTTTAGCAAGTTCTGAATAATCGTTTTTGAGTATATCTAAAAATTTATATTGAAAACGGTTGTACAAAATTTTCTACCGACTTCAAATAGGAGACGGTGCTCAATTCGACTGTATGTTTTTTTATGGTGTTAACTCTTAACTTTTTTCTGGGTGAACCGATTTTGATGTTTTTTTTATTTTAAAGTTAGAGCTTTTCATGTGGTCTCATATAAATTTGATCAAGGTTTGACCAATAGTTTTTGAGTTATTCTTAGTAATTTATTATAATATACTTAAATTTTAAATTTAAATTATAAATTTTAAATTATTTATTGGTAACTTTCCTAGTCAAAAAATTTAGGGGGTAATCTATGTCAAAACTCTAAGGCACTTCTAGCAGACTTAGAAGCTTCAAATTTGGAATTAAACTATTTTTTAGTATACAAATCAAGGAAAATTTAAATATTTTGCGATTTCGGTCCAGTTTTCGAGATACACTAGCTGCATAAATAACTTTGTAATCCCATATAAATATATAGGATTACAAAGTTACATTTGTAATCCTATACCCAGTGAATGAATCAGTGTACTTATATATATATATATGTGTAATATAATGGAATAATAGGTGTAGATAAGATGTTGTTATGTTAGCTAATTACGTAATAAATTAAGACAGAAGGACCCTTAATTAGGGACTGAATAAATTAACCGATTTGGTATTACATGGATCTCACAACTTTTTACGGTAGAAGAACTGAGTTGCGAGACTTGGTTTTTTTTACAAGTTATGTTTTTGATGGCATATTTTTGACCGAAGTCCCACAATTTTATTCTCGCGATATAGGAGGCTGCCAACAAACGTTTGTTTTCATATCATATATATATAATCACGCCTCTTTCCCGTAGGGGTAGGCAGAGACCAGTTCTTTCCACTTGCTACGATCCTTACATACTTGTTTTGCTTCGTCCACTTTCATTATTCCCTTCATACATGCTCTACGGTTTAGGGTACTCTTGACCTGGCCTTTTTTCAAGACGTCCCTGATTTGGTCTAGAAATGTCCGCCTAGGTCTACCCCTTCCAACACTTTCATTCACACTCGCCTTATACACTTTTTTCGTCAATCGTTCTTCATTCATTCTCTCGACATGGCCAAACCATCTCAGCATACCTTTCTCAATTTTTGTCACTACATTTTCTTTCAGACCACAACGTTTCCTTATCTCACTATTTCTTAGCCTGTCACTCAGTTTAACTCCTATCATACTTCTTAATGCTCTCATCTCAACTGCATTTATTCTGCTTTCATGTTTCTTCTGCCATACCCAAGTTTCACTTCCGTTCATGAGTGTCGGAACCAACACCCCCTCATGCACAGCCAAACGAGCCTTGTTAGACACCTTCCGACTGCTCATAAAGGAGTGCAAAGCTCCATTCAGCATGTTTCCTGCATTCACTCTTCTTTCGATATCACTCTCACACTTTCCATCTCTTGTAAACTTTGAACCCAGATACACAAACTCTTTCACCTCTTCAATTTGTTCATCTTCAATCACAATGTTGCAGTCTGTCACTGCCTCATCTTTTTCAAACACCATCACTTTCGTCTTCCGTACATTCATCTTCATTCCCTTTCTAACAAAAGCTCCACTCATAGCAGTTACCATCTCCTGCAACTCCTCGGCCGAAGACGCAAGTAATACTTGGTCATCAGCATAGAGAAAACATTTGACGAGTAACTCATTCATTCTCAACCCACTTTCATTCTCTTTTAAATCTGTCAAACAATTGTCCATGAACAGATTAAACAGCCACGGTGACGCTACACATCCCTGTCTAACACCTTTTTCGATATTAAACCATTCAGTGTATGCCCCGTTTATCCTTACACAAGCACTAGAATCCCTATAAAGAGATTGCATTGCTCGTATGAGGATACTGCTCACACCGTTCACGGACAGTGCTGACCACAATTCATTCCTCACCACTCTATCATAGGCCTTTTCTAGATCTACGAACGCGCAGTAGACTTTCTTGTTTTTAGCCAAATACTTTTCGGCTATGCACCGCAAGGAAAAGACCTGATCCGTACATCCCATTCTTTTTTTAAATCCCGCTTGTGCATCCCATACTTTCTTGTCTGTTTCACTCACAATCCTTTCAATCAACACTTTTGCATACAATTTACCGACGACGCTGAGAAGGTTTATACCGCGGTAATTTATGCAGTCCTGCCGTGACCCTTTCCCCTTATACAATGGCATGATTACGGCTTTGCACCAGTCTCCCGGTACTTGCCCATTTCGCCAGCACAGATTGAAAAGGTGGTACAGCTGACTAGCCACCAGGCCCTGTCCAGCCCTCAGCATCTCGACGGTAATCCTGTCATACCCTGCAGCCTTACCAAATCTCATACTTTACAACGCTTTCACTATTTCATCCATGCTTATCTCATTTTCATCAACATTTATATTAGTTTCCGTGGAAGGTGGCAGATGCTGTACCTGCACTTCCTCTCTTTCAAACAAACTTTCAAAATACTCTTTCCATCTCTTTAACACACATTCTTCTCCTTTTATAATGCTTCCATCTTGACTCCTGATTGTACTCAGCTCCAGTTTTCATATCGACTTTTTAATATTACTAGCGCCGTATCTAATGACTCGTCAACCATTGGCAAATGCTTTATGAGCGACCGAAGTTCATTTTCAACGTCTGAAAAGAGGTAAGTTATGGATCTTTTCCCTTTTTTGATATGTCTTCTACGAGTGAAGTAAAGAGACTAATGAAACTAAGACAAAATATCACCATCAAATGCAGAGAGGTTATTTCGAGGCAGCCGAGCCGTCTGTGCGCTTTTCGTAGGAATATGTGTCCCGGAATATGGATATGTCGCCGATACCGCGTCCAACTCATTATAAATTAATTCTCGTCTGAAAGAAATAGCTTTTAATGATTAGATTGCCCATTAAACTACCTTGCAACATTTTGTATTTTTAATTCAAATTACTTTTTCTTATTTTGTTGTTTAGTGTGTGCAACGAAGAATATTTGATACATCTTTTGTTAAGTTTATAGCAGTAAACCCGAATAAATTAATTTGACCCGACCTTTAGATTAGATCCAGGGACCTCATGATCAGCAGTCACGCTTAAGACCATTTTTTATATAGGATAAGGGTGACAAACGGGCACACAATCCACGTGGTGGTAAGTGGTTGCTGTGGCCCATAGACATCTACAGTTATCCTCGTTTGCGAATCAAAATGCAGATGCGTTGTCACCCGTAGAGACTAATATGGAATGCCTTTTTTCCAGTAAAAAAGGTCTCCGGTTCTCTACACTTACCATACGAAACACAGCAGCGTTAGGCTGCTATTTTACGCTGGTGTTCTGTGAGAGCGTGGTCCTTCCCCGGTCGAGCCAACCCATTACCCATACAACGTAGTATATGTAGCTGCAGAAGTTAAGAGGCAATCCATTTTCATCATCGATTCTTAATCCTATTCGATTATTTTTATAGGTTATATAGGTTACCACTTACCATTTGGTGAGTTATGTGATCATTAATCAGTTATATTTCTATAAGATTCTAGTCTTTATAATAAAAATAAGACAGTAATTTAAATAAATAATCGTTTAATCACTAAGTACTTCTTTATTGGTAAACATAAATAAGAATGTAATTAAATAAACATTAAAATAACTTCACTTTTATCGTTCTATCCCAACCGTTTTTTAACGGAAATTTTACAACATTTTTCCTTCTGTCAGAAAATGAGGCCACGTTTTTGCGGATGGATTAAAAGATAAGCTTTCAAAACGATATAATTCAGGAATTAGCAGCTGTCGTCATCGGCATCGGATTTCCTTATTTTCCTAAACACCTTCGGAATTGGAGTAATCCAAAAAGGAAAAACAATGTAAGACCAACCTCACCTTTAAATGGAACCTAGGCATAATTTTATGCCTCAGTGTTTAATTTCTAACCGTGTAGTGGCAGTTTAAGTATATCGACTATACCACAGGGTGTCGTAGGGTGTCGTTAGAGGCGACTGAGGGTCTGAGGCAACGGCATCTATCTGAACACAACTCAAAATTGCAATTTTCCCCCTTTAGGTGAGGGCTGTGTTCAGGGGTGGATTAGCTGTAATGGAAGAATGGGTGAACGATATTAAGACGTCTAATATTAATTCCAGATATAGTTTGTTCTTTTTGGCGACAGTATTGTGAGGAACCATTGCCAAGAGGTGAGAAAAGCTGTAATTTAACTTTTCTTTATTTCCAAATTGTAAAAAATATTGCCCAGATGTGGGCTATAAGAAAAGGAAAGCAAAATTTGTCCGTAGCTTTTTACAGGGCAGTTTTGTGTACTAATCATAAAATTCATATTTAAAATAAATAAGACTTAGCTTTGCTTTATTATATATGTATATTTATGATTATATACGTTTGCAATTAATGTGTGTAAGTAATTCTTAAGATATTGTTACATATTAAAAAACTCAACTATTAGAATGGAAATTACGGGCAGCGATAGGCAATAAATTCTTATATTCCATGCCTTTAAAATACCTTTCGATAATCATAGGTATAAATTAAATTACCCTTACATCCCTATTCACAGAGAATACAAACAAAAATTTATAACGTGCTTCTAAATTACGGATTTTTACGATTCTCACTAATTCACGCAGTGATGTTGTCAGTTTGATGTTAATTCTGTTCAAAAATAATAATAACAAGCACTAAGCAAGAGCTACACCGTGATTAGTTAAACGTCATTAATAGATTGTTGAAATTATTTTTAATTATAGAGTCCCTTTTTTGATTTTTGAATTTGTTCTTTTTTTTGTATTTTGCATTTACGTCAAATTGTTAATGTTATCATTAGATAAATTTCGTCACCCTGTCGTTATCGTTACAGCTTATAAAAATCAATTGCTGAACATGGACCTCTCACATAAGGGGGATATTATCCATAGTTGCCATGCTTAGCAAGCGTGTTAAAATAGTAGTTTTTTTTTAAATTTTCAATCGTAATTAGGAAGACGCTGCTTCTGCTACTAATTTATAGTTGTAGCACCAATGGGTCGGCTCGACCGGGGTAGGACCACGCTCTCTGAGAATACCAGCTTATAATAGTAGTTTAATGTTGCTGTGTTTCATGTGGTGAGTGAGGGTAGAGAACCGGAGATCCTTCTTACTGAAAACGAGACATTTTCGTTTTAGTTTACAGGGGAGAAAACACATCCATATTTCATTCTTAGTCAAGGATACATGTAGTTGTCTTTAGGCCACAGCATCCAATTACCATCACGTGGACTGTGTGATCGCTTGTCACTTAATTTTATAAAAATTTGAAGGAGGTTTAAATAAAAAAAATATCACATTTTTTACTTAGCTACAGGCAATTCTCCTAAACATACATTTTAGTGCTAGTTTATAACTCAAATATACGTTTACAAAGTCTTTTTTTGAAGTGTAAGTAATAAAAATATTTTTATGCGTAGGTCTTCAAACGTAAAAGTTATAAAATATTTTGGCGTTAAAAAGACGGTTAAAAAGGAAAGGTTCTGGGAAGAAACTGAAGATGAAAACCAAACATGAAAAAAATCGATATCCACTATAAAGTGCGGTCGCACCTTCTAGTGTTAAAACACGTTGCATCGTTTCCATTAACGTTTTCCCGCTAATAGCAATGCGCTTTTATTGCACTTCTGTATCCTTATTTCCCCGTCATTCTTATTTTTTTTTTGTTTTGTGGACTATCAAATGGATCTTTCGGTATTATATTTAAAACTGAAATGCTTAAATATTAAGAAAAGCAGTATATTTCAATAATATTTTAACTGTTATTACGTCTAGGATACAATCGTTTTATAAAATTGCAGTGCCAAATAGACTTACAGACTACCTGATGGTAAGTGGCCACTGCAGTCCATTGACATCTGCCACAAAAATCAAACGAACAAAGCTACCAAGAAGGAATTATAACCATTTATTCATTATTCAGGTAAATACACCCAATTTGTTAGTACATTTAAAACTAGGGGTTAGTAATGTTTTTTTTTTACGTGGTAAAACCATGCTGCAGCTATATTAGTAGTATAGCCGTAGCACGAATGGGTCGGCTCGACCGAGGAAGGACCGCGCTCTCACAGAAAACCAGCGTAAAATAGCAGCTTAACACTGCTGTGTTTCGTATGGTCAGTGTAGAGAACCGGAGACCCTTTTTACTGGCAAAGAGGCATTCCACCTTAGTCCTCACGGGTGACAACGCATCTGTATCTTGAGTCTTTATTGAGGATAGATGTAGATGTCTATGTGTCGCAGTAACCACTTAGTATCAGGTGGACTGTGTGCCCGTTTGCCACCCTATTCTATAAAAGAAAATGTGTTTAATATTATAACCATAGATTTAGTATAAACTGACGTTAGAAAAAATTGGCAATACAAAAGGGAAAGAGCATTGTGTACGTGTATCTTAGAGCGAGAAAGATTGACCATTCAAGTGCATGCTGTAGGCCTGTATCGGTCTGGCGTTATTAGTGAACAAAAGAAATCCCGCTTGTATTTGTAAAATCTCAAAGTTCAAAGTAAAAATTAGTGTTTAGTAGACATAAATAATTATGACTAGGTGCGTAGAATCTAAATATAACTCACCTCAGAAAGAAATCCTTCATTATAATACAATTAACACGTAGGTACGATTGATTAACATAATATACATAAACACTCGAGCCTGTCACCCGGAGGGGTAGGCAGATACTATGTACTTCCATTTGGCACGATCCTAACACACCTCTCTCGCTTCCTCCACATCCATATACCTACACATAGACGCTTGTCGGTTACAGGTATTCTTAATTTGGCCAATTTTCAATATATCGCCAATTTGGTCGATAAATTTTCGCCTAGGGCGTCCCTTCTCGTCTCTGCCGTACACCTCTGCAACTCACTTATCACTCTTTCCTCATTCATTCTTTCTACACAATTTCTTACCCTGTTATTCGGATTCAGCCTTAACATACTCCTTAATGACCGCATTTTTACAGTATTTATTCTACTCATGTGCTTCTTTGGCCACACTCAACTTTCACTAGCATACACTAAAGAAGGGACTAACATTGTAAATTGCCATACGTGTCTTTTTGGACACATTCTGACTCTCCACAATAGAGTATAGAGCCCCATTTTCTCTTTACTTTCCTGCGTTCACTCGTATTAAAGAAATTATTTCGGTTAAACGAATATATGGACCAGATAGCCTGTTTATTCAGTTTCAATTTCTTGTTTTTAATTTTCCGCTACGTCTTTTTGCCGCGGAGATATCGGATATTAAACAAAAACAGACCTTTTATGTTCAACCAACGTTATCTCAGCAACTAATGATCGTGTAGAAAATTATAGAACGGTTTAAAAAACTGGAATAAATTTTTTACAAAATCCCGTCAAGATTGTTGAACAAGTGTTTGTACGACCTGCAAATACATGGGGGAATCTTATATGAGTAAATAACTGAATAAATGAATGAATAATTAATAAAAACCAGTTATAAATTTATAGAGTACCAAAAGTGTTATTTTCAGTTGACGGTGAATTGTCCTTGCGTAAAAACTATAGCCAATTATTGCAAGCCATCTGCTCTACGATTGCGTGTTTGTAGGCACAGCAATTACAAAACATAAAATACTCGTGATAGCACGCTGAACGAATTTTAATACAACGACACGAGAACGATTTTGTAGACGTAGGAATTTTTAAACGTTTTTGACATAATGATAAATATGACGGTGTAAGAATACCCTATATGTTCCGTGGGTATAAGAGACGACGTAGGGAAATGAAACAGTAGATGAGCAGCAGCATATGCCTGATCACAACTTAAAATAATAATAATAAAACCGCGGTTGCCAACCCTAACGAGCAACTACGCAAATTATCCACTCTATAAAGCAATCTATGGAGAAGGCCTATGTTCAGCAGTGCTTTTATGATCGCCTGTTAATCGGCTCCGTGGCGTAGTGGCTTAGGATTGAGTTGATGTGCTGGGGGCTATGGGTTCGAATCCCGCACTGAACAAGTATTTTTATGGCTTACAAATAATTGTTTCGGGTTTGTATGTTTGTCCTCGTGCAATTTATGTTTGTAAACTGCCTCTATAATACAGCGGAAAATTCTAGCGTGGGCGTAACGTCTTTTTTTAAAGAAAAAACTAAATAAAACAAAGTTTTGTATTAATATCATTAATATTAATACAAAACTTTGCTTATTCATACTTTTGGGTTAAACGAAGAGTATTTGTCACGAATATACATATGTATTTGTTACTCTAAGGTCACGAAGGAATCTTCAAAAAAATTGACATCTGTTGCCAAATTCCGTAGTTTATATTTTAGTTCGCAAATTTTCTGCGGGGTTTCTGTATTGACACAAACTTTAGTTGACATGAGACTACTAGACTATTACTACTTAGAGTCTTATAGACGGTCTATATTTTTTTTGTAAAAATATAATAATAATAAGGAATACGCCTTTTGCACTCTCCCTGATTTAAACAAAAGGTAGAAATATGTATGCGGCCTATATCAGACTTACTAAAATTGATTGTGCTGCTCATAATTAGTAGGCCACTGGAAACTTTCCGCATACATCCGCGACCTCACCAGCCCCAGTCGCCATTTGCAGCACCTCCTTAAAAAGGCGGTTGATGTATATGTGCGATTTTTACTATCAGATTTTTTATTGTTTCAATTACCTTCACTACTCAGATTTTTTCAGACATACAGGTTTCCTCGCGATGTATGCCTGGTAAGTCAGCACTTAATATTGCAATAAGCAATTTCATTGTTGTTCATTTAAAAAGTATATTGAAATCGTCTTTATTAAACAACACAAATCTAGTTAGACCATTCACTACGTTCAGTTTATAATGCAGCTGAGACGTAAGAAATAAACAGAACGAGGGAGTGTGCGCGGAGAATTTCGCTCTTACGAGCATAGTTTCTTTATTTCATGCCAATTTTTTTTTTATGAAATTATGCATGTTGTCATGTCATATGCCTTTATTTTGTTCCCTAGACAGCCACCGTAAGAGGCGTCTATTTATGAAAGTAACACTAAATTCCATTAAATTTTTAAATTTGTACATCGCTTTGTTTTACAGAATAAAGTCGCTGTCAATTTTTGCTTTGTACAATTGTGTAAAAATAATAAAAAATTATCCGTTTTATTTTTTTTTCTAAAATATAAATATTTCATTTTATTTAGTTGTATTTTCTGTATTGCATGCCCTCACAAAATGCCGGAAGAGAAGATCCATTGTTAATTTGTGAATTGTGTGGTAGCTTATATATGAAATAGAAACAGAAACTTTTTTATTCAATATAGATTATAAATAATAGTTATTGAAACTCACTCTTTTGCGTACCTCTGCACAGTGGTAGCGTCATAGATCATTAGGTTGAAATATCGATGTCTGATTTCTTTGTCTCATTACTCACTTGTAGCCGTACTACACGACACTATATAAGAAATCTTGATTCCCCCATAACATTGCACCCCCTTTCCCTAAAGGGGGTCGCTACCGATACGAGGCTCTCCAGGCCAAAGTCAGTCCCACAGGTGGCGTTTAGTGGGTAGACACTTAGCTCAGCTCGTAGCATACCACGCAGCCGGCTGCGTAGTATGCTACAAGCATTTACCACCTACCTCCCCGCTTCCCGAAGGGTAGCCCCATACTTTGGGCGCAAAAGAAAACATCATAACATCATTAATATTTTGGCATCGGAAATGACAATATCGAAGTATCTCGCTCATAAGTGTTATCAGTGAACTAATTAGTCACATCAGTTAACTAATTAATCACATCATATTTGTGACCGTTCAATTCTCGGAAAAATACCATTGTAATTGTTGTTTATAATGGAGTTAGAAGTTTAAGGTATGTACAACATTTACCATATTTTACCATATTTAACATTTACCATATTTAACGCTGTTTCTTCTGCATATCAATGATATGTTGCAAGCCGGTAGCATTCATTGCTATGCGGATGACAGCACTGGTGATGCTCTCTACACCGGCCGTGCCAATATTTCTCGGGAAAACGTCAACGAGTACCGGAACAAACTTGTGTCTGAAGTCGAGTCTTTGCTGGACAAAGTCTCGGATTGGGGGCGACTAAATCTAGTCCAGTTTAATCCTCAGAAGACACAAGTTTGCGCGTTTACCGCTTAAAAGAACCCCTTTGTCGTATCTCCTCAGTTTCAAGGTACTCCCCTTGTTGCCTCAGCCAGTATCGGAATCCTTGGCGTCGACATATCGAGTAGCGTGCAGTTTCGTGGTCACTTGGAAGAAAAGGCCAAATTGGCCTCTAAAAAGCTTGGCGTGCTCAGCAGAGCGGGACAGTATTTCATGCCGGCTCAACGCCTGCAACTTTACAAGGCGCAGGTTCGGCCTCACATGGAATACTGTTCCCATCTCTGGGCTGGGGCTCCCCAGTGCCAGCTTCTTCCACTTGACCGCATCCAGCGCAGAGCGGCTCGAATTGTCGACGACCGGGTCCTTTCCGATCGGCTCGACTCATTGGCACTGCGAAGAGATGTTGCATCTCATAGCATTTTCTTTCGCATTTACCATGGGGAGTGCTCTGAGGAATTGTTCGGATTAAACCCAGCCGCCAAATTTCACGAACGCACATTGCGGCAGAACTCCCGATACCATCCACACCATCTGGATGATTGGCGGTCCACCACTGTGCGATTTAGAAGATGTTTTCTTCCTCGCACAACTTCCTTGTGGAATAGTTTACCACCAGCGATTTTTCCGGACCGATACGACTTAGGGACCTTCAAGAAAAGAGCCTACTCCTTTTTAAAAGGCCGGCAACGCATCTGCAATTCCCCTGGTGTTGCGGTTGTTCATGGGCGGCGGTAGTCACTTACCATCAGGTGAGCCGCATGCTCGTTTGCCCCCTCTCCTATAAAAAAAAATATTTTAATTTTACTTATGACATGTTAGTTATACTGCTGATGCTACGACGGGCATAAAAATAGTATTAATTTTTTAGATCTTTTTTGTTATGTAAGCCTTTAACTAAGTTCTTAAATATTTTTAGAGTTGTAATTTGAGTCAATATGTTCTTTCATGTTTCAAGTTTTTAATCAAAGCTAATTTAGGTGCACGAAATTGCTCTGAGCTAGGAAGCTCGTAGCACCCGTCCGTAGAAGGTCTCTACGAACATGCTTCAAATGATTTTTTAATTTAATATCATTATTAATACTCCTATGCACTTCTTACAAATGCACATTTACTCATAGGCATTTATTGGACGTTTGGAGCTCGATAAAGGGAAGCAGACAAGATTCGGAGAGTCTTTCATGAGTTGATAAAATCTATTCCAGACTTCGAGAATGTGGATTCCGACAGTCTACTGAACCGTGTGAAATACATTTGCATCAGGATATCTATATTTTGGAAGGAGGCTAAACAATCAAAGTAGTAGAATGTCGAAAAGCATCGTGACTCGCTCAATGTTGTAGAAGAGTGTAGACTTGCCGCGTCTACACAGCCTGTTGAAAATACTGATTCAATGCCCTTCATCAGTAGTAGCAGTAGTAGTGATATGATAATTTGTGTTTAGTATTAGATTTTGTTATATATATAATGAACATGTTTATTTGTTATTAAAAATATTGAGAATATTTTATATAAGGTAAGTAAAAATTAATTTGGGAAGAAAAAAAATAACAGTAAGTGTTTTATAAACTAATTATTAGCTCTTTGTGCAACTGTAGTTGTACGCCTATGTGGAACTGTAAGTGCATCTTTGCAGTTCCACATAGGCGTTTGCGTGCGTGCGGTCGTGCGTGCGTGCGTGCATGCGTGTACACACACATTCAAACATATTAACACGCATGTTTTAAAATGTGTGAATGTGAGTCTTCTTTAAGTGCCGATGTGTTCGAATCGTAATTAATAAATTAAGCTCGGTAAGTACATACATTATTGATAAGAAAGAAATAGCTTAACCAAGTTTATCTAAACATTATTCAGTGTCCTCGAATTTTAAGGTTTTTAACCACTCAGCCATTACCTCTTTGCATACGGGCTATACCTCATGTTTGGAACTTTAATTTTTCATTTATTTTATTATAATTGTAAACTAATTGAATTGCATACTGACGCCGAGCAAAAGCGGTTCAGACCCTTAGGGAGTAAGCCACTAAATCTTTTCGTTTTCTCTCTTGACTGTCTTGGTTCAATGGAATAGATTTTTGTAAGTATAGGATCGTAATATTTTTCTAACTGAGAGTAAGCCACTAATTTTATATAGATCGTGGGTGGGGTATCTGTATGCTATTGTGGTTGTTCAAATATATAAGACATGTCGCCGACAAACAACTAATTACTTACATTTCTACTGCTCTGGTACAATCCATCATACTATATTGCTTGCCAATATGGGGTGGTACCCACGAAACCAAAATGATTAAAATTGAGAGGGCTCAACGCTCACTCCTTAAAGTTATGACATTGAGGAAAATTACATCGGGGACTTCTGAACTATATCGGGACTGCAATGTTTTAACTGTTGGGCAACTTTACATATTAAAATGTATTCTTAAAATTCACAAAACTATTACCCTAGATACAAAAATCTTAAGTAAGCGTAATCCCTATTCTGTCGTTTCCTACCCCACTGTTAAAACAAAATTTGCTCGTACAAATTTCAATTCGCAATCTCACTTATTGTATAATAAATTAAATGGGAAACTCAAGATGTACAGCAAACTTTACTTTGAGTGTAAAAAATTGATTACTTCTTGGTTGAAACAGCTTGACTATGACAGTACTGAATCATTACTTTCACACAACACGCAACATACGTTTGTTCGTATGAATGCACACATACACACACACACACACACACACACACACACACACACACACACACACACACACACACACACACACACACACACACACACCCACACCCACACCCACACACACACACACACACACTCACAGCTATTATAATTATTGTTACTTTTGTCTGTTTATTTAACTTTATGTAATACAAGTCATATCTATCATGACTTACTGATTAAAGAAAGAGCGGACTCATCCTAATACAGATTTTTCAAACTTAAAAGGGTGAGATCCATATCTAACACTGTAAATGAGACTTGTGTTATGAATAAATATTTTTGTATTTTTTTTTGTATTTTTGTATGCTTTATAGTACATTACTTTTATAAGTGGCCTTTTGGCTCTTTCTAACTCAAGGAATTTAGTTTTAGTGGCTCCTCCCCAGACTGGTAAACAATATGTAAGAACTGATTGCGTAAGCGCAATCTAGATGCTATTGAGGCATCACATATCTTAGATTTTTAAAAATCCATATAAATTTGCGCACCCGTGACGTAACAATCTCAATATGCGAATGCCAAGTTAAACAATCGTCAACTATAATTTCCAAGTATCTTGTGAACGTTATATGTTTAAGGACCTGACAATAAAAATTTTGGTCCAAGTGGCACACGTTTAAATTCTAATTTTAAAATTAAGGCTATATAGGAATATGATATCGAAACGAACCTTCTTATTTAACACCCTATAGCGAGCATTCATTTATTATTTCATTCTATCAATTAAAAACTATTTTAATAAAGAAGTTGCAATTTAAATCGGATCGATGGATCAAATGCTAACTGTTAATTAGAAAACGTCTTCAGGGATTCAATTACTGAGATATCTATATAGTTTAGTTGCAAACGATTTTCCTTAGAGAATGAATGCAATCTAAAGCTCTCTTTCTAAGTCTTATTTTGTTATAACTTCAAAATGTTCTAAATAAGTATAAAAATTATATATTTCTATGTAAGATATACAATAGTTTATTTTATTTCATTTGGGGCTAATTTTGGCTAAAATTTGCAATTTGAAAGATTATTATTGTTATTATTTATTCTTTATTGCATTCCTTAAAACAAAAGAATACAAAGGGCGGACTTAATGCCTTGAGGCATTCTCCACCAGTCAATCCATGGAGTGGTGAGAATTTGACGTAGGTGCGGCAGTATAGAATAAAATAACACTACACAAAATGATAATTAACTACATAATACATACATTTTACTAATAAATAAACAATGCATATAAGACGTATACATATATACAAATACATGACATATATATACAAATATATACATACCAATATACATATTTAAATACATATATAATTAGGATATACAAATACCTATTTTAATTAGCAATACATATTAAATGGAATAATAATAATGAATAATTTGGGCGGTGCTGCAGTCCCTTCAGCGGTGCCAAGTTGACTGTCGGTATATTGAAGTGTTGAAGTGCTTGTACAGTAGAGCTACGATAGCTATCCGAGTACAGAACCAGAGTACGAAACCTATCCAATTGCAGAGAGGTGTAAGACAGGGTGACGTCATATCCCCGAAACTCTTCACCGCTGCATTGGAAGACGTTTTCAAGCTTCTGGACTGGAAAGGATACGGTATCAACATCAATGGCGAGTACATCACTCACCTTCGATTTGCCGACGATATAGTCCTTATGGCAGAATCGCTGGAGGACCTAAGCACTATGCTCAATGACCTCAATAGTGTTTCCCAACGGATAGGTCTTAAGATGAACATGGACAAAACTAAGATCATGTTTAATGTCCATGTCACACCTATGCCGGTAGTTGTTGGGAACACTAAGCTCAAAGTTGTTGACGAGTATGTTTACCTGGGACAAATAGTCCGACTAGGTAAGTCCAATCAGAAATCAGAAATCAGAAATGTTTATTTGCTTTAAACATGGTAGTACAAAGATCTTAATATAGTGATACCAGTATGTCCTCATGTTTGACTTATAACTGTCATGCAAATTTAAAAGTAGTTACATTTGAATCTACTTAGAACTAAAAATAAGTTAATAGACTAAATATAAAATAATGGTAAACATCAATCATAGACAGAACATTACATAACATTTATAAATTGTATAATATTTTATGTCAAATTATTCAAGTCATAAATAAAGTAAACACAGAAAAGCTACAAACACAATTAAAATTCAAAAATCTCTTGGTCATCTAAGTATTCCTGAACTGAATAAAAGCACCTAGTCAAAAGCCAGGAATGTAACTTTCTTTTAAACAATGGTAATGGCAGAGCCTTGAAACATGGATGAAGCTTATTATAAATTTTGATAGCCGTACAATAACAGCTTCGTCTGTATAGTTGAAGTCTTATTCTAGGTTGCATGATCCTTTCTCGATGTCTGGCAAGTTTATTTTTGTATTGCCCTCTAGTGACAAAATAATGAGAGTGTTGTCGTACAAAAATACACATTTGTTTTATATACAGGCACGGTAGCGGTAGGATTCCAAGATTCCTGAAAAGGGTCCAACTTCGACCGAGAGGTCAATCGACGGATTCAACTCAGTTGGGCAGCGTTCGGGAAATTACGGCACATCTTCTCGTCAGGTATACCTCAAACCTTGAAAACGAGACTGTACACCCAGTGCGTGTTGCCAGTGATGACATACGGAACTGAGACGTGGTCCTTCACTGCTGGCCGGATGAGGAAGCTCAAGGTCGCTCAGCGAGCTATAGAGAGGGCTATGCTCGGAGTTTCTCTGCGTGATAAACTTAGGAATGAGGATATCCGCAGTAGAACCAGAGTAACCGACATAGCCCAACGGATTAGTAAGCTGAAGTGGCAATGGGCCGGCCATATAGCTCGAAGAACCGGCAACCGATGGGGAAGAAAGGTTCTCGAGTGGCAGCCTCTTACCGGTAGGCGATGTGTAGAGCGTCCCCCCACGAGATGGAGTGACGACCTGGTAAGACATGCAGGAAGTCGATGGATGCAGGTGGCTCAGGACCGTGCTTTGTGGCATTCTTTGGGGGAGGCCTATGTTCAGCAGTGGACTTGTGAAGGGCTGTAATGATGATGATGATGATGATTAAATGGATGAATCATGTAAAATGCGTTGTCTTCTACCCGACCAATTTTTTAAAAGCGTACTTATTGGGTGCTTTTCTGATGTCATCGGGCAAAGAGTTCCAAAGCGTGTAGCCTGAACTGTGAAGAAGTTACCATAGAACTCGGTGAAGTGAGCAGGAATACAGATTTTTTTGTTAGAAGAATAACGTGAGATGAGGAGAGATATTGAAATTTACTCTTAAGATAAGAAGGCGAAGATGGGTCATTTAAAATGGAAAAAAGAACAAGCAATATTCTGGAATTGCGCCTCTGACGGATTGTAAGCCAATTTAGCATAGATCTATATTGCGAAATATGGTCATACTTACGAAGCCGGAAAATAAATCTTATACATTTATTAAGAAGGCGTTCCAGCTTTTTACGAAGATCTTGAGACAGATCTGGATAACACACAACTACATAATCAATTATGGGTAATATGAGAAATTGGACAAGCATGATCTTAGATTTTGTGGGAAGAAAATGTTTCAGACGATACAGAGAGCATAACGTGGCAATGACATTACGAGTCACTGCTGAAACCTGGTTTATCCAATTCAACGTGCTGTCGTTTAAGATTTTTAACAGTTTTATTGAACGGAATTATAATAGTATCATAATAAATAGGAGGTAAATTTGCCAGATTAATCTTAGCTAGCATCTTTGAGCTACCCACCAGTAAAGCTTGGTATTTCAAAGGATTGACTAAAACTCCATAACGAGTAGACCAATCTTTGATAGCTGATAAGTTGTCGTTTAGTTTTTTGATCCCATTATGGATATCCCCAATTTCAGCTTGCACATAAAGCTGAAGGTCATCGGCGTACAAATGATACGAGCAGTCGAGGATGGAGGTAATAAAATTTATACAAATTGAAAAAATTATAGGAGAAATAATACTGCCTTCCTGCACACCAGCATCCACATCAGGCCAAGCTGAGGACATTTGCCCCACACAGACTGACTGCAGCCGACCACGAAGATAAAATGCAAACCATTCCAAAGCAGTAGGACCAAAATTCAGATGAGACAGTATGGAAAGTAGGATTTCATGATCAACTGTGTTGAAAGTATTTGAGAAATCAACTAGTACCAGTACTGTTATCTTTTTTCTTCCATACCTTATCTAATATTATCAGTAAAATTAATTGAAGTAGTAGTGGTACTATGACCAGCACGAAACCCATACTAAAATATACTCAGTAGATTATGTTTCGAAATGAAAGTAGAGATTTGCTTGTAAACACAAGATTCTAAAATTTTGGAAAGAAAGGGTAGAATTGATATTGGGTGAAAATAATTGGGAAATATGGGAGTAGGAACTTTTGGGAGAGGTTTTATAAAAGCCTTCTTCCATATATGACGGTACTGACCTGAATCAAGGGAAATATTGATAATATGCGAAATTGCTGGAAGAAGGTGCTCAAGTATAAATACTACCATATGTCTACTTATCTCATCATAGCCCACCGCTTTGGATTGGATTACTAAAATAGACTTTTTGACATCATTCTGAGAAACAGGAGAAAAATTAAAGGTAGAAATGTTGGGGATTTGCACAGAAGCAATGGAAGTCATAATTTGAGAGTGAATTCTAGAGTCCAATGCTTTTACAAAAGTAAAATGTTGGTTGATTTCATCGAGTGATAGAGAAGGACCACAATCCAATGCAGCTGGTCTGCAAAGACCAATAGATCTTAAAAATTTCCGCACTACAGCTGGCGAAGAGTTATTAATACTATTATGGAAATATCGGCGTTCAGCTGCACGTACCATTTGATTACACCTATTCCTGGCTGCTTTAAAAGATTGAAGATGATGCAATTTTGAAACGAAGAAAAGCTAGATTTCGTCTAGACATTGCCGACCTTACGCCCTCTATCATCCATGGGGCAGGGGGACGCTTCAATCTAACCTTGTGAACTGGAGGATGAGCATCATAGAGGCTGAGAACGTTGTGGTTAAGAATCGAGACTTTATTGTCAACGGTAGGTGTTGCAATCAAAAAGGCTAGATCGAGATTAAGAGCGTCATTCTTTAGCTTGTCAAAGTCTATTTTAGAAAAACTATGGAGATGCACTACAGTAGAAGAATATTTGGGAGGTTTAAGCTTATATAAAGCATAAATCAAGTCATGGCGTGAGATATCCAAAGCGGGTAACTGACCGTGCATAATCCCACGTTTAGGAAAAGCAGCAAGGATTAGATCAATAAATGAGTCATCGGTTCCGATATTGAAATGAGTAGCCTTTAAAGGGAGAGTAGAAAGATTAACCGACTCAATAATTGAAAGAAGCTTTTTGGAACGAGGGTAGTTTTTCAACAGATCTATAAAATCAATTCGAGACGCGCTTTGAGTCGAGCTTTCCGATGCACGGGGTTGAAACACTGACAACTTTTAATTTAATAATTACATATAATTTAAAATTTCTTGACTAAATACCCAATAACTGATTATGTTCGGACCAGGGATTTTCAAATTAGAGGTAGGCATAAATAATATATAAAGATATCCATTTAATGAAAATCTTATCCAACGTTACTATTTTCAATCAAATGTTTACCAAAAATTGTTGAAGTAGGCATTCAGGAACTATATAATATAAAATGAAAAAGTGCTTATTAAACTTCAATATCTATCAGATTTGTGATTAAAAATGCTCCTGGGAGTACAAGATTGAAACACGCATGTGGTATGATTCCGTTGTGAAATAGCAATGTTTGTAATAAACCTTAGTTTCAATCACTCACTTCTTATCTAGAATTATGTTCGTTATAACTTTAATCGAAAGTATTAGGTGCAGTTCCCGCAGGACGCCACTTCCCTCTTATTTATTCCTTTTAGGATTGATATTTCAGACATTGGATAAAAGTTATTCATGTTATAAACTACAACATAAACAAATTAAATATAACATTTGTATTAATAGAAAAGAAAAATTTCTTCACTTTTATATTCTTACTTACTTACTTATCTTCACGCACAATCCCTAACGGGGTAGCCAGAGAGAACAGATCTCCAAGTGTCACGATCCTTACAAACCTCTTTCGCTTCTTTCAGATTCATTATCTTCTTCATGCATGCACGTCTAGGTATCCGAGTACTCTTGACCCTACCCTCTTCGAGCAATTTGCTCACATGGTCTTCGAAAGTTAGTCTCGGTCTACCTCGACACCTTTTAATATTAACTTTCGCGCTATATATTTTCTTCACCATTCGGTCTTCACTCATTCGCTCAACGTGCCCAAACCACCGAAGCACGCCCTTATCAATTTTTGTTATAAGGTCATCTTTCAAACCTGGCATATTGCGAATCTCTTCGTTTCGCTTTCGGTCGGCCATGGTAACGCCGCACATTTTACGAAGAGATCGCATCTCCACTGCATTCAACTTACTTTTATGCTTTTTCTGGCATACCCAGGTTTCGCTGCCATATAACAAAGTCGGTACCAACACTGCGTTATGTATTGCAAGGCGTGCACTCTTCGCTACGCCTTGCCTTTTGACTAACGCAGTCAGGGCACCATTGACTTTGTTCCCGGCAGCGACACGCCTGTCCACATCTAAATCACATCTTCCATCCCGGCTAAAAGCACTCCCCAAGTATACAATTTCATTTACCTGTTCTAGACATTCCTGATTTACCCATATTTCACACTTTGTTCTCTCTTCGTCTCTTTCAAATACCAGAACCTTAGTTTTATTAGCATTCAAACGGAGACCTTTAATTTCACATTCCTCTTTCATACACGTGACTAATGCCCGCAGTTCTGCCTCTGATGGTGCAACAAGCACTGCATCATCAGCATACAGCAGACAATTTACTTTTATGTCACCCAATTTCACACCCAAACAGCTATCTTTCAGCTTCTGTAAACAGCTGTCAAGATACAGTATGAACAGCCAGGAAGACATGACACAACCCTGCTTTACGCCCGTTTGGACGTTAAACATGGGTGACAGGTCATGCCCTACCCGCACACAGGCTTTACAGTCACAGTAAAGAGACTGCACAGCCCTTAGCAATCGACCATCCACACCATACCCCGGCAACAGTTCCCACATTTTCTTCCTTACAAACTTATCAAATGCTTTCTCAAGATCCACAAAAGCACAGAAAATCTTCTGGTTAGCAGCCAGAAGCTTCTCCGTGATCATGCGGAGAGAAAACATTTGATCCGTGCATCCTCTTCCAGGTCTAAATCCGCATTGTGCCTCCCATAGAAATCTTTCCGATTTCTCTTGCATCCTACGTGTCAAAACCTTCGAGTAAACTTTACTTGCTAAACTGGTCAATCTGATCGCCCGATAGCACCCGCAGTCAAAATGTGAACCTTTACCTTTATATAAAGGCACAATGACTGCGGATCGCCAATCATCCGGGACATCCCCCGTCCGCCAGCACAAATTGCACAGCAGATGAAAGCTGTCCCAGACGCGAGGCCCACCATATTTGACCATTTCAGCAGTAACTCTGTCTAGTCCCGCAGCTTTACCACATTTCAAACTTCGAATCGCACGTTCAATCTCTTTCATACTGATGACCTCAGTGTCATCGAGGTCCGAGTCTGGCGTACCAGTCACGGCGTCATCCCCGGATCCCTCACTAAGATCATCACACGCATACATTTCTCTATAAAATTCGCTCCATCGCTGCATGACGTCCGATTTTTCTGAGAGGACGTCATTAGTTCTCGAAAGCACTTTGTTCATTCTTAAGGCCGTCGCACCACTTCGGGTCCTTCCAACCTCTTTCCAGAAGAGTTTGGAGTTCTCCTTAAAGTTGTACGACAACCTTTCGTCTGCTTACATTCTACACCTTTCACGCACTTCCTCAATCAGTGCTTTCGTGTGAACTTTCTGCAGCCGATATCTTTCTTTCATCTTCTCTCTCATATCCTTATCATTACTAGAGGCCAAGTAGTCTAACCATGCTTTCTTCTTCTTCTTTACAGCCTCTTTCACTTCATCATTCCACCATGCATCTCTTCTTTTACTACTGCCTCTTTTTATTGTTCCACACACTTCTTCCGCTGCACTTACCATTCCATCCCTAAGGTTCTGCCATGTTCTTTCTACACATTCATTTCTGCCATCGATGGTGTTAAGCTTTTCGGCTACCCTCGCATGATATTTGTCCCTAGTATCCGCTTCCTGAAGCTTCCAGCTTCGGATGCGACAGACCGACTGTGGTTCTGTTACTGCCGTCCGGTAGCGCCAACCCGCGAACAGACCCCTAAATCTAGTAATCACTAGATAGTGATCCGTTCCCAGGTCAGCACCCCTGAACACTCGCGTATCCATCACCTGTTTTCGCAGTCGGTCATCCACCAGGAACAAATCGATCATACTTTTATATTCAATCATGTTATATTTTTTTTTTATCTTCTCCAACTTATTTTTCAAAATCTCAAAATGTCTTTAGAACTTAGTTAAGTAAATAAGCATTTACAAATCGTTGAAGTTATTTAGAAAACGTCATAAATAAAAAATTCGATAGAGGAAAATGAATTAATAACTGCTAAAATAATAAATATGCGAGTTACAATAAACATTGCTTAACATATTTAATTATAAACTGTTAGCCTAAAACTATTATAAAAGAGCGATTATGCACGATAATACAAAACCGAAAATACTCTGTCTATCCAGATTTTTTTCGGCTCAGGGTTTGGACGCTCTTGCCGCTCCCAAATTGGTTCTCACAGTCCCCAAAATTTTGTTAGAACGGTATGATTATGTTATTAGGACATTGATAACTGCAGTCGCAATATTTTTACGATTTTCATTGAACAACCTAAATATAAAAACGAAACGAGTGTTTTCTTATATATATATATATATATATATATATATATATATATATATATATATATATAAATATATGTTACGGACGGCGAAGGGAGCCGCCGCCCCGTCGCCCCTTCATACCCCGTTGCGCCCCGCGCACCTCGCACACCGGCAGCAGATCGACGACGCTACTTACATACTGAGACGCTCTCTTGCGAGATATAAGAAGGGCGTTTTGGTCGGTGAGCTGTTCATTTCGGAAGCGGCACTCGAAGACAACAGCAAGAGAAGAAGCATCAAGAGAAATCAAGAGATACTCCATTGAAGATTGAAGAGTGAAGACTCCCCACTCTGTATATAGTTTATTAGTGCCGCATTTGTAAATATTTGAATACAGTATAGTCTACAGTACCATCTTTCCTTTAAGCAGTCCCTAGCGTAGTAATTAGTCAGTCAAACAGTTTTATACATTAAATTCATACAGTCCCTAATAATATATATAAATATATGAAATATATTCAGACTTCTTAAAGACATAACGAATGAGGTTACTACCCAACATACAGCCGTGAATTTAAAAATCCCACAAATTCGACGACGACTACGAAATTTCGTATTCGTCGTCGAATTTGTTAAAGTAAGTTATAAGTTATGAGTTAAATGGGTACATATTTTCTTTATTAATGTAATAATACTAAGTCATCTTTAATTAAACAAAAGTATATATGAGAAAGCGATCGCAAACTCAACATAATGGCAAATAGATGCTGTGTTATATAGCACTAACATCAATCCGCGATTAAGAAACAAAATTGAGATGCGTTGTCAATGCCGTATGTATACTCCCGCACTCTGTTCAAATCGCGCACGGAACTAGTGTTATTACTACCTACATTACATATAGATGGGGGAGGCTTACATGAGCAAGTGACTTAATAAATGAAAGAATAATTAATAAAAAACAGTTGTATATTTATAGCGTACGTAAAAGTGTTATTTTCAGTAGACGGTGAATTGTCCTCGTAATAACCATAGCCAATTATTTCAAGCCATTTGTTCTACGAGTGCATGTTTGTAGGCACAGCAATTTTGAAACATAATATAATAGTACGCTTGATCGCATTTTAATACAACGACACGAGAACGATTTTATAGTCGTAAGACATTTTCAAACGTTTTTGACATTATCGGTCTTATTACATACAACTGTACATATAGTAGCGGTGTAAGAATATCCACTACCCCATATGTTCCGTGAGTATAAGAGACGACGTAGGGGAATGAAACAGTAGATGAGCAGCAGCGTCTTCTTGATAACAACTCAAAATAATAATAAAAAACTGCGGTTGCCAACCCTAGCGAGCAACTACGCAAGTTATTCCCTCTAAATAGCAATCTATGAAGGAAGCCTATGTTCAGCAGTGGACTTTTGATTGGATGGATGAGTATTTGTCACGAACATACATATGTATGTAATTACTTTAAGGTCACGAAATAATCTTCACAAAAATTGACATTTGTTGTCAAATTCCGTAGTTTATATTTTAGTTCACATATTTTCTGCGAGGTATTTGACATAGACTGAAGTTGACACGAGACTAATTATAAACTACCTACATTCTTAAAAACGGTCTGTACTTTTATGTTAAAAAAATTGTAATAATAAGGAATACGCCATTTGCACTCTCCCTGATTTAAACAAAAGTTAAAAATACGTATGCGTATCCCGGGAGCAAGAATGACCTACATCAGACTTACTAAAATTTATTGTACTGTTCATAATTAGTAGGCCACTGGAAAGTTTTCGCATACACCAGCGACCTCACAAGTGCCAGTCGCCATTTGGCAGCACCTCTTCAAAAAGGCCGTTGATGTGTATGTGCGATATTTACTAACAATCAGGTTTTGTCTAATTTAAATTACCTTCATACAAAGTTGCTATTTTTTTCCTCCGACATACACGTTTCTTTGCGAAGTATGCCTTCACCGCCGAACACGTGGTAAGTAAGCACTTCAAATTGCAATAAACAGTTCCATTGTTATTTATTTAAAATTATTTATTTATTTATTTATTTATTTACTAACTCACGATTGTTATTACAGGAGTGGAGCCTAATGCAACAATGTGGCCACTAATGTAAAAAAGACAAATAGTTTAATGTCACCCTCTCGAATTCCGCCAATGTACAATTAAATATGTCTAATCGTTGTGCTACGATGTTAAGGCCTTAACAGTCGTTGAAATGCCAAAATCGTGGATATTTAAGTAAAAAAATCTCAATAACTGTTCATTTAATCCACAAAAAAAAAATACAGGGTAACAGAAGAGGATTTAGTAAATGTTTTTAATTTAACATAATTGTATTTTTGTCAACCCTTTATTAGAAAAAAAATCCCCAAAGAGTACCTATCTTTATCATATTTTGCAATATTTCTCCAAAACGGCACAAGCTTTTTAAATAGTTCTTACACTAAAAAAAAAGGTCTTGAAAATATTAATTTTTTAATTGAGAGTTTTATTTTTATTATCCGTTTTATAAGAGAATATATAATTTTTCCCTGAAATTGAATATATTTACGCGAGCGCGCATGCTCCGTCGCCATGTAAGCTCTGTGACAGTCCGTTTTCGGACATCGTCGAGGGTGGACCGCACGTCGGTGTTGGAGCGACTCCATTCAAATATATATTAGTTTTTTAAAAGTTTATGCTCAATTATAAATATTTTTATGACCAGAAATACTTAATTTACTTAATATCTGTACACTGGTAACTGTAAATATCATTTTCTAAATAAAAAGCGACGTTGATTAGTCAAATTGAAAAATGCATTTTTATATAATTTAGATGTGGAACGACGAACATGGTCTCGTTACTTAGATTTCGATAGTTTTTAATACCTATGTAATTTTATTGTTGCATATTTTTATTAATTAGTTGATACTGAATTTTATAATTATGTATTACAATAAAACGCTGTTTTTATGAGTATGACTTTATAAAATATTATTGGGGAGGGAAATAAAGATACAGATACTTACATTTAGTTACACTGTTATCAAATTAAATCAAACAATTTAAATAAATAAAAGAATGGTGCTTACCTAAGTATAAATAACTATATAAAGACATTCTTGGGTTTATGGTTTTATTTTTGTGTGACAAACTATCATCTAAAAAATGTAAAAATTTTAATTTGGAGAGGGGTTTCTCTACGTGATAAAGTTAGAAATGAAGATATTTGCATTAGAACCAGAGTAACTGACATAGCCCAACGGAATATTACAGTGAAATGGCAATGGGCTGGTTATATAACTTGAAAAACAGATAAAAAATAGGAAGAAAGGTCCTCGAGTGGCAACCTCGTACATGTAAGCGAATTAGTACTCAACCTTTATTCCTCTTCACATATTCTCATACGCTTTTCTTCACACACACACACACACACACACACACACACACACACACACACACACACACACACACACACACACACACACACACACACACACACACGCACGCACGCACGCACGCACGCACGCACGCACGCACGCACGCACGCACGCACGCACGCACGCATGCACGCACGCACGCACGCACGCACGCACACACACACCAATAGGTCGCAAATAATACTTACCTAGTACTATTAGGCAAGAGTGAATAGGTTTTTGTTAAGTCAGTGCAATTCACCATCTTAGACTACATAACCACTTATCGATGGGATTGTAGTTGCTTTACTACTTGCTAGGTAAAAATAGTAAAAAAGAATTTACCCTGTGAAAGTTTGCATTTAGATATAATTTTTCTAACCAACCATAAAAATATGATGAGAATATGTATATAAGTATAAAGGTTACCTCACACGGGACAGTAATAATATAATATTATATCTTCCATTATCTACACATGAAAAATTTTAAAATCTCTGAATCCCAGGTATGTTCATATTAAGAGGCTGAATAGAGCCACATTGATATGCATGGGGATCGTTTTATAATTTCACGTCATTATCGAAAAAAAATTGTACGTATTTCAGGTGGCGGTTTGCAAAATACGATTCCACAAAAATTAACTCAATAGAAAATAATTGCAAAGTTGCTTCTAAAAATACTTAAATTTTCAACGTCAATTTTTTCTTACGTGGTAGAGCCATGCTGCAGCTATATTAGTAGTTGGTATAGTTGTAGCACGAATGGGTCGGCTTGACCGGGAAAGGGCCACGCTCTCACGGAATAACATGTAAAATAGCAGTTTAACCCTGTTGTGTTTCGTATGGTGAGTGTAGAGAACCGGAGAAACTTTTTACTGGAAACGAGGCATTACATCTTAGTCCTCACGGGTGATAACGCATCTACATTTTGATACGTAATCGAGAATAGATGTAGATGTGTATAGGCCATAGCAAAGTGGTTGCTATGGCCCATACACATCTAAATGGTAAGTGTACCATCAGGTGGACTGTGTGCTCGTTTGTCACCCTTATTCTATTAAAAGAAACTTTCTGAGATTTCAGTAAAATAATGTTAAGTATTGTTATATGTAAATAAAGCTATTGGGCTATTTTGATTTGTAATAAAGTGATTTTACTTTATAGGTTAAATAATTTATTTACCTTTCTATATCAAGAACTGTTTTTCTGTCACTCCTATTGAATTTGACAGTGCTTGCTGAAATTTAGCATCTTTAGATGGATCAGAATCGTGCGCTGATCCGGCTGTTAGATATTGCAAAAATAATCTAAAATATTTATTTTTACTTTCATGCCGAAGACTACCTTGTTTTATTTTATTACGGTCAAATAATATTTATTAGGTTATAAAGCAAGTATTTTTGTAAATGTTGTGTATGTAAATGTAAATGTTTTCATTAATTTATTATTCTATTGTTTACAGTTATTATCACGTCTTAGCTTTACACCAAGAATTACATTAGAAATTCTTGATGGGATGCGATGTAACGCGCACATTATTTTCATCAAGAACTATAATATATATATTTGTTTTTTTTTTACCAGTAAAGTTTCAACAAAATCTTAAAAAAGTATAACGAATTAAAAAAATGCTAATAATTATATAATTTCAAGTCAGTGTTTTACATTTAAAGATCAGTTATAAAGAGCCAAAGTTATTATTTTCATTTTGATTAATTTAATTCGCGACTAAAATAAATGTGAAAGGGCTTTTATCTGCAATAATAATTTTCGTCAAAAATAACATAGACTTATAAAAGTCATATACACGGTCAATCATACTGAAGATTATCAATTGTACTACAAAATATTTAAAAGACTATTTCCAGTATAATGACACGAATATCATCATTTATGTTTGACTGGCACACTTAAAAGTTTTATCACATGGCTAAATGATTGACTTTTATATTATGATAAGGTCATGCTTTTCTATAAATAGTTGCAAGAAATTTTAAATCACGGACCTATTGGTTTGTTTTACTTTTTACTTAATTAGTGAAAAACAAGATGGACTGATCTAAATAATGAAGAAAATCTGTTTACTTTCTTGTGTAAAAAGTGCTATTTAGAATTTTATGCAAATGATAATTAAAGTTTCTATGTAAATAAGTGTAACATAGCGGGTATTATATTCAATGGTAGCGGCCATTCATATTTGCAAAGCCAGCATCATTTTCTGTACAGAAACCGGCAAAGTGTTGCTCAAGGCATATTAAACAAAGCAGCTGATAAAATGTTACACTCATAACTGTTAACAAAAACTGTTTCCGCAAATGGTCTTATATATAATAATAACTATTCCGCCGTGTTAGGTGCAGGAGCTATTATAAGAAGGAGAAGAGGTAAAATTTTGTTTTAGAAATGCGCAATCAATATTGTTTTGTCTGAAATTGAGCATAAAATAAAAAATAACTTCAGCCAAAGAGCATAACTGGCATTATACTCAGGCCCATCAATTGGTATGGAAAACAATAATTTTACCAGGTTTCAAAAAACCAATCAAAATTCAAAAAAACATAAATATTAAAATCAAAAAATGTATATATGTATGTCTATACATACATATAATGATTTATGGCCGCTTAATAACTGACGGTGACTCAGTATAACATCCTACAGTCACGCCGAAATTAAGAGATTGTCTTCTCTTATGGCCGCTTAGTCAGTTACTAAGCGGCCATAAGAGAAGACAATCTCTTAATTTATTAAAAGTTTTATCACATGGCTAAATGATTGACTTTTTTATTATGATAAGGTCATGCTTTTCTATAAATAAGCCGCTTAATAACTGACGGTGACTCACTATAACATCCTACAGTCACGCCGAAACTAAAAGGAGAGAATCACTTTAGAAAAGGTAATAACTTATTGTAGAAATTTTGTGATAAATTTAAAAAAATTATAAACTTATCCAAGTTAATCTAACTTAGTCTAACTTATCCTTATGCGTTACAAAAAAAACAAATAATAAAATAGTGAGATGGCGTCAGTTTTTAAGAAGATATAACAAAAATAAACAAAAAAATAAATTTCAAAAAAGTTCACTATTTAATTGATTATATACCGCTGACATTTAATCACGCTTTTCGAAACCACGCCAATTGTAAACAATACTTGTGTGAAAAGACAAAATCTTCTTTTCAAATTTCCGCCGAGTTGTAAGTAGAAGGCCAAATAGGTCATGTGTCAATTTTAATTAAATATATTTTATATGAAGTGATCTTGACTACGTTTCATCAATAAACATTTGGTAAAAATTAAAACAGGAATGTTACAATTGTGTTTACAAAAAACATTATTAGTTGAACCTTGCAGCTTGTTCATTATTTTTATTATAAATACCTATAAATGTATATATTATTAATAAGTAGTTGCCACAATATTTTGGATTATTTTTTATTTTGCCCTATCTGTAATGTTCTACGCTCTATAGAAAATGTGGCGTATGACATGACTGACAATCTTTCGAACGTTTTATCTAGGTACAAAGAAGTTTTACGTTTTCGTCGCCTCCACATGATATTTTTGTTAGCATAAGGTACCCTTCTATATCTGAAACGAATATAAATATTGTTACAAAGTAAAGTAATAGGCTATACAAGGCCCTCTACTGGACACAGGGCTCTTTTTTATTTCTGAGAGGGTTTTAGGGCAAGGGAATGCCCGCCGTACTTCCCCAATGCGTGTTGACGAAAATTGCAATTACAAATTTCATTCGTGCTGTCGGGGATTAAACCCGGGAAAATTTACAGCGAACGCTTTGAACCAGATCTACTAATACGATACAAATAAATACGATTTAACATATATAATTAAAAACTCTCACGTACTTGAAACTTGAACACTTGATAGCTCGTGACGCCTACCGGACAAAGCTACATCACAATATAATTGAAGATGCGTAACCGCGACATAATTCTCAGTGATGCGCAAGCATAACAGGCAGTATGTCACTTATATAATTTTCATCTCTGCAGTCTATTAATCTTTGCACTTTTATAAGTAATACAGAACGTAGTTGCTAGACGATGTTGACGTCGGCTAAAATCTCTGCGATCGCCGTTTCGTCAAGGTCATTCAGGCTAGTTAAAGCCTTAAGCATTCTAGCTGCACGAACAACCGGTGCGTACTTTAAGATATTTGTACAAGCAACTGGTACGTCCAGCAACCCTCTACGTTTACGCCATCGCATTACTACTAAGGAAGACCTTTCGGCTGTTGTAGGTGCTTCAGACAATGAATATAATGATGCTGTCAGAGGCGAGAAGTGTCCATCTGCTTCCTCCGTAGCTGCGGCCTCATCTGACCAGCTGTCGAAGGCTAAGAGATCCGCTAGACATAAAAAATAATCCTCATTGTTGTTTGCATACTTTCTGTGTAGTTTTTATTCACTTCCAACAATTCGCACTTCATATTGTCACTGTTCATTACATATTTCCTTATAGGTACTTTTGTTTGTGGATCTATAGGTATGTGAATTTCTTTCTGTGGTGGGTACCTTTTTCATTTTCTTGAATGTTTTTATTTAAAAATGTTACTTTTGCTAACATAGTGAAGTATGTTATTAATGTCAACAATATTCATCGGTGCATATCTGACACTGACATATTGTCAGTGTCATGATATGTAAGTTGTCAGAGATAGGCAAAGATCGCACGACCATACAGCTTTTTTTTTATTGTACTAGTTTAGTTAGCTTATTCCTCACTGTCATTCAGTTATTGCATTGGATTTTGTCTTAGCCATATCAATAATTTTCTGGCCATTTTTTTTTCTTTTTGTTAATTTTCTTTTAAATTTTATTTTTTGGTTTGTTTTCGAATTTTGTTTTAATGTGTTTCTCCTAAGTTTTTATTTAGTAAGTAATAAGTTATTTATGTTTAGGATATCGTACTAAAGTTTCACTAAATAATTACTAATTTGTAATAATCGCTTGCTTGATGTCATTATCTTAGTTTTTAATACTTATGTTATTGATTTGTTATTTGTGATCAATGATGTCCAGATTTCTTTTTTTTTTCTTTTTCACTAATTGAAAATAAAATAATGCTGTTTAAATATTCTGTTATGGTTAAGCGGCGGGATTGGTAGTAGACATAATATTGCCTTTTTTATTATAATATATACGTGTTATTTTGATATTTACTTATATTTTATATTGTACTTATTTATGTATATTTGTTTATAATGTCCGATGATGAATCATTCTATTCTGCTAACGATTCTTCAACAAGCCTTGACTCTTTCGATGAGCCGGAAACTCTCCGCAACGTGCTTGATAAATCTTTAGAACATCTTCCCTCTTCTTTTAAAGTCTGCCATTTGAATGCACAGAGCATACCCTCTCATTACTCTGACCTTTTAGATACTTTCACTTCTGCCTCTTCAAATGTGCAGGCCATTCTAATTTCTGAAAGCTGGCTGAAGCCCTCTCTTTCAAATGTTTCTTACAGCTTACCAGGCTTTGTCTTGATTAGAAATGATAGATTAGGTAAGGGTGGGGGAGGTGTTGCAATTTATCTACGGTCCGACTTACGTTATTCTGTAATTGCATCCTCACCTTCACAATACTCTGCTTCGGCTGAATATTTATTCTTGGAAATTCAGGTGGGGCGTTCCAAATTAGCACTTGGGGTTGTTTACTGTCCTCCTTCTGTTGATTATTTCTCCAGCCTAGAAATGGTCTTAGATTCTGTATGTGCAGACTATACACATCACATTATCATGGGCGACTTCAATACTGACCTCCTCAAAACTTCTTTGCAATCAAGTAAGCTCATAAATATCTTGTCTTCAGTAAATTTATCCATCCTTCCCTGCTCTCCTACTCACCATAACCTTGACTTCCCGGATACCTGGCTAGATCTAATAATCACGTCCTGTCCTAATCTAGTCAATAAATATGGTCAGTTGTCAGCTTCCGGCTTTTCGCGTCATGATTTACTTTACCTTGCATATAGGTTGAAGTTTGCAAAAGTTGAACCCGAGATACTTTTGGTTCGCTGTTACAATAAAGTTAACCCAACGAAGCTTCTGATTGATGCAAAGGCCATCGACTTCTCGCCTGTGTATTATGCGTCATCAGTTGACGATAAAGTATCTATTTTCACTAAATTAACACTGAAACTGTTTGATGCGCATGCACCGGTGAAATCTATTAAGGCTAAGCGGCCACCAGCTTCGTGGATAACGAAGGGTGTGCGCATGGCGATGACTCGACGCAACCGAGCTTTCAGAAGGTTTAAGCGTGACAGGAGCAATGCGAATTGGGACTTGTACAAAATTGCTCGCAATCGTTGCAACCAAATGGTAAGGGCGGCAAAGCGTCGTTACTTCTTTGACAATATATCTAGTGCTTCTTCGGCGGATACTTGGAAATTTCTTAATTCTCTTGGTCTATGTAAATCCTCCACTATGAAACATAACATCCCATTCCCTCTAAATGACATAAATTCCTATTTTTCTACAGGTTCCTCACTCTCTCCAGTTATTAAATCCCAGTCAATCTTAGAAATTAATTCCAAGGCCAAACCTTTACAAATACCCTTCTTATTCTCGCTTGTCTCTGTTAACGATGTTCGTAAAACATTTGCTTCTATTAAATCAAAAGCAGTGGGTTGTGATAATGTGAGTCGTGCTATGATCTCTTTAGTTCTCGAACCCTTTCTTCCAGTCATTACTCACATCATTAATTTTTCTCTGTTGTCAGGGGTATTTCCTTCTTTGTGGTGTAAAGCCTATATAATTCCGCTTCCTAAAATTTCAAACCCCTTGCAACTCAATAATTATAGACCTATTTCTATTCTTCCATTCTTATCAAAGATCCTGGAATCTATAGTTCACCGGCAAGTATCAGGTTTTATATATAATAATAACTTGCTCACTCAATTTCAGTCGGGCTTTCGTCCCGGACATAGCACCACCACTGCACTTCTTAAAGTTACAGAGGACATTCGGGATGGCTTGGAGAATAGAAAGGTCACTGTGCTTGTTCATGATATTCTCCTCGCTATGCTCGGTAATCTAAACTTCTCCTCCATTGCTTTAAATTGGTTCTCCTCCTACCTTTGTGGTCGCCAACAAGCTGTTCGAGTTGGTAATCATTTGTCTGACTGGTGTCAGCTTGTATCTGGGGTGCCACAGGGTGGAATATTATCTCCTTTATTGTTCTCTATTTTTATTAACTTCCTTTCCTCTCAACTTTGCTGCTCTTACCATTTCTACGCCGACGATTTGCAAATTTATACTCAGATTGATGTGGATCACATTAATAATGCTGTTATGAATATTAATACAGATTTATTAAATTTAAGCAATTGGGCTAGCAAATTTGGCATTCTAGTGAATCCTAACAAATGCCAAGCAATTTTGATAGGAAGTGCTCGTCAGTTATCTAAACTTGATATTTGTTCTGTCGCTCCTGTCATGTTTGATGGATCATGCATCCCTTATTCCAGCACTGTGAAAAACCTAGGCCTCTGTATGGACTCAACTCTCAATTGGTCCACTCACATTCAAACAATAAGTGCTTCAGTTACTGCTAAGTTGGGTGCCCTAAATCGCCTTAGAAACTTCCTTCCGGTCAAGGTAAAGATAACTCTGGTGCAGTCTCTTATTTTGCCCATTATTGATTACGCTGATGTGTGTTGTACTGATCTTAATGAGAACCTTCTAGACAAGCTGGATCGTCTCGTAAATAACTGTGTCCGATTCATCTTCTGTCTTTGCAAGTTTGACCATGTTTCCTCCTATAGATTTCAGCTAAATTGGCTTCCCATTCGCCAACGGAGGCAAGTCAGGACACTTCTCACACTTTTTTCTATTTTATTCGACAACCGTTGTCCCGTCTATTTGAAACGTAAGTTTCAATTTCTATCTGATACGCATAATAGACCTCTACGTTCTTCGGAGACTCTTACGCTCTCCATTCCACTTCACCGTTCCGGTTTCTCTTCTTCCTCGTTTGCTGTACGAGCTGCGCGACTTTGGAATGCACTGCCTGAAACTTTGAGACAACGCTCCAACAAAGTAACATTTAAAAAGTATGTTAAAGAACATTTTCTGCCGACTTCCAAAAAGGAGCCGGTACTCAATTCGACTGTATGTTTTTTTTTTCGTTTTTTTTTATGTGTGTTACCTCAGAACTTTTTTCTGGGTGAACCGATTTCGATGATTCTTTTTTTATTTGAAAGCTGGTACTTCTCGTGTGGTCCCATATGAATTTGATCAAGGTCAGACCAATAGTTTTTAAGTTATTCTTAAATAACTTATATTGAAGTCGGCTATACAAAATTTTTAATTTTAAATTATGTTTATCTGAAAGTCGTAAAGAACTCCTAAGTTGGCGTCACCATCTTAGTTAATCTGTGTTAATAGCTAATTTCATCATAATATGTTTTTTACGTATATATGTATATTTGTGTGTATATATGTATTTATATGTGAATTTGTGTATATATATATATGTATGTATGTGGTTTGTATATATATATATATATATATATATATATATATATATATATATATATATGTGTATGTATGGTATATGTATTTTTTTTCTTTTACCTTTATGTTTATATGCTATAATTTCTAAATTCATTATATTTCTTATTCTTTACTGTTATGTATTATAATAACCGCCTTCGATATTTTTCCACTCCTCAAGGTTGACAGGCAGAGAATGCTTTAAGCATTATGTCCGCCTTTTGTACTTATATATTTTATAAGGTTCAAAAAAGTTAAATAAATAAAAAAATAAAATAAAACCCTCCCCTCAGCCTCCGTCGCAGCCTAGAATTAGGCACGAGGAACCGCAGTGATTCCAGAATATCCGGATTGTTTATTCTACCACGTAATATCAAGTATATATACTTAAGTAGCGCAAAGTTCCGTCTAACCTCCAACTTATAATATCCAACCATTCCTATTACAATTATATTATATATATTATTATGATAAAAAGGGTACACCCCGTATTGCTTTAAATAAAGGTACCGCGTAAACTTATTCTGTACTTTTTCCAGCATGAGGTTATACTTGGTTTCATAAGGACTCCAGATGATAGCACTGGTTTCTAGATTGCTCCTTACTAAAGCATTATATAATGACTTCACGGCGGCAGTGTTGAGGAAGTCATGCGTTTCACGCATTATGAAGCCCAGGTTTTTAAAGGCCTTTTTACACACCTGTACAATATGAGTACGAAACGTCACGTCCTCGGTAAATAAGACGCCAAGATCACGTATACAGACAACGCGATTGATGACATCCCCTTCCATGAGGTAGTTGAAATGTATCGGGTATGTATATAAATGTATATATGTTGAAATGTATATATAAAGCGTCTTTATTAAACAGCACCAATGTAGTAGCCCATTTAATACGTTCAGTTTATATTGCAGCTGGAACGTAACAAGTAAACAGAACGAGGGAATGTGCGCGGAGAATTTCGCTCTTACGAGTATAGTGTCTTTATTTCATGCAAATGTTTTTTTCTAAAAGAGAAATGGAATTAATAAATTTTTTAAGGAATATTTTAGGTTATGGCGTTATAGACATTTGTTCCTTAGAGAGTTACAGTCCCAGAAAGACTTCATGGCTGATAAATTACGTTATAACCACATAAAGAATCGCGATCGGCCAAATAACAGGTTCGAAGGTGTCAGATGTTGTCAAAACATTTATAAAGTATGACGATTGTGATAAACCATCTCTGCAAGAGGAGAAGCCCATGTCCAGTAGCGGGTTTTAATTGCCTGATGCCGCTGTAGAAGAAGAAGAATGTGGAAACCGTAGAGAGCATGAATGAATTCTTAGTGCAAAGATGATGACGTCATTGTCCTAGCCGATTTCTACCTTAGCGATAATAATGTCCGCAAGATCGAATCCCGGTTACGGTGGCCGGTGTCAACGGACACTAGCTGTCTGCGTAGGTCAAGATTCTTGTGCACAAGTGTGTGTGCAAACACATATGCATTATTTATTATCATTCTTATTAGCATAGTCCGATGGGATGCAATCCAATACGAAAGGAGAGAGATCTGGTGCAGAATCGACGGCTGTCCTAATCACGGGGTAGAAACACAGTCAATTTTCTGACTCCGGGCGGCTAGAGAAAATTTCTATGCAGAAAAATCCAATACATTGATCGGTAGTCGCGATTACTACCATTAGACTAATGAGGCAGTCAAAATACCGACAGAAACTACGCTATGAGTAGGTGAATTATAGAACACACATTTTGTACTTATTTATCCACGTCGGTTACAATATTTACGCGATGTGATTTACTATGTTTAAAACAAGTTTTTAAAACATTGTGGAATTGGCCACTGACAAAAAATATTGCACTGGTTTTTTGTACATATTTATTTCATGTATTGCTTTACAATTATTTAGGTATTTAAATAAATATTGCTATGAAAGTAACACTAAATTCAATTTAATTTTTCATTTGTTCATCGATTTGCATAAAACTACTTTTAGTACCTTCAGATTTTTTAATTATTAATTTTTAACCAAAATTAAAAATTTATAATTAAAAAAGCTGAAGGTACTCCAGCTTAACTTTTACATCGGGACGTCAATCACCTCAGTCCCCCGTGACCATGGGTGCTGTAAAGTAACCAAAACGTTGGGAATTAATAAGTAAATAACTAAACGCGATATAATCCGTAAAATTAGTTTTATACGTAAATATAAGATGATTTCTTATATTTACGTTAAGTAAATCGATTTGTTTTACGGAATAAAGTCGCTGTCAATTTTTGCCGCGTAAACTTGTGTATAAATAATAAATTATTATCCGTTTAATTTCTTCAAAAATATAAATAGTTGATGTTTTTTGGTTTTATTTTCCCTTTTGTATGCCTCACTCAATAACACTCGAAAGCTATGCCCTCACAACATGGCTGAATAGTAAACCCATTGTTAATTCGTGAATTGTGTTGCAGCTAATATATGCGTATTCTTGACACAATTATTCGACGCTACCATAGAACCTTGCAAAAAAGCTTTACTTCAGATAAATATAATAAAGAGGATGAGCATTTTGTATTTCTTTTGTGTAAAATTTATTGTTATATTAAAGTTAATATGTGAGGGGGAAAGTTTTGTTTGTATAAAATTGAAACAAAATATTTTTGAATGTGTTCTTTTTATCCGGCTATTTTTAATACTTATATATAAAGGATATTAAGAAAAAGAAAAATAAAAAGTAAAAAACACTTTCCCTCCATGTTTCAATGGTTTTTCTGTACGCCAAAATGTGTGAATCTAACGAAAAAATTCAGTACATTCTGAAGTTTTATAAAAAAAAAAAAGATAAAAATGCGAATAAAGCAGCAAAAAAATTGTGACGATTATGGACCTAATGCAGTGTCAGTAAGAGTAGCACAAAGTTGGTTCAAGCGTTTTCACTCCGGAAATTTTGATGTCAAAGATGCTTCACTCGCTCCACCAGCCCAACCAGCTCGCTTTGGCCGCCCTCATACGGATTCGATGACATTTTTGAAAAAAAAAATGGAGCATGATCGACATTTTAGCAGTAACAATATAGACGAGGAGTTGAGAATTAGCCACAATACAGTTTTGAACCATTTGAAAAAGTCTAGCTATACAAAAAAGCTTGATATTTGGGTACCACACGAGCTCACGGAAAGAAACCTAATGAATCGTGAACTCATTTGCGATTCTTTATTGATACGTAATGAAACCGAACCATTTTTGAAAATATTGATCACCGGTGATGAAAAGTGACCTACAAAACCTACGACAAGAAAGTGTAAAAAAAATCATGATCAAAGGGTAGTCAAGCTCCAAAGGCAGTAGCCAAACCCGGATTACCACGCAAGAAGGTGATGCAGTGTGTATGGTGGGATTGGAAGGGCATCGTTTACAATGAGCTTTTACCGCAGGGCAAAACCATTAACTTGGATCTCTACTGCCAACAACTAATGAAACTCAAGCAAGCAAGAAATTGAGAAAAAAACGGCTGGAATAGATAAACAGAAAAGGAGTGGTCATCATGATAACGCCAGATCAAACACATCTTTGGCCACTCAGTAAAAATTGAGAGAGCTTGGTTGAGAAATGTCAATGCATCTACCATATATTCTTGACCTTTTACCCTTAGATTTTTACCTGTTTAGGTCTCTGCCGAATTTTTGGGTAGTGTTAAGTTAACATCAAGAGAGAACTGTCAAGACTATTTGTCGCATTTTTTTTAATCAAAAACCCCTAGAATTCTACAGCAAACGGGATTATGCCACTAACTACAAAATGGAAATAAGTTATCGAACAAAATGGCATAGATATATTACAAGTAAATGAAATGAAACTACAAAACTGTCTTGAATTTGTCTTTAAAATACGAAGAAACTTTTTCCCCGACCTAATATAATGTCATATATCGTGGCGAATACATTTATAAATACTGAGTTTATAATTTTGGGGCATACTTAAGGGGAGCCCTATTTTTAGCAGTAGATTTGTGAAAGGCTGTAATGCTGTTGATGATGATGATAAATAAATTCACTACTCTCTCGAGTACAGACCCACATATGGTGTAGTTGATATATTGCTAACTATATCGAAATTTAGGAAAATAACTAGGAGATTGGCAGCAACATCTTCCTAATAACAATAAAAAATAAAAAACCCGCGGTTGCCAACGCGCCTGCTAAGCGTGTCAACTATGACAAATATAGATAATATATATTGAGGGAGTCTCTAGAAGAGGCCTATGTTCTGCAGTGGACTTTTGACAGGCAGTTACTGTAACAGTAACGGAATATGGACTTTCCCCCAAAGATTGCCTTTTATTAGTATTGGCTACACTCCGTAAGCGGGTTAGCAACCGCCGTTGTTTTTATTCTTTGAGTTGTTATCAGGAAGACTCTGCTGTCCATCTCATGTGTTTATTCTTTTTGTCACTTCTTAAGGCACCCCGTCATGATATGAGTTAGTCAATTTTCTTACGCCACCACTACACGGCAGCCACAATTAGTTAAAGATTGTATAACGAGTAACATACAACCTTTATTCCATCCATTAGAGCCTATATAGTCCACTGCTAAACAAAGGCCTCCCCCACAGATTGACTCGAAGGTAATCCCCCAAAAAAGAGATTGCCTGCTAAGTGTGGCAACTATAGCAAAATCCTTCCTTTGATGTTATTTATTTTCTTTGATATTTTTTTCATACATTGTTGGCTTCATTACTACCAATTGATCTCTCCGAGAATTTTCATGCAAATTATTATACTACAAAAATCTCTATTTTATAGTTTGTTGTCTAGAAGGAACAATTCGTCTGGAATTTAGTGGAAGGTGGTTTAAAAATTTCGATTACATACATACAATGTTAATATTATAGCAAAAAGCGCTAATTAGCCACAGACCAGCGACCGTCTCGTTGAATGAAATTAATAGGGTGACGATGTCATGTTATGTCTAGGCTGTTGATTGAACGTAATATATTTATATTTTCAGTTTTAACTTAAGACAAAAAAAAGTATATACGAAAGAAATAAACGCGATTCACAAATTAAATGGCATAAGAAATATATTTTATTTTTTTATATAAATCATGTGACAAATGAACTTACAGTCTCCCTGGTGGTAAGTGGTTACTGTACTTCATAAACACTTGCAGGCAATTTCAAACAAAGATGGCTACAGATGCATTGTCATCTTTGAGGTCTTAAATGGAATGCCTCACAGGCATTGCTATTTGGCGGCAGAAATAGGTTAGTACCCACCCAGGCGGACTTCTAGGCAGAAAAGAAGTTATACCACCTAGCACAACTTCCTAGTGAAATAGACAACCACCAGCGATATTTGCGAACCGATACGACTGAAGGAACTTCAAGATAAGAGCCTACAATTTTTTTAAAGGCGGGTTGGGAACCGCATGAATGTTTAAAATCAAACGTTTTGAGCAAAAAGTTTAATATTTTTGTTCGATTTATATTAAAGGTACCTGCAGGTACTTTTTTATTTCTTAACCTACACAAATGTGTAAATAAAAGTCAAAAGAATTATTAAGGGTACCTAAATGAGTTATAATTTTGCATTCAGTTGTTTTTATGTTTTAATTTAATAGTTCATGCGAAATATAAATTACACGTGTTACATTCTAAAGTTCGAAATGTTTAAACGATGTACCGAAAAAAAAATGTTTAACTTTAAGGTTCTGTCAATTAAAAACAGTAGTGCTCTAATGTGTTGATAAGTGTTATAGTTTATTCAGAGTATTATGTAGTCGACAAAATTAGCATTTGATGTTGAGAGTTTAGTGGAAGGCGTACTTAGTGTGGCGCTCAATGTTAAATGGAAGTATGCTGTCACTCTATGATACCGCGGACACATTATTTGCCGCTGTTATCGATCAACATTTGATACATGAGTAGCACGTGTGATGTGATTACATGCGTGCGAGTGTCGGGCCATTCTACAGCTGGACTGCCGGGTCCAGCTGTAGAATGGCCTGGTTTCGACATACGTGTATGCTGCTAGCGTTGCGGTTGTCGTGTCAGAGCACACGTATGATGTACATGGCGGTGCCTCAGAAGTTGTACACTATGTGTGCGCGGAAGTCGTGTACTCTGTATGAGTGGAAGTAGTACACTGTGTGCGTAGAAGTCATATACTCTGTGTGCGCAGAAGTTGTGTTTTCTGAACATGCATCAAGCTCTGTCCTGGCAGGCAATATTCTGGTTCACGTTTTTAACGTGGTTCACGTGTTTAACGTGGGAACTTGCAAGTTCAAGTAAGAGTATGTATAAGATGCTTCTTATGGAGATGTATGCATACATGTGAAAGCAGAGCTTTATTAAAGTCTGCAGTATGATAGCGTATTTCTGTTTGAGGGCCTCGTATGCTTGATGGATGAGAGGATAGGCAACGGTGTATGATGTCTTGATAATTAACAAACTGTTTTTCACGCAGATCACGATGACGACAAACCCGACGATACCTGTGAACCCTCAGGTGCTCCTACTGCTTCCGTTGATGTTTCGAGTGCATGATGCGGCGCAGCGTCTTGCTGGTGCTGGTGCTGGTGCGTGCTGGGTTGCTTTAATATCCACGTGCGCTTGCCTTATGCCTGCCGCAGCAACAAGCAGTGAGCGAAGTCAACAAACGTCAACGTTTGCTATATGAGCAATTCCAGCGGTGTGCTAAAGAATACTGGTGAGTCGTACCCATTTTATTACGATTCTGGCGTCGAATGCTCTCTCATTAAATATTGTGTTGCGGCAAAGTTGTCGTGAAGCGACAATTAAATACAAAAGAATCTAACCTAACAGCAACAAAACAACAAAAATAGAACGATAACAAATAATATATTTAAAATTTAAAAGATATTTACAATTTTATATAACAAAATGGAGTATGAAGATGAGGATGGATGTCATGATTTACAATTATTTAAAAAAAAAAGATAATAAAAAAAGGATTAGTGTTGAAGTTGAGCCCGAAGATGCAAAGTGTACAGTAAGTGCTCTGAGCACGCACAGCGTAGGTGAAGGTGTGGGCGTCTCTAGGCGACGACCTCAGGTGAATGCGGAGGTTTGCAAGATCCGGCGACTTCAGGCAAGACGGGGGCTTGCAGGATCCTCAGCGACTTCAGGCAGGACAGAGGCTTGCAGGATCCTCAGCGACTTCAGGCGGGACAGAGGCCTGCAGGGTCCGGCGACTTCAGGCGGGACAGAGGCTTGCAGGGTCTGGCGACTTCAGGCAGAGCAGAGGCCTGCAGGATTCGGCGACTTCAGGCAGAGCAGAGGCCTGCAGGATTCGGCGACTTCAGGCAGAGCAGAGACTTGTAGGATCCAGCGGCTTCAGGCAGGACAGAGGCTTGCAGGATCCCGGGGCAGTGCGGCCCCGGGATAAGGCCTTTAGGAGATGCTTCGAATTTGAGAACTGAAGCGAGACTGACTTTCTTGACCGATTGTTCGGCTTTTATACCTTTTTAGAGAGAACGGAAAAATTATTTAAATTAAACGCAAATTTTTTGTAAATGGCTAAGAGGAAAGAGTATTTATGTGGAATTATCGAAGTAGAAACAACAGACCAGTAGCGAATTTGAATATAATTGTCATGACAACCGGATAAACAACGATGTCAAAACATGTCAAATTTTGGTTTTAGGCTCGTAATAGAAAAACGGCAAGATTTAAGTGAAAAATGAGATATTATTGATATAGGAAAAAAGGTAGCGCACCTGCGCGCACAAAGCCCGAAATTGCAGAGTTACGGAAAACTAAATAAAAGATCGAAAAAGGTAGACTCCATTGACACCAATTTAAAAGTGCTGATTGTGTGAAAATACGAAGTAAAAATGATTTCTTATTGTGTTCTTATGGTTTAAAATCGTTACAGGATCCTATGGAAATAAAGGTGATGTAAAATATCCAGTTTTGAGGTGGATGCAGAAAATCGTAACAGAATGGAAAAATGAATTTAAAATAATGTAAAATGATATGTAAGTAGCATAACACTACAAAGTTTAGCGGCAAAAGTGTAAATAACATTGTAAATTTAACTGGAATAAGTCACGTTAGAGTGCAATATACCCTACAAATACCCATGATCATGTCAGGAAGATCCCCGATCATCAAGTTTCTCGAGAATTAGATGTCATTATTGACGACATTGGTAGTAAGACCAAATCTGATAAAGAATGGCTTGTATACTCATCCTCTAAACTTTAGACCGTATCACATGGGTAACATGTGGCGATGGGTCTATAGGGAATCTTCTGTGCGATTTCTGTCTGTTGGTGCACAGAGCGCTTCATGGGTTATTTTACATACTGCGCTAGATTTTCGAGAACCGTTTGTGCAATTCTTGTCTGTGTTGGTGCACAGAGCCCTCATGTGTTATAGCATAATATGTGACGGCAGATATGTAAAGAAATGTTGGTGCGTTTCTAGTATATGTGGCGGCAGATATGTAAAGAATCGTTGGTGTTATTGTGGCTTGTGTTGGTGCAAAGATTTCAATGAATGTTTCATGATTGGAGTATGCATTGCCTATGCATTGTGGTAAAGAGTAACAAAATTGTTAGAAGTAATGTGTTGTAACTTGTTTTCCGAACCTTTCATATAAATCATGTACGTCAGGATGGCCTTGTCAGAGCTTCTATAAAATACCGTTAGGATTGAGGTGGGATTGAGGATATATCCAGAAACCCTCACTTGTTGGGCCAGTATAAAGTTCACTGTAGGCGCTGTGCGAGAGAGACTCCGCTTAAGTCATTCTTCGAGTGAAGTCATTCTACGAGTGCGCTAAGATAGTGTCGTGGTTGAAAACGTGGTGGAAAACTTCGTTCTCCGGTGGAGGTACGGTTGCCACCTACGACGACTCGACATGGCAAATTTGAACGCAGCACCCTGAGGACTGACGAGAAGATCCTGAAGCTAGAAGAAGAGATAGACAAGTTGCGCTGGAATATAATAGGACTATCCGAGATCCGAAGAGAGGGAGAGGACACGGTAATCCTCAAATCAGGCAACTTGTTCTATCACCGGGAGGGCAACCATGTGTCCCAAGGAGGTGACGGATTTATCATCCACAAGTCTCCCGTTAACAACGTTTTAAAGATTGGGAGTGTGTCGACTAGGGTCGCGTACCTTAGACTCAGAATCACCAAACGGTATTTGCTGAAGGTCATACAGGTTTACGCGTCAACCTCGGCACACCCCGATGAGGAGGTGGAGAAAATGTATGAGGATATCTCTCGAGCCATGCGTTCCTCCAAAACTCACTATACGGTGTTAATGGGAGACTTTAACGCAAAACTAGGCACAAGAGAGAACGGTGACCTAAAAATAGTGAAATTCGTAATAGGGCAACGGAACCCAAGGGACTCTTTTTGATAAACTCTTTCTTTCAGAAGCGGCCCCACAGGAAGTGGACCTGGTCGAGCCCCGACGGTTCGACAAAAATTAGATTGACTTCATTATGACAACCAGACGACAACTGTTCAGTAATGTCTCGGTGATTTCGAGGGTGAAAACAGGCAGCGATCACCGAATCGTGAGAGGCACACTGAACCTAAACGTTAAGTTGGAGAGGTCACGTCTAATGAAGTAAACTCTCCGTCCCCCTCGCGCTCTAATCCAAAGTCCCGAAACCATTCAGCTCGAGCTACGAAACCATTTTCAGTGCCTAGAAGATTGCAATGAAGTGGAGAATATGAACGACAAGCTCGTGGAAACTGTCCATGCGGTCGGAGCTAAGTTTAGCAAGACCCGCCGCGGAAGAACACAAAAACTCTCCGATTACACTTTTAATCTCATAGCTGTTGGATGGGATATGAAGCTGCAGTCTTCAGTAGATTTGATAGCATAGAGGCAACAGAACGGACAGATCTCCAAATACATTCGGCGGGACTTACGCAACTTTAATACCTAGTATAATAATTGAAGTAGCGATCGAGCGGAACTAGGGCTCCAAAGTCTTTGCTGGAGATCTGTCTGCCAGAAAGAGCCAACTGTCGAAGCTGAAGACCGAGTGTGGCAGCGTCGTTTCCGGGACACTTGAGATTCTGAGTGAGATTGAGAGGTTCTATGGGCAGCTGTACACATCATCGCTGGAGCCACACGCAAGTTTGAATAACGATCCAAGAGCGAGTCTTATCTGACACTATTCCAATGATATCCCGGACGTCAGTCTGAGCGAGATTAGAATGGCTCTCCAGCACCTTAAAAACGGCAATGCCCCAGGCGAGGATGGAATTACAGCGGAGCTTCTGAAAGCGAGTTGAGAACCGATACTTGAACTTCTTCAGAGGCTCTTTAATTCCCTCCTCCATGGTGGCATTACACCGGAGGCGTGGAGCAGAAAAGCGGTGGTCTGGTTCTTCAAGAAAGATGACAACGCTCTCTTGAATTACTACTGACCGATCTCCCTTCTGAGCGTCTACGTACTGATGTCGATAGTCATTACAAATCGTCTCGCGCGCAGACTTGACGACTTTCAGCCTCCCGAACAAGCCGGTTTCCGAAAGGGTTTTGACACCATAGACCACAAACATACCCGTCAGCAAATCCTACAGAAGTCCGAGGAGTACAATTTGCCACTATGTGTGGCATATGTGGACTATGAGAAAGCTTTTGATTCAGTCGAAATTTGGGCGGTGCTGCAGTCCCTTCAGCGGTGCCAAGTTAACTGTCGGTATTTTGAAGTTGTGTGCTTGTACAGTAGGGCTACGCTGGTTATCCGAGTACAGAACCAGAGTACGAAACCTATCCAATTGCAGAGAGGTGTAAGACAGGGTGACGTTATATCCCCGAAACTTTACACAGCTGCATTGGAAGATATTTTCAAGCTTTTAGACTGGAAAGGATACGGTATTAACATCAATGGCTAGTACATCACTCACCCTAAGATGAACATGGACAAAACAAAGATCATGTTTAATGTCCATATCACACCTATGCCGGTAGTTGTTGGGAGTACTAAGCTCGAAGTTCTTGAAGAGTATGTTTACCTGGGACAAATAGTCCGACTAGGTAAATCCAACTTCGACCGAGAGGTCAATCGACGGATTCAACTCGGTTGGGCAGCGTTCGGGAAATTTCGGCACATCTTCTCGTCAGGTATACCTCAAAACTTAAAAACGAGACTTTACAACCAGTGCGTGTTGCCAGTAATGACCTATGGAACTGAGACGTGGTACTTCACTGCTGGCCGGATGAGGAAGCTCAACGTCACTCAGCGAGCTACGGAGAGGGCTATGCTCAGAGTTTTTCTGCGTGATAAACTTAGAAATGAGGATATCCGCAGTAGAACCAGAGTGACCGATATAGCCCAACGGATTAGTAAGCTGAAGTGGCAATGGGCCGGCCATATAGCTCGAAGAATCGACAACCGATGAGGAAAAAAGGTTCTCGAGTGGCGGCCTCGTACCGGCGGACGAAGTGCAGGGCACCCCCCTACTAGATAGAGTGACGACCTGGTAAGACATGCAGGAAGCCGATGGACGCAGGTGGTTCAGGGCCGTGCTTTGTGGCATTCCTTGAGGGAGGCCTATGTTCAGCAGTGGACTTGTGAATGGCTGTAATGATGATGATGTGAATTACCTTTTTGCGATCATTTTTGATTGTTTATTAACAATATAAGTTATTGAAACACAAGCATTTATAGTTTGTCAAATTCTTTTCTTAGTTCTCTTGTGGACGTTTGTGGATCTTCTATTTATTCGTTCGTTAATTCTTCTGATTAACTTACTAACTTACTTCGATATAGTTTATATTAGTGTCTTTCTAGATCTTGGCGCCATTAAAAAGTACAAATATATCATGATCAATATCAAAATATAAGTACTAATTCCATGCGAACATATTCGCGGATACAGCTAGTATATAATATATCTAGAAAAATACTAATATACTCGTAATACAATAATACATCACTTTTTAATGTTATTCTTATATTCTCTTTGTTTAACTGCATTTCGAATATTCTAATGAATAAATGTCTGACATGCATAACCAATTTGCCCAATCTCACTGTTTGGATATTGAATATTGTAATAATAATGATGATTTTACAATAGTTACATCGCTATTAATCGGTTATAAATCATGGTCCTGAGCCACTTGCATTCGTCGATTCCATCTAATATTGGGCCACAGAACCTTTCGTCCTCATCGGATGTCGGTTCTTAAAGTTATTTGCTGACCGGTCCATTGCTTTGTTCTAATGAGGGTATCTTTCTTTACAAGTCTATCATGAAGAGAGACTCTGAACATAGCCCTCTCAACAGCTTGCTAAGCGAACTTGAGTTTCCTCATAGGGCCTGTAGATGGGGTTCACATTTGGAGAAACTATTTCATCCTCTTACATCCTCGCACGTATGTATGAAGAATAAGTATATAAACGATATGTAAGTATATAAAAGCCACAAAGCGCGAAAACAAATATCGTTTGCTCTTTAATGTTGACTACGCATTTTGTCTCAATTCAACGTCTTAGTACGTATGCCGCCTTGGTATCTATTTTTTCTAATATACGTCATATATTGCGCTGTCGGGAAAAATTTGAAATAATAATTTATATGTCAGTTTCATTACTATTTTTATATCGACTTATTTAAAGCTCTTTTAAAGTTTCTTATTTTTTATCATCTACCATCGATCCGAATAATAAGATTTTGTAGAGCTACAGATAAAATTTCCGTTTTCTCTTCTTCTTGCTCTCTCTCTATCTCTCTCTTTTTTGTTAATGCCAATGTCATTTTAATTTATATTTTTCATTCCTATTTTATTTTATTGAATAAGAGTGATAACCAAGTACACAGTTCATCTGATAGTAAGTGGATGCTGTGTTCACCTGCAGACATCTACATATATCCTCGATAAAGTATCAAAATTCAAATGCGTTGTCAATACAAGGCTATCGGTGCTCTACCCTTATCATAGGAAACAGTAGCATTAAGCTGCAATTTTATTATAATTGTGTATATATATATATATAAAATTAATGAAAACTAAAAGCATTAGCAAAGATATATCCCATTAAAAATTTGCCATCGCCACGCTTAACGAGGATTGGTAATCACAATACTAGACATCTTGCACCTTTGACGCTGTCTTCCGTCGCTGGTCTGGGAATTCTATAAAAAGACATGGTAACCACCATCTATTGAAAGATACATAAAATAAGATTTGATTTCCGAGTCCCGATTCCCTGTCACCTCTTAAAACATTTAAATAAATCGATTGTTAAGGTATTTTGCTTTAAATGTTGTTATTTTTATACAAATTTATACAGTTCGAAGAATTTTTTGCGGTTATCGGTCTATGTTATGAATTAACTTATTTAATAATTAATTATTAACCGGTCGGCAATGACAACATGCCATTGTCGCAAAGAAAGATTTACGCAGAGAACTTAATTAAATCATATTTATTATGTTATGTGCTCATGAGCGCACCCCCTTCTCGTTACTCTTAGCACGACCGAATAAGTGCGTCTAATTTGTTGGAAATACATTTTGCATATTTTCATTTTGATACCGTTCACTCGGTATATGACATGAGAAACTGTTTGTATAATATTTATTGATATTCGATTTATAAACTATACCAATATTCAATGTATCGATCAACTGAATTGATGTATTTCTATATACAACTTAATAAAATAAAGTAAACTTATGTTGCAGAAGTGAACGGCAAATTCGTCAAGGGACGCTTTAGACGATAGTTTATCTAACAAATTTGCGATATATTGAAAATTGGCCACGTTAAGAATACGCTTAACCGACCAGCATCTATGCCTAGGTATATAAATGTAAAGGAGGCTAGACAAGTGTGTTAGGATCCAGAAGCCTGTCACCCAGAGTGGTACCTGTTGCCTGTTTGAGGGATAATACTCACGCCTGTTACCCAGAGGGTTACCTCTGGGTAACACGCGTGAGTGTTCATGTTATGTTATAATATAGTGAGTGAGTGGTACATAGTGTATATAAGTGAGTGTTTCTGATTATGATATATACAACCAATTTAATATACTTATCAAATAATATATTTTTCTTTAGTATGAATAAATATAAAACAGCAAAAGATTTTTAACTACTAGTCTAGGGCTAGTAGTCAGAGTGCTTGGTCATATGTGTGCAACCACGAGCGAAGCGTGGAGGAGCTTAGTACTGATGATCATAGCACGCAAGCCGAGCAAGCGAAGCGATCGGGCTGTGGAAGCAATCAGAAAAGAGCCAGAAAAAGAATTTTGGAGCATTTCTTTGTGTCATGTCACTAGTATAGGCTACATTAGAACTCCTAAATAAAAAGTCAACAAATACATATAAATGAGAGAAAGTTGTAATATTTAATAATCCCTTTATATTAGATTAGAATATTATTTAGATTAGAATACTTTGTTAATTATATCCTTAGTAATTGTTATTACATTTGCGGATCATACCATATGTCATTTCACATCATATACTCTCGTTTTGAATTTCGATCTAACGTTTATTATGTGATTTCAATTGTTAAAATTAAATAAGGAGGTAACACCGCCTTAATGTTGAATGGTAGAAAACGTTTTTAGAGTTAAATCTGCGTACTGATTCTTTTCTAATATTTAAAGTTTAATAAAGTTATAGAAAATGTATCATACTCTTTCCTAAGCTTTAGCACAGCTACTATTTTATTCATATTTGATTTGTAGAAATAACATAAAATGAGGTATTCAGTTTTAGTCCCCATTTTTCGTTACGCATCAGTAGTATTCATTGTTTGGATTAAGTAGTAGTAGCAGATGGAGTCCAAGCCCATTTGTGTGTATTTTATATAAAAATAATTATAATATATTAGTTTACGCTCGTTTTAAAGTACCAGCAATATCACTTGACAAACATTTTGAATTAGATTTTTTACACATGTTATTTGATAAGAAGATAAAAATTTCCATAATCCGAGTCTTCATGTAATAAGAAAGACCCCATTTGCAACATACTTGGAAATAAAATGTCTGCAAACAGAGATTGGGATCGGGAATATATCGCGTTTTCGTGAAAATATTATATTACTTGCAATAATTTTGGTTGTTTATTCCAACAGTATGGACAATGATTTGTGACAGTTACACATCAGAATTTATATGGACAATGCAATTTTTCTTGTATATAGATGTTTTTTTATATTTAAATCTGTACTATATAATATTATAAAGAGATGCGAATTTAGTTAGTCTGTTTATAACTTGGAGGGTAACATCCGGAACCGCTTCACCTAATTGAAAATTTATTTTATCATTTGAAAGGTAAATTATGGCACACGAATATAGACTACATATTTTATAGGATAGGGTGGCAAACAAGGGCACAGTCCACCTGATCGTAAGTGTTTGCTGTGACCCATAGACATCCACATCTGTCCTCAATAAAGAATCAAAATGCAGATGCGTTGTCACCCGGGAGGACTAAGATGGAATGCCTCTTTTCCAGTAAAAAGGGTAGCCGGTTCTCTACACTCACCATACAAAACATAGCAGTGTTAAGCTGCTATTTTACGCTAGTATTCTGTGAGAGCGTGGTCCTTCCCTGGTCGAGCCGACCCATTCTTGCTACAACTATACTATTAATATAGGTGCAGCATGGCTCTAACACGTACGAAAATAGTACCAAAGTAAAGTAAAAAAAAAGTAAAAAAGTAAGAAAAAAGTACCAGGGCAAAAAGTTATGATAATATTCGTCAATTAAGCCGGAAAATGTACCTGCTGAGAGTTCCCAATGCATGCGTGTGTCAACTAAACGAATGTGGCAACAGTTAAATAAAAAAGCAGGAAAAATAATGTGTGGCTAAAATGTAGCAATGGCTCTCACGCGACAGATCAGAAAGGGCGGAAAATTAGTTGATTTTAAATCTTACTATTACGGAACAAAAAATGTGGAATACCATGAAGTTATAAAATAAATTTTACCTACCTATATACTACAAGTATACCTATGAATATACTTTAATATTCAAGGCTGGTAGTTATACATAAAGTTAAAACACGATCATAATGCAAAATGGATCCGTGTCAACTTACGACCTAATCGCTCGATGTAAATTTCATAGTACGCTCGCAACCCGAGTTCGTCCCCATAGACACCACTAAAATATTAATTGCATTTTTATGTGCTCTTTTACAACTTACTCGATGCCTTGTCAGTGCAGAAAAACTATCGTACGAAAACCTGCATGTCTGAGAAATAAAATGTTTGATAATATGATGTGAAGTGTGCCAACACGCAACGGAGAACTTGGAAATTGGAAAAGTAGTCCAACGATGGAACATACTACATAATTAAGTTGTAACTTTTTTCCTTTTTATTAAAAGTTTAGCTGTAAGAGATTTATTTATTTATTTGTTTTTTTTTTAATATATTCTCTATGCACAAAGTTGTACATATGGCGGAGTTAATGCCATAGGACATTCTCTCCCAGTCAACCATTAGGCTAAACAGAGATAGACAAACAAGAGGCGGTGCAGCAGTATGCAAAATAGAAAGGGCTAAAAAGAATATTGTATATACATTATACATATAAATATACTTATACACACACATACATATATCACTATTTTTATTTATTTATTTACTTTATTACAATTATGGTGATAATTAAGGTGAGTAATGGACAGAATCAACACCTTATGATATTTTTGTCTAGTCAACCAAGGCTTAAATATATTGAGGGCGGGAGGTACTCTTCAAAGTGGATAAGACACATCATTTTATTTTATTACGCGGTTATAAGCAAATTAACATTTTTTATCTCTAATTTGACTAAAATATTTATTAATAAAGGAGTTTGATATTTTACAAAACTTTTTTTCTTATCGGTTTATCATAACAAAAAAGTATAAACTTGCTTATGAGAGAATAGTTTTGAGAGAGAGTTTTGGCTTCTAACACCAATAAGTTACCTAGTATATCGTTAGTATTTATCATTCATAAAATTAAATAATGTAATGGGTTTATCTTGGGTAATAATCACACGATAGCACTTTTTATAGGCTAGCGTAACAAACACAACACAGTGTCCACCTTTGGTAAGTGGTTTCTGTGACCCATAGACATCTATATCTATCCTCAATAAAGTATCAAAATGCAGATGCGTTGTCACCCGTAAGGACTAAAATGGAATGCCTCTTTTTCAGTAAAAAGGATTTCCAGTTCTGTATACTCACCATACGAAATATAGTAACATTAAGCTGCTATTTTACGCTGGTATTCCGTGAGATCGTGGTCCTACCCCGGCCGAGTCGAGCCGGCTCATTCGTGCTACAACTATACTACTAATATAGTTGCAGCATGGCTCTACAACGTATGCAACTAATATAGAAAATATACTCGATGGTAACGAAAACCTGTTAGTGCTACATTCATTTACATAGTTATTTTTTCACAATACTTATCTACCAAGTTATTACAGTCATTCGTATCAAGCGATCGTTCCTTTTATCATCCTAATTGTTATGATTTCTTATATTTACGCGAACACTACACATTTTTAATTAAAACTAATTTTACAGATTTTATCGCGTATATTAACTTATTTTTATATTCCCGACGTTTCGGGTGCTTTCCAGCACCCGTGGCCACGGGGGACTGAGTTGTTTGACGTCCTGCTGTCATAGTTAGCCCGGCTACCTTCAGTTTTTTAATATTCATTTTTGGTTCGATTTACGCAGAATGAGCTTACAGTATCTTGAAGTCTAGCAGTGGTATACTTGGGTTTGGATTTGATTTTATTAATTATGGGATCCCAAGCAGATGGCAGCACCCATCCATCTTCACTATTGAAATTAGGATGTTTTTTAATTTCAATAGCCTCGCGAATCATCCTTGGGAGGAATCGGTGTTCTTTTGCGAGGATTTGTGGTCTATCAAATCTAATGTAATGACGGGGACGATCCTGAACATGTTCACAAACTGCTGACTTCCCGATACGTTGGTGCTTCACGTCAGCTATATGTTCTTTAACGCGGGTTTTAATAGATCTTTTTGTTTGTCCTATGTACGAGAGACCACATTCACAATTCAGCTTGTACACTCCTGCATCTTGTAGAGCGATATGACACTTGACGGATGGTAAAAATTGACCAATCTTCTTCAGCGGCTTGAAGTACGTTTTAATGGAAGCTCGCTTCAAGATGTAACCAATCTTGTCTGTGACTCCTCTGACATAGGGTAGTACAGCAGGCACACGCTCGACTGTGGCTGGCTTCACTCGGTCACTGTGACGTGGGCGCGGGACCCGAAGCTTGTTGTCTTGCAGTACTTGCTCGACGTGCTGAAGCTCGGCGGTCAGATGTTTTCTGTCACAGATCCCTCGTGCTCTCTGAAACAAAGATTTTCCCACGGTAGCTAACTGTGAAGGATGATGGTGAGATTTACCATTTAAATATCGGTTGGTATGGGTATTTTTTCTGTACACAGTATGACCAATAGTGTTATCAGGATTTCGGATGACTAAAACATCTAGAAAAGCTAGAGTATTGTTTGCCTCTAACTCCATTGTGAATTGTATTTTAGGGTTAATGGAATTAAGGTGGTTTAATAATGCAGTTACTTTGTCAGATGGTAAGATTGTGAAAGTATCGTCTACGTACCGCTTGTAGAATCTTGGATTTACAGGAGCAGAAAGAAGGGCTTTCTCCTCAAAGTCCTCTATGAATATGTCGGCGACTACGGGAGATACAGGTGAGCCCATTGCCACTCCGTCTACTTGCATGTAGAACTCTTCTTTCCACAATAAATAGCCAGATGTGAGGCAGTGTTTGAGTAATACTGCATATTCTGTAGGCATGTTGTTATCTTCTAGCTTTCTAGTAACAATTGAGATGCAGTCTTCAATAGGTAGGCATGTGAATAGTGACTGAACATCAAAACTGACCATAGTTTCATTGTCAGCGAGATGTAGGTCTTTAATCTCACTAACAAATTGGTATGAATCCTTTGTGTGTGCTCTGGTATGTCCTCTTAGTGGTGACAGTATTTTTGCCAAGTGTTGAGCCAACTTATAAGTTGGTGAATCGATCTGGCTTACTATAGGACGTAGTGGAGCGTTTGGTTTGTGTATTTCCGGTAACCCATACAACCTCGGTGGTTTGGCACATGATGGTATTGTCGAATTCACGTCAAGATTCACGCAAAGACAAACAAATAGAAAAATACCAAAAATTAACTATCAAATCAAATGCCAAACATCCATGTCAACGTAGAAACGAAACGCAACAACCGTTGACCACAGACACAAACAATAAACAACGCACGGTCTATAATTTGTCAAAAGAAACACTGGACGAACCTACAATAAAAGTATTGTCGAAAGGCTTAAATTTTGCTATAACGCCGCAAAAAATCCCGTACGAGGAAATTATCTGTAGTGTTGAGGATTGTCTGTTTAAGAATAATATCGGTAAAGAGGATTTAGAGGCTATACGTCAAGACATTTCGTCCTTGTTACGTCGAAGTTCAGCGCCGAAACTAAATCTTCCCAAAGACGAATTTAAAGCGTTGTACAACTTACGCAACAGACCAGAGCTCACGATCGAACCAAAAATTAATATTAAAAAACTGAAGGTAGCCGGGCTAACTATGACAGCAGGACGTCAAACAACTCAGTCCCCCGTGACCACGGGTGCTGGAAAACACCCGAAACGTCGGGAATATAAAAATAAGTTAATATACGCGATAAAATCCGTAAAATTAGTTTTAATTAAAAATGTGTAGTGTTCGCGTAAATATAAGAAATCATTATGTAAACCAGTACGGACTGGTAATTGCAAATAAAATTCGCCGATTAGAAGATCTCATGACCAAGCGCGCAAGATATGTAACATCATTGAATTTTCTGAAAAGGTGCCGCGACCACCAGCTCATTCCTACGTGTGTCAAAATATCTACTAAAAAGGACATTCGAGGAAGCGCTAAGATCTTAAATCAGGCAAGTAAAAAGTTTTTACGAACGGTGATTCAGCAAAAACGGTTCGATTTACAAATCATAAATAATACCATAGACAATTTGTCCAGTGAGTTAAAGACAGTTTTAACGACATTTGATTTTAATAATTGCATTGAAACTTTAAACAAACGCGAAATATCGAAATATAATGAATGCAAAGACAAACAAATAGAAAAATACCAAAAATTAACTATCAAATCAAATGCCAAACATCCATGTCAACGTAGAAACGAAACGCAACAACCGTTGACCACAGACGCAAACAATAAACAACGCACGGTCTATAATTTGTCAAAAGAAACACTGGACGAACCTACAATAAAAGTATTGTCGAAAGGCTTAAATTTTGCTATAACGCCGCAAAAAATCCCGTACGAGGAAATTATCTGTAGTGTTGAGGATTGTCTGTTTAAGAATAATATCGGTAAAGAGGATTTAGAGGCTATACGTCAAGACATTTCGTCCTTGTTACGTCGAAGTTCCGCGCCGAAACTAAATCTTCCCAAAGACGAATTTAAAGCGTTGTACAACTTACGCAACAGACCAGAGCTCACGATTTTCCGCGTGGATAAAGGAAATGCTACGGTAATAATGGACACGTCAGAGTATAATTTCAAAATACAACAGCTTTTATCGGTCGTAAGTACATACAAAAAAGGTCAAAATAGACCCTACAACTAATACACTCAAAACAACTACTGATTTAATAAAAAAATACTCTGAAAAATTAGATCTTGACGTGAATTCGACAATACCATCATGTGCCAAACCACCGAGGTTTTATGGGTTACCGAAAATATACAAACCAAACGCTCCACTACGTCCTATAGTAAGCCAGATCGATTCACCAACTTATAAGTTGGCTCAACACTTGGCAAAAATACTGTCACCACTAAGAGGACATACCAGAGCACACACAAAGGATTCATACCAATTTGTTAGTGAGATTAAAGACCTACATCTCGCTGACAATGAAACTATGGTCAGTTTTGATGTTCAGTCACTATTCACATGCCTACCTATTGAAGACTGCATCTCAATTGTTACTAGAAAGCTAGAAGATAACAACATGCCTACAGAATATGCAGTATTACTCAAACACTGCCTCACATCTGGCTATTTATTGTGGAAAGAAGAGTTCTACATGCAAGTAGACGGAGTGGCAATGGGCTCACCTGTATCTCCCGTAGTCGCCGACATATTCATGGAGGACTTTGAGGAGAAAGCCCTTCTTACTGCTCCTGTAAATCCAAGATTCTACAAGCGGTACGTAGACGATACTTTCACAATCTTACCATCTGACAAAGTAACTGCATTTTTAAACCACCTTAATTCCATAAACCCTAAAATACAATTCACAATGGAGTTAGAGGCAAACAATACTTTAGCTTTTCTAGATGTTTTAGTCATCCGAAATCCTGATAACACTATTGGTCATACTGTGTACAGAAAAAATACCCATACCAACCGATATTTAAATGGTGAATCTCACCATCATCCTTCACAGTTAGCTACCGTGGGAAAATCTTTGTTTCAGAGAGCACGAGGGATCTGTGACAGAAAACATCTAGCCGCCGAGCTTCAGCAAGTCGAGCAAGTACTGCAAGACAACAAGCTTCGGGTCCCGCGCCTACGTCACAGTGACCGAGTGAAGCCAGCCACAGTCGAGCGTGTGCCTGCTGTACTACCCTATGTCAGAGGAGTCACAAACAAGGTTGGCTACATCTTGAAGCGAGCTTCCATTAAAACATATTTCAAACCGCTTAAGAAGCTTGGTCAATTTTTACCCTCCGTCAAGTGTCATATCCCTCTACAAGATGCAGGAGTGTACAAGCTGGATTGTGAATGTGGTCTCTCGTACATAGGACAAACAAAAAGATCTATAAAAACCCGCATTAAAGAACATATAGCTGACATGAAGCACCGACGTATTGGGAAGTCTGCAGTTTGTGAACATGTTCAGGATCGTCCCCGTCATTACATTAGATTTGATAGACCACAAATCCTCGCAAAAGAACACCGATTCCTCCCAAGGATGATTCGCGAGGCTATTGAAATTAAAAAACATCCTAATTTCAATAGAGAAGTTGGATGGGTGCTGCCATCTGCTTGGGATCCCATAATTAATAAAATCAAATCCAAACCCAAGTATACCACTGCTAGACTTCAAGATACTGTAAGCTCATTCTGCGTAAATCGAACCAAAAACGAATATTAAAAAAACTGAAGGTAGCCGGGCTAACTATGACAGCAGGACGTCAAACAACTCAGTCCCCCGTGACCACGGGTGCTGGAAAACACCCGAAACGTCGGGAATATAAAAAAAAGTTAATATACGCGATAAAATCCGTAAAATTAGTTTTAATTAAAAATCCTAATTGTTATCAATTATGTACTAGCAAATTTATGTCACAATCTTTCATATATATCATCTTGTGTAGATCAATTACACTTTATATATATTTGTACTTGGAGACGGATATGAAGCCAAACATGACTGATAAATATGGCGTAATATACGTATGCATTTTATTTAGTATTTTATTATTATGTATATGTATACCACGTATAGTATATATGTATATATATAATATACGTGGTAGAGCCATGCTGCAGCTGTATTAGTAGTATAGTTGTAGCACGAATGGGTCGGCTCGACCGGGGAAGGACCACGCTCTCACAGAATACCAGCGTAAAATAACAGCCTAACACTGCTGTGTTTCGTATGGTGAGTGTAGAGAAACGGAGACCCTTTTACTGGAAAAGAGGCATTCCATCCTAGTCCTCACGGGTGACAACGCATCTGCATTTTGATTCGCAAACGAGGGTAGATGTAGATGTCTATGGGCCACAGCAACCACTTAGCATCAGGTGGACTGTGTGCTCGTTTGTCATCCTATCCTTTAAAAAAGAATAAAAAAATCTATCATCACCTCTATACGTCCGTCCTCAAGAGGTGCAAGATAAAAAATAAAATGTACGTGTTTTAAATCCGTCTGCTTGTAATCCTTTGAATTAATAAAATTGAATTCAAACTCATGCATCCACTGCAATTCTTCAAGATGCTGTAAGCTTATTCTACCTAGACAACTAAAAATGAAAATTTCACAGCATTACATATAAAAATTCCTAAAAATTACGATTACTTGTTGCTTTAAATAGTCCTAAATTATTTAAGACTTTTATGGTATATTTATGGTAGAGCACCGCTGCAGCTATTTTATGGTTGTAACACGAATGGGTCGGCTCGACCGGGGAAGGACCACACTCTTCAACTTCTGTGTTTCATATGGTGAGTGTAGAGAACCGGAGACCCATTTTACTGGATACGAGACATTCCATCTTAGTCTTCAGGGGTGACAGCGCATTTGCATTTTTATTCTTAATCGAGGATAAATGTAGATATGAGCCTCAGTATCCACTTACTATCAGGTGGACTTTGTGCTTGTTTGCTACGCTTACTCTATAAAGGAAAAAAAAACTTTTAACAATTACATATGTTTTTATTGATTAATCGACACATAAAATATATTTACTACCACATTTAACGAAGAAGTATATTATGATTACAAAAACAAACTATTATAATGGTAGTACTAGTTCAGGTTGTGTACAATCACTGAATACACAAGGGTTCAACAAAATCATCATCATCATCATTACAGCCCTTCACAAGTCCACTGCTGAACATAGGCCTCCCCCAAAGAATGCCACAAAACACGGTCCTGAGCCACCTGCATCCATCGACTTCCTGCATGTCTTACCAGGTCGTCACTCCATCTCGTGGGGGGACGCCCTACACTTCGCCTACCGGTACGAGGCTGCCACTCGAGAACCTTTCTTCCCCATCGGTTGTCGGTTCTTCGAGCTATATGGCCGGCCCACTGCCACTTCAGCTTACTAATCCGTTGGGCTATGTCGGTCACTCTGGTTCTACTGCGGATATCCTCATTCCTAAGTTTATCACGCAGAGAAACTCCGAGCATAGCCCTCTCCATAGCTCGCTGAGCGACCTTGGGCTTTCTTATACGGCCAGCAGTGAAGGACCACGTCTCAATTCCGTAAGTCATCACTGGCAACACGCACTGGTTGTACAATTTCGTTTTAAGGTTTTGAGGTATGTCTGACGAGAAGATGTGTCGTAGCTTTCCGAACGCTGCCCAGCCGAGTTGAATCCGTCGATTGACCTCTCGGTCGAAGTTGGACTTACCCAGTCGGACTATTTGGCCCAGGTAAACATACTCGTCAACAACTTCGAGCTTAGTGCTCCCAACAACTACCGGCATAGGTGTGACATGGACATTAAACATGATCTTTGTTTTGTCCATGTTCATCTTAAGACCTATCCGTTGGGAAACACTATTGAGGTCATTGAGCATAGTGCTTAGGTCCTCCAGCGATTCTGCCATAAGGATTATATCGTCGGCAAATCGAAGGTGAGTGATGTACTCGCCATTGATGTTGATACCGTATCCTTTCCAGTCCAGAAGCTTGAAAACGTCTTCCAATGCAGCGGTGAAGAGTTTCGGGGATATGACGTCACCCTGTCTTACACCTCTCTGCAATTGGATAGGTTTCGTACTCTGGTTCTGTACTCGGATAGCCATCGTAGCCCTACTGTACAAGCACTTCAACACTTCGATATACCGACAGTCAACTTGGCACCGCTGAAGGGACTGCAGCACCGCCCAAATTTCGACGGAATCAAAGGCTTTCTCATAGTCCACATACGCCAGACATAGTGGCAAATTGTACTCTTCGGACTTCTGTACAACTTGCCGAAGGGTATGTATGTGGTCTATGGTGCTAAAGCCCTTTCGGAAACCGGCTTGTTCGGGAGGCTGGAAGTCGTCAAGTCTGCGCGCGAGACGATTCGTAATGACTCTCGAAAACAGCATGTAGACGCGGCTCAGAAGGGAAATCGGTCTGTAGTTCTTCAAGAGAGCGTTGTCACCTTTCTTGAAGAACAAGACCACCGCACTTCTGCTCCACGCCTCCGGTGTAATGCCACCATGGAGGACGGAATTAAAGAGCTTCTGAAGGACTTCAAGTACCGGTCTTCCACCCGCTTTCAGAAGCTCCGCTGTAATTCCATCCTCGCCTGGGGCCCTACCGTTTTTAAGGTGCTGGAGAGCCATCCTAATCTCGCTCAGACTGACATCCGGGATTTCTTCGGAATAGTGTCGGATGAGACTCGTTCTTGGATCGTTACTCACACTTGCGTGTGGCTCCAACGGTGATGTGTACAGCTGCCCATAGAACCTCTCAATCTCACTCAAAATCTCAGGTGTCCCGGAAACGATGCTGCCACATTCTGTCTTCAGCTTTGACAGTTGGCTCTTTCTGGCAGACAGATCTCTGGCAAAGACTTTGGAGCCTTGGTTCCACTCGATCGCTTCTTCAATACGAGCTGTATTGAAGTTGCGTAAGTCCCGCCGCATGCATTTGGAGATCTGTCTGTTCAGATGCCTGTATGCTGTCAAGTCTGTTGAAGAATGTAGCTTCATCTCCCGTCTAACAGCCATGAGATTAAAAGTGTGATCGGAGAGTTTTTGTGTTCTTCTGCGGCGGGTCTTGCAGAACTTAGCTCCGACCGCATGGACAGTTTCCACGAGCTTGTCATTCATATCGTCCACTTCATTGCAGTCTTCCAGGCACTGAAAACGGTTTTGTAACTCGAGCTGAAAGGTTTCGGGACTTTGGAACAGAGCACGAGGGGGACGGAGCGTTGACTTCATTAGACGAGACCTCTCCAACTTAACGTTTAGGTTCAGTGTGCCTCTAACCATTCGGTGATCGCTACCAGTTTTCACCCTCGCGATCACGGAGACATCACTGAACAGTTGTCGTCTGGTCGTCATAATGAAGTCAATCTCATTTTTTGTGGAACCGTCGGGGCTCGACCAGGTCCACTTCCTGTGGGGCCGCTTCTGGAAGAAAGAGTTCATCATAAAGAGTCCCTCTTTCTCCATGAAGTCGGCCAGCTGCTGGCCCCTTGGGTTCCGTTGCCCTATTCCAAATTTCCCTACTTTCAGCTCACCGTTCTCTCTTGTGCCTAGTTTTGCATTGAAGTCTCCCATTAACACCGTATATTGGGTTTTGGAGGAATGCATGGCTCTAGAGATATCCTCATACATTTCCTCCACCTCCTCATCGGGGTGTGCCGAGGTTGGTGCGTAAACCTGTATGACCTTCAGCGAATACCGTTTGGTGATTCTGAGTATAAGGTACGCAACCCTCGTCGACACACTCCCGATCTTTACAACGTTGTTAACGAGAGACTTGTGGACGATAAATCCGACAACTCCTTGGGACAGATGGTCGCCCTCCCGGTGATAGAGCAAGTTGCCGGATTCGAGGATTACCGTGTCCTCCCCCTCTCTTCGGACTTCGGATAATCCTATAATATGCCAGCGCAACTTGTCTATCTCTTCTTCCAGCTCCACGATCTTCTCGTCAGTCCTCAGGGTGCGTGCGTTGTACGTTGCCAGGTCGAGTCGTCTAAGGTGGCAACCGAACCTCCACCGGAGATTCTTAGCACCCCCTGCCCCGCCGTTACCATGGTCGCCACCGTAGCCAGGAATAGCGGGGCCGCCGGGGACTGGGGGCCGTTTTTTTGTTACTGTCATTCATAGGGGGGTATTTGCCATAGTTGCCACGCTTGGCGAGCGGGTTGGCAACCGCAGTTTTTTTTATTGTAATTTGGCTATTATCAGGAAGATGCTGCTGCCCATCTCCTGCCTGTTTCCCTTTGTCGCCTTTTACGACACCCACGGGAGGATATGGGGTAGTGGATATTCTTGACCGCCACTACACGGCAACAAACAACAAAATGTTGGTACATTATTATTGTATTTCCGTATTGACTTTAAACCTTAACGAACTAATTGTTAATGAAACAACACACACCAATCAACCATTGCAATTTGCACTCATATTTTTCGAACAATCAATAATTTTGTGATCGATACGTTTTATTGCTGAACGTCAAGACTTTTCTTTTGATTAAACGATTTCCCGAGTATAAAGTAGCGCTCGATCTAAAGAGTACTTCATGAATCTTAAAGAGCTATCGAAGTGCACTGACTAAAGAATATTAGACCTGGAAAATTTTGTGATAATTTACTTGCGTTCAAATACTATTCTTTATACAAAGTTTTGATTTATCTTTATATTATAATATAGGATAATTGTTGGTTACTTTATTTAGTGATCATGTATCCTGTAAACAACTTAAGATCATAATTATATAATACATTTGTTTTACCAACACTATTTTCATAATTATTATAGATCTGGTTGGCGGTGTTGTAGTAATTTATATACGAAAATATACTTATTTATTTAAGTAAACAAACGATTGTTGCAAAAATGCAAAAATAGTATTTACATATCAACTTAGACACTAATTGCACAATTAATTAATGGCATGCACCGCATGTTCACAATAAAATATATTAGTCGTATTTGGGTTAACTGTTTTTTGGCCTTTGTAGATGGTATAACAATTATAATATAAAATGACGAAAGCACTTAGTGATTTTCAACAAAATATAGAACGGCGCTAATGTTTCCGCAGTGCAGTAGAAGTGAAAAAATAAATTTATGAGAAAAGAATTGGATTTTGCTAAAAAGGAACTGCAACTAGCAAAAATGGATGTAAGAATGAAATAACCCACATAAAAGAAATACCAATTATTGTACCGAAAAACGTAATTTACGTTCATATTTAAATGGATATTTAAAAACTAGGAGATTACGAGAGATTTCTGATTTATATTTACGAAATAACTACTCGCAGTAATGCTAATTATTTTGGTATACAGCATTTTTATTTGTTTTTTTTTTGGTTCATATTTTATATTATTATTACTCTTCATACTCCAACAAACCAGAGACGATCCCAGTCTGTAATCTTGAGTTTTCATTGTAACAGCTGCTAGTTGAATAGATTGATTAGGGACGGTATTCCAACATTCGCGGACAAGACGCACACATTGTGTTCAGCATAATTCAGATAATATAACGAGATTTATTGTTCTATATTCTTGTTTTGAAAATATTAGACGAATATTATTTTCATTTAAATACGAGTAATAACTTGATGGAATCATTTCAACGTAATAAATTTTAGCGTAGATAATTTGGCTGCCTCTTTTCTCAGGGGTATTTTGTTTAAAGCCGGGGGAAATCAGAAGTGGCTAAACTAAATAAATGCCACAAAGATACTCTGAGGGATGACTACACGTAAGCCATTGAGACAGCTGAATTTATGAGAAAATTTTATTTATTTATTATGACTACATTTAAGTTTTTTTTTTTAAAGTTGATACTATATTTATTGGAAAATAAGGGTTGTAAGGAGGATTACCCATTCGTTTAACTGGTGTTGGTAGTATCTAGTAAGTCCCTAGATTTTAGCGCTGCGTACACGTTTGCGTATTATCGTGAAGCAGTAGCCCGCTGAGCCTCGTGTTTGGTCCTATACTACTTACAGCAATAAACACTCCTGGCAAGCATTTGATAGTATACAATTTGGCATTGATGCTACTTCGATTTTGATATAGAACACCAAATACCCCTTCAAAGTGAATAAACAAGAACAAAATCTTCCCTGCGCTTCTTGATCGCTTCACTACGCCTACCAACAACGTTGTTTCATTTAATACCGCTAAATCTTCACCTGGCGCTTCACTTTTTGATCCTGCTAGTAGAAGTTTGTCCTTAAATCCTACTAGTCTTCTTTTTGTTGAAAGTAGCTGTACAAGTACCTATCTGCTTAGAATGTTAAACGAACATATTATCTCTAAGTAAATGAGTGCGTTCTTTTTTTTGTAGGATAGAGTAACAATCGAGCACACAGTCCACCTGATGGTAAGTGGTTGCTGTGACCCATAGACATCTACATTTATCCTCAACTATAATAAATTCTATAATAAAAATGGCGATACGTTGTCACCCGTGAGGATTAAGATGGAATGCCTTTTTTCCAGTAAAAAATTAAAAGTTGTAGTTATGTTGCAGGTACTAGGAAAATAACGATTTCACATTACTAATGATGATAAGTCAAGATAATACCGATGACGGAGCACATATCCTGTAATTCCAACTCACTCTAGCTGTAAAGATACTAATTTTGTAGTTGTGCATATCGGCATTTCAGGGAGAAACTTAAACACACACGAAAAAAGTCGGTATTCGATTCCCGCAATCGATAAACTATCTACATACGAGTTTGTACGGAAACCTCGTTGCGCGAGTTTTCATTTAGCGTATTCTTTTAACAGTTTACGAAAATCTTAAATGATATCCTCTAAAATTTCAAATGAAGGACAATTTGAAACTCCTTCTTATTCGCTTTCTCTTATTAAGCTTATAAAACCAAATAAGTTACATAAAAAATTGAAAATTTATGGACCTCAGTGTGACCTCAGTGTGAGGATTTATTAAGTTCTTTGAGAAGCTTACAAAACTATCTTGAAAATTCATAAATATATTTGAAACGATTTAAGTTCGAAATTTTTTAGGTTCTATATGAAGAAAAAAATCAATTATCGCAAATTCACAATTCCGCGCATCTTGCTAAACAGCAGCGAACAGAGGTTTAAGCATTTTTTGTGATCAATACTACCTTTCAGTCCGTTTATGAGCAAGATACTACTGCTTCACCTACCATTGATTTAAATACTTCATCAGATGAAAGTATAGTTATGTATTCGCCAATTATTTCCTCGGGATCCGCGCAATTTTTGTACAGGAATGCAGATCTGCACTGGTTCTTTCTCTGAATTATACTTTTTACAAATTAAATAATAAAATTCGTCTAAAGTTAAATGTGGTGAGACAGTTTGAGATATCACTAAATAGTCAATTGTTGTTTCAAACTCATAAACTAGTTTGATCAATAAGTGTTTCAAAACGCAATGAAACTCTAGGATAAGTGTTTGTATATTGTATTTATTTTCCTACGTAATCGCTTTTCAAGCTATACACCATAAATAGCGTTTTGCAAGTTAGTTAATTCCTCTGGAAGAAAAAAGGCTTGATCATCGAAATCATCGAAAAATCATCATTGAAAAAAAAACCTCTGCAGCACACATTACCTCAACGTCACCATTGAATTTATAGCACGCAAGTGCTTTTTCAGGTGAGTAAAAAGGTGAATATCACTAAAAGCTAGGTCCGCAAAATGTGGTGTGTGCTGCATCAAATGAAATCCAGGAGTTCAGATGGTAGCGCCTGCAACATCAGATCGATGGGCAGAGTAATTATCATGACAAAAAAGTACTCCAGCACGCAATTTTCCTCGACGTTTATTCTTCAGTTCTTCGTATTATTTTTTGACTAATGATGCTCAATAATCTCCCTTATCTCCCTTTACTTAAATAAGTATTCACATCAATGGCGAGTACAGCACCCACCTTCGATTTTCCGACGATATAGTCCTTATGGCAAAATCACTGGAGGACCTAAGCATTATGTTCAATGACCTCAATAGTGTGTCCCAACGGATAAGTCTTAAGATGAACATGGAAAAAACAAAGATCATGTTTAATGTCCATGTCACACCTATCCAAGTTCAACTTTGACCAAGTGGTAATCAATAGACGGATTCAACTGGGCTGGGCAGATTTCGAGAAATTACTACACATCTTCTCGTTAGATATACCTCAAAACCTGAAAACGAGATTTTACAACCGTTGCGTGTTTCCAGTGATGACTTATGGATCTAAACCAAGGTTCTTTACTGCTGGCCGTATGAGGGCGCTCAAAGTCTCTGTCGCTCGTGGTTTCTCTGCGTGATAAACTTAGAAATGAGAACATCCGCAGTAGAACCAGAGTGACCGACATAGCCCAACGGATTAGTAAGTTAAAGTGTCAATGGGCCATCCATATAGCTCGAAGAACCGAAAACCAATGGGAAAGAAATATTCTCGAGTGGCAGCCTCGTAGCGGTAGGCGAAGTGTATAGCGACTCCCCACTAGATGGAGTGAATACCTGGTAAGACATGCAGGAAGTCAATGGCTTAGGATCGTGCTTTGTTTCATTCCTTGGGGGAGGCCTATGTTCAGCATTGGACTTGTGGAGGGCCATAATAATGATACGCCGTACGACCGTTCTCAGGACGGTCGTACGTCAGGACGGCCGTGTCGGAGCCTCTATAGCCTCTAGAAACCCCCAGTTGTTTTTTGATTTTTTTCTTTGTCATTTGATTGTTTTTTAACAATAAACGTTATTGAAACACAAGCATTTATAGTTTGTCCAATTCTTTTCTTAGTTCTTTTGTGGACGTTTGCGGATGTTCTATTTAATGGTTCGTTAGTTTTTCTGATTAACTTACTTTTATTTTATTTATTGATTAGTGTCTTTCTAGATCTAGGCGCCATTAATAAGTACAAATAAATCATGACCATATACAAAAATACCATAACATAAGTACTTATTTCATGCGAACATAGTCGCGGATGCAGCTAATATATAATATATCTAGAAAAATACTAATATTTATATATAAAAATTACGTGTTTGTCCGCGATGAATTCCTAAACTACATAACTGATTTCTGATTTTGAACTGATTTTGTAAGATAGTTTTTATCCCTATAAATGACCCTCAATATTTTTTACTACGATTTTTAGAATTGTTATAGAACACAGGCTCGTCGGAGAGGGCAGAAAAACGTATGCCTGGCCAGCTAGTATAATATAATAAAACACAACTTTTTAATATTATTCTTATATTCTCGTCGTTTAACTTCATTCCTAATATTCTAATGAATAAACGTCTGACATGGATAACCAATTTGCCCAAACTCACCATTTGGATATTAAATATTGTAATGATGATGATGATTTTACAATAGTTACACCGCTATTTGTCCTATGCTGAGCAGTAGACTTATATGAATAGCTGTAATGATGACGGGGATGATGACTTAAATAGCCGATAATTTTTATACCTTCCCCATCCAATAATACAGAAACAATTATTTTTACAGCGGACGCAGACACCTTGACTGGCAGGGAAGACGGTCTGTTCTATACCTTGCTTTTTTCATCTCAGGGTGAAAATAATGTACGCACGTTTTATCTACGATTACGAAACGAGGGCAAAAATAATGTGGATCTTCTTAAATTATTGCTAAATTTAGCTTTTAAATGTCAACTCTTGCTTTCTTTGCGTTGCATGTTAACATACGGCGAACCCAGAGCGCGGCCACCTTTTTCTATTTTAAGATATGAGTTAAAATAATCTGAATTGTTCAAAACGAAACCTTTAGAATCCCAGGCTACCAACGGATGATCATCCGTCGATCTACTTTAACAATTTATTCGATTTTTTTTAAGTTTTCTTGCATAGCGGCCATTGCTGGCCACTCGGAACGAGTGTCGTCACTGCAGGAGGTTGTGGCGCATTTAAATTCAGCGCACCAGTATGCCACTGCAGAATAAGACGAAAAAATGTCTGCCAAAGTAAACTGCAGTTCTTAAAAACATTTTGTAAAATAAATATTCATTCAGAAATATTTGATAACCGCACGAAGTTCGAGCTTCTCCAGTTGCATACGAATCAATTTCCCGCCAAATGTGAAGTTTGAAAAAAAAGCATTGGGTATAGTTTTTAATTTATCATTTTTGGCCTTGGCTACTTACGAATTAAGGATTTGGAAGAAATAGAATGCATTTCTATAACTCATAGAAAAGTGTCCTATTCCGAAAACTTATTAAAGAACCTGGTAGTTCGCATCACTGCTAAAGTATATCGTAAGTAGTTTTCCATATTTAGACAACTTTTGACTCACCGATGTGAAAAACCAATTATTTTAAATATATGTTCGTTTCTTGTTAAGGCTGTAACAATTTTCATAAATATTTTATAATGTCGATATTTTTCGTTTGCTTCGTTTAATTCTAATTATATAGATTTTATAGGTATAAGTTACTTAACTTTACTCAGTTTACTTTTGTATTGAAATTATTAAGTGTGCTTAATTTTAACTACACTCTCTATGAAAATTGTTATGGCTAATATGTTTACACATATGTATTTAATTTAGTTCAGATCTTATTCCTGCGTGGGTTATTCGAACTATCCCTGTAGTGGCGGTGTAAGAATATACGCTATCCCATATAGTCCCGTGGGTGTCGTAAGAGGAGACCAAGGGAAAAATCAAGGAGCGATCTCGCAGCAACGTCTTGTTAATAAAAACCAGAAAATCAAAATTTGATTGCCAACCCGACTGCCAATTGTGGAACTATTGGCAATTATAGCACATATACATCTTATGCCGCACACGAAGGGGAGACGCGCCCGTCAGTACTTTTATAGGGTGTGATGTTGACGATGGTTGATAGTGGTTACTATCAACCATCGAACTGAGGTACTCAGAACGAAGGTACTGAAAACCTCTATGTTTCGCTTAAAACTATATTTACCATACATAGAAAATAAATAAATTAATATCATGTTTTGTAATAGTCAACAACTTGTAAAAAAGTAAAATTAACAAATTACCGAAAACCACATTATTTCAAGTATTTTTTTTTTGTATTAATTTCACTTAAACCTTTAAAATGCTATGATGTATATTAGCTAATTAAAATGTGTGTCTGGGACGGAATGGAGCGACAGGTAAATTCAAAACTAAATCACAAATTTCATAGAGACCGAGATGTTTAATTGGATTGAATTCTCTCTGGCTCTCTCATTTTATTTATGAATAGAATAAGAAATTTGAAAACAATAAGGAACATTTACATACTTAAACCATTTTTAACATAATATATTATAATACATGCAGAGCCATTTGAATATTTTAATAGGAAAAAATGTTCGGTTTGGAAATCATTCACTAATATACAAAAATTTTAAAATATTTTGCAGTCGGCAACAATAATAAATATAGTCAATAATAACATAGGCAATAATAATAATAATAGTAATAAAAGTGTGCAGCCTCCGTAATTACTTTACGAGAGCAGATGATCCATTCTATAGGGACGTTATTTCTTGTGATAAAGGACTTACTGCTCTATCCTTAGCGAACGAGCAATGCCTAGAACCGGCAGTACAGATAATTTCCGACCGGGAGACCGTATGGAAGGAGAAGGAGCTCCACGAGAGGTTCTACAAGGCTCTACTTGAGCTATTCGTAGACACAGTCACCTCCCTCCACTGGCTAAGTTTCGGTGAACTCTTTGGGGAAATCGAGGGTTTTGTCTGTGCGACACAGGATCAGGTTATTAAGACCAACAATTATCGGAAATTCATCCTAAAGGATGGCCCCGTCGACATCTGTCTAGCGTGTCGCCATCCCGGTGAGTCACTTAGGCATATCATCTCCGGTTGTTCAGCGCTTTCTAACTCTGAGTATTTGCACAGACACAACCTAGTAGGTTTCTACACCAGGATTCTACACCAGGAGCTAGCTCTGAAATACGGTCTCATGGATCGGAAGCTGCAATGTTATAAGTAGTTGCCGAAAGCCGTGCTCGAAAATAACTGCGCCAGGCTCTATTGGGACCGGGCCATCACAGACAGGACTATTCTTGCGAATAAGCCTGATATTGTGCTGATGGACCCGGCACAGTCAAGGATAAATTTGGGCGACATTACCATTTCTTATGACGAGAACCTCGTGAAAGCGAAACAGACAAAATATCTGGCTCACGAGGTTACCGACATGTGGGATGGTCTGCCGACCGAAATTATTCCTGTGGTCGTTTCTGCGAACGGGTTAATCCCAGTCAGCCTCTCAGGTCATCTGAGACAACTGGGACTCCGTGACGGACCGCTCCAAGCTCAAATGCAGAAGGCGGTGCTCCTCGATACCGCTCGCAACGTACGCAGTATTCTTTCCCTTTCCCCCTAACCCTCGGCCGTTTGGTCTCCCCTGCCGAGGGCTTCCATCTAGTTGGGTTTTAATTTATTTATGTATTTTTATGTATTTATATTTATGTATGTTTATCATGTTATCATGCTCTGAGAGATGACTACATATTTGTGCCATTTTCTGTAGAGACTATCGGTCCTTGGAGTCCACGTACGGTGAAGTTCCTAAAGGAATTCTATCCGCGACAATTCATTGCTGCTGGTGATAGGAGGGCTGGTTCTTTTCTCGCTCAAAGGCTAAGCATAGCCATTCAGCGTGGAAACGCAGCCAGCGTTCTTGGCACAATACCGCGGGGAGTAGGACTGTAAGAAAATTATTTTATTTTACTATTTTTAGTTTTTTTTATAATAGTTTTTTATATTGTATATAATAAAATATTGTATATTATGTTTTGTAAATTCATAATGAACAAAATAAGAAAAGAAAATATGTTGTTTCAACGGCGCTAGTTCACAACAGTAGACAGGGATCGACTGTGTAGTCAAGCGTATTTCACGCCTTCCAATACAATGAGCTGTCGAAGGATAGTTCTTCAATTAATTAATAAATAATTTAAAATTTAAAATTTTGTACAGCCGACTTCAATATAAGTTATTAAGAATAACTCAAAAACTATTGGCTTGACCTTGATCAAATTCATATGGGACTACACGAGAACAACTAGCTTTCAAATAAAAAAAGAATTATCGAAATCGGTCTACGCAGTAAAAAGTTTTGAGGTAACACACATAAAAAAAAAACAGATGAATTGAGTACCGTCTCCTTTTTGGAAGTCGGCAGAAAAATAGATCTGCTTGTTTTCTTTTTTCGTAAGACTTATATTGAGTTTGTAATATTATGGACCTCCATACATGCCCATGGACTTTTCAAATACAACTTAACCTTTGTTTGGGCAATGGGTGTGATTTTTTAATTTTTTAGTCGAGCAATTATCTGGTAATATCCGGACCTCCATACATTCCCATAGACTTTTGAAATTCAATTAACTGTTGTTTGATTAAAAAAAGTACAAAATTTTCTAGCGTATTTTGAAATTTTTTTGACGATTCAAATCTGTGTGTGTAAAATAAATTAATATAAAAAAAAAACATTTTTAATAACAAGCTTTTATTGAAACGCTCCAAAAAGCTCATGGATTGTCATCCAAAGTAAATATGTATGCATAATTTCAGCTCAATTGGTTGAAGATAACTGCTTTTAAATTAAGTTGCAAGATTTAACACTAACAAACATACATTGCAAGTTAAATAAAAAGCTATTAATAACATAAACCTAATTAACTTAATTTCAGAAAACAACGGTACGCGACTTAATTCCTTTTATTTTACCCACGAGTACTTTGTGATAGGTATCATGTATGTTTCACCGTGTAGTGGCAGTGTAAGAATATCCACTACCCTATATTATCGTCCCATAGGTGTCGTAAGAGGCGACGTGATGGGCAACAGAATCTTCCTGACAACAACTCAAAATTATAAAAACTGCGTGTGACAACCCGCTTGCCTATCGTGTCAACTATAGCAATATCCGCCCTTTGAGGCAATCTATGGGGCAGCAGTGGCTGAACATAGGTTGCCCCCCATAGATTTTTATAGGCTATTATGGATGGATGGATAGATGGATGGATCATGTATGTTTACGTAAATGTTCAAATTCACAACAAACCAAAAGCAAGATGTAATGAATATAGAATGCTTCGATCACATAATACACACACATTTGCAAAAGGAGGGATTGAAAGAATCCTTTTTGTCACCCTTGTGATTCTATTTCCTTTCATATTAAGAAACCTAAACAACATTTTGGCAGCAAAAGCTATTTGGGAATCCATTTTTTGACTAAGAAAACTATTTGGTGTCGTATTGTTTTTTGTTTCGACATATATACAAAATATTTATGTTTAAAAGAGAAGAATAGTGTGCATAAGTCATAGAGTTATTCAATAAGAAATGAGCTGGGGTGCTGTTTGATCCTCCCACGCTGTTAAAGTAAAGTAAAAGTCAAAGTGAAAGCTTAAACTGATTATTTGGGTTTTTACTTGCCGCTGGAACCTTGGACCCACAAACTCAAAAAATCTCACTTTTTAGTATCTCACGTTATAGTTTCAAAAATAGTACCTATAAACTTTCAATCAACCTATTTAAAAGGGTTTTCGTAGATCGTGATAGTAATGCCAATCTCGTTAGTGACTTTAGTGAAAGAAAGTGTAAATTTTTTATATGGTTAACAACAGTTTGAACCACAAGAGATCCCTGAATTAACAAACAAGTGACGTTGCGCAACATTACACCAAAACAACTAGTTGATAGTATAGCCAGAAGTTAAATTAAGCTCACGCTCCGACCTATTTTACTAACAAAATTACGCGAGTGGCGACATATGAAGTGAATATTAAATTATGCCATATGTGGTGCCCCGCGAACGAGTTGCGTGTGGTAATATACAGAAATTATACACTTGTGCATATCCATTATTGCATACATTAATCAAAACTCACAAAGTTTAGTTTCATCCTTTTATGTTTATTAAAGTTTTACGCAAGTCGCAAAATCATTGCAAAAATTTGTTAAAGTACACTTAATAAAATATTTACTATCTATGCTCGCATATAGGGCATGCAATTCGGATATCCGGATATCCAAATTATTCGGATATTCGCCTAATTTATTATTCGAATAGTATATTTATAATTATTCGGTTTTTACGAATATTTCGAATACTATCTTATTTTGATTTGTTATAAATATCCGAACGTAAACCTGCTAAGTTACGTGAAAAACATGCGTGTATCCGATTGTGGGTAGTCAGTCATCACGTAGCCAAAGCCTAAAATACAAAAAAAAGCTACTTACCTTGTGTGCATAGTGCAAACAATTTTACATTTCGTATCTTTGCGATATTGTTGTTGATTTGATTGATTGATATTGAAGGAAAAATTGGAATATTACAGCTGCTCAATACAGAACGATATCTCATGCATAATCTCTGATGGTGCAATCGTAATGTGCACACTAGGGAGAATGGTTCCCTCTTATCGTCAGTTATGTTTGGCCCATGGTATTCAGTGCTACGTCAAAGCTGATACACAGAAGGTTACATCGGCATCACTGTTAACAGACCTTGCGATAGCTCTAACTCTGAGGACGAAAGTGATATAGAGAACGAAAATGAAAATGGTTTCGTCATCAAAGCTGATCCCCGTGGGGTCATTCCCAAGCTGGTATATAAAGAATTGATAACTAAAGTCCGGAAAAAAGTAAAATTTCTCAAAGGTTCGCCTACTCGCATGGATATACTAAATTCTTACCTGGAGTCCAAATCTAAAGACACGACACTGATCGATTGCAAGACTCATTGGAGCACCCTTGCTGATATGATAGCAAGATTTCTAGAATTCAAAGACGCAATTCAAAAGATATTAATTAATCCCAAAGAGAAGACTCAAAAGAGCGAAAATCAAACTTACTAACCGCTGAAATTGCACTTCAATTCATGATGGAGAAATTGGCGATGAACTCAGAAGTTATTAGTGGCCAGATTAAAGAAGCTTTAAATAGAAGAATCTTGCAGAGGAGAAACTACACTGGTAAGTACGTTACAGTACTTACATAATCCTACAAAATATTATGCCGAAAGGAATACTCCTGCATTTTCAAAGGCATCCCACGGGAAATAATAGCCTTGATTGTAAAAATCAATGAAACTTATTTTTGCAAAGATAAAGCTGCTACAATTGTCTTTGAAGTTGAAGATGACCAGCCTTTAAGAGAAATACAAAGACAGCAGCGCCTTGAAGATGAGAGGGAACAGGAGACAGCCAAGATATTTAAGGAACAGTTAAAGACAAAAGTTAATGAATCCTTGCACAATGTTGATGAGGTATCAACAAAACATTTGTCCGAAAACGATGACTTGGAAACATCTGTCAGGGTGGAAATGGCGTTATTTGATCGAAGGGGCCCTAAAAGCATTCATCTACGTGTTTACGATTTTTTACTTACCATCCCACCTACAAGTATTGAAGCAGAACGTATATTTTCGGCTAATAGATATTTTTGCAATCATTTGAGATGTTCATTCAATGACGATACGTTAGACGCCCTCAGTTTCCTACGGTTATACTTTATGAACACCAAAAAAGTAATTTTTTGTATTTTTAAGTAAGTGTGGATAATTAAAAAGGTTTCTAATTAAAATGTTTAAGTAATAATAATGTTTCTTTTCACTAACTTAAGCACTATTCGTAAAATTCGTATTATTCGAAGTATTCGAATATTTTTTATTTGGTTATTCGGAAAATCCGAATACCTTTTTTGGACGAATAATGCATGCCCTACTCGCATATTTGTACTAATGGAATTGCAGCTAATCTTAAATTGATAAATAGTATAATTTTGACAAAAGAAATTCCATCAAATTCGTATTTTAATTAAGTTTAAATATATTTGCCTACAACTACATAAGTACTAATCACTGATATAAGCCACCGATAGCTTTATATACAAAATGAATAAAGTAAGAAAAATTTACCTTCCAAATAGTTCTTTTGAACAGTCAGGTAATTTATCACATAGCTTCTCTGTAACGTGATAGAACGCGAGTAATAAGACACACATTTCTTTAAGCTTACTGAAAACATTTTTTTGCTCTACTCCTCGGTCTCTGCTTGTGCGATAGAATCCGGACGCCCAAATAGCAGCTCCATGATTTCATCTGGTTTAGCGAGCCTGATGAGTTCTGAGCTGACTGTTTCCAAGGATCTTTTTTGTGGAGTTGTTCTTAGTCTCGCTGTGTTTTCAATATCATTGAAGTAGTCTTGGGCTGTCTCAAATATGGCACGGAATGAAGCTTGGGAGTGTAATTATAGCTTTCGATGCTGCAAAGGTATGCAACGATAGTGATGCACTATCTGGTTTGGGTTTGTCGGCGAGTGCGGCGATTGCGCATGTGAACTCTGCTATAAACGGTCGGAGCTCCCTGTTTTTATTAATGGTGGTTTCCGGATGAGCTTGTGTGGCATGGGATCCTTGAGTACATTTCCTAGTTTGGGATCTTGAGGTGTGAGTGAGTTCCTGTTGCGGCTTACTGACGTCGACGACTTTCGGGGGTGGCTTTGATATTGTTTCGATAGCTGGGGCCTTCCTCCGGTGGCTGCCTCTTCAGTTGGCTGCTGTTTGGCTGCAGAATCTTCCAACCAGAATCAGTCGTACTCATTTTTGGAGTGACCATCTTCATCGTAGTCGTCCGAATCTTCTTCTTCAGTCATCTCTAAGGAGATCTTTGCGAGTTTCAGTTTGATCTTCAATATTTGTTCACGGGCCTTAAAAATTCTTCTATTGGGCCGAATAGTCTTCTGTGACTTCATACTGTTAGCAGTGTGGCCCCTTGGTGGCTTTTCGGCGCGGGTGTCTGGGTTACCCGTGCGGGCGGTGACGATACACGGCGAATGTCTTCGTCGCCTTTTATCTGTTTCCTCTGCATTATAAGCCGGGTTTTAGTGGCCGGAGCGGTCTGTGGTACCCCCCCCCCCCCTCGGGAGGGGAACAGTTTGTCTTGGCGCTCTTTATTATCGACGGTGCTCGTGCCAGCATCTGGTGGTGAATGGCGGCAGCATTGTCCGATAAAACTCCTCCCATATCAACGTTCCACGCCTTCGTTGCCCTTCCTTGCGAGCGAGTGATTAGCATCTTCACTCGATGGATCCAGCGGCTTCTATACGACTACTACTATGTATCCGATTCCGAAGGACCAACGGATTTATCAGATTCCGAAGGACCAACGGATTTATCAGATTCCGATGGACCAACGGATGTATTGGGCCCGAAGGATCAACGAATGTGTCAGACGGTTCACCCGTCTGACACATTCGTTGATCCTTGTTGACTCGGGAGTAAATATTGTCGAAGATACTCCGTGAGTTACTCACGTCCTACACCTCGGTTCCGGCGGATACGTCTAATGACATCTTTGTGGGTGCGGATGAGGTTCTGTGGACTGACGTCTATCCAAAATGCACGATGGTAATAATGGATAGTATCAATTCAGTCTGATTTCCAAGCGGAAGAAGAGCTCTAAGTACAACTGAAATTACGAATAATTGAAAACGCCTGAGCCCTCTCCGTAGCTCGCCGAGTGATCTAAAGCTTCCTCGTGTGGCCAACAGTAAAGGAAAACGTCTCTATTCAATAATTAAGTTACCATACGCACTAGATGTACACTTTTGTTTAAAGATTTAAGAAATACTGAAAAAGATGATGTTGGATCATAATTTCATTATATATAATCACATTAATTGACAGAACCAACTTGGGAGGAAGTTAATTCGGTTAAGCAGTTGATCTGTCGATGATAGTCAAACAGTTTGTCCTTGGTTAATATATTCGACAAAAATTTCGAGCGTAGTGTTCCCAATAACTTTGTCTTGTCCATGTTCATCAATGATAATAACCGACACATTCTAAAGATTAAAATCTTAAAAATATAACTAACAGTTACTTAAATCTTTTAACCCAGAAATTTAAACCCCTTAGAATTTGAGATAGCACCTTGCTCCTTAATTATAATATATTATTAAATAAGACAACTGTTTAAGATGCAAAAAGTTTAGTTTTAATTTATATTGAATATCATAAAAGCAAAGCATGTTTCAAATAAATTGTTACGTTACATTACACTGAAGTATAACCTTTATAGCATCACAATACTGCCACCACAATTAAATTATACGGTCACAAAATGGCGCACTTAAATTACAACCTCAAAGTAGCTGCCTTGTGCTTGTCTGAATAATTGTTGAACTTTGTGCATCCGCTCTCGGTGAACAGTTTCAAACTTGACAACTGGATTAGCCGACAGGCGATAGGCACTTTGAATTTGTGGTTTAACTCCTAGTGTAAATAACGAATAGCTTTAAAGAAATCAAACGATTTAGTGTGCCCACAGTAAAAATAGTTTTAGTACCTTTTTAGTATCTGTATATAATTTCAGACTGAACCGTGATTTTTTGCGTCTTATAATTTAAAAAAAATGCCATTAAAAATATCAAGTGCTTTTTGCAACCATGAAATATGTCAAAAAGATGTTCCAATAGATGGCGGTATATCCTCTCGATTATGTGTGGCGTAAAATACCAAGAACCGCAACGGCAATAAAGACGTGAAACGTCTGATGTTTCAATTGTCAATCCGCCTGTCTAGCGTGATAATGAAGGCATTTCTTATCTGCAATTTGAGAGGCACATGCCCAGCAAAATATTTTTAGAGTGTATTTTGCCTGAAGGAGAATTTATTTTTAAGCTATATAATACACGCTTAAAATTATAATGAATTCGTTAAGTTACATTAAATGTACATACCAACATCGAAATCCGATTCATGATTTTATTTCATGGTAATAGAATAATCCGTCGTTCTACTTCACTCCACAGCTTGTTGACTGTTAACGGGTATCAGATATCTTTGACATATTTAATATTTTGTATGTTTAAGTTTTCTCACGATTGCTTTCTTCAGCTCAAAACATGTGTCAAATTAATACGTAAAGTTGGGTTCAACTCAAGGACATGACGATGGTCCTGCCCGTGAGTTACCACAGCTTCTCAAATATAAAAATAAACGCACGGCTACTGGTAGCCCGTAAGCACTGTGGCTAATAATTTTTGATTAATATATCATATTACCTACAAAGTAATAAATTGAAAAATGTTTGCGCATATAATTGGAAAACACCATAATAATATTTTTTCCATTAACCGTTACAGCCTATTAAAGTCCATTGCTGAACATTAGTTAGAAACATTTGTCATAGTTTCCCACTGGGTGGTGGGTTGACTACCACAGCTTCTATATTTTAGTCGTTATAAGGAAGACGCTTCTGTACACCTCTTAATTTCTCATCAAATATAATTTATTCAATAATATAAATAAAGCCAATTTTCAATCGTCAAGTGAAACTAATATAATAAAACTTGATTGATTGTAAAAGTGAAATAATTAGGCAATTTTATTCATAAAACTGTCATTTGTAATTTGTTTGTTTTAATTTATCCTGTGACTGACTAAATTAATCCTATGATTGAAAAATCGTCCCTCAAAAGGCATATAATTTTTAATGATAATTTTTAACCTGATAGAGCCAAATTGTAGCTATATTATGATTGCACTACAAATAGGTTGGCTTGAAAGGGTAAGAACCAAGCTCTAACGGAATACCAGGCTGTTACAACAAGCTTAATGCTGCTGTTTTGTATGATGTAGGGAACTGAAGACTGTTACTTTTTATTGCTAACAAGGCATTCAGTCTTTACGGTAGATAACACATCTACATTTGGATTCTTAATCGTGAATAGACCTATGAGCCACAGAATCCGCTTACGATTGGGTTGACTTTGTACTAGTTTGTCATGCTTATTCTTTAAAAAATTGCTTTTATCGATCTATTAGTTTTATAACTAAAGGAGAATAGACATTAAATAAGTTTCTTACTATAACATAATATAAGTTTATTATTTATAAATCGAATTTTTATCAGTCTATATTAATGCCAATTGACTTTGGTGTTAATCTAGTGATCTAAATTAATATTTTGTTTAATAGAAAAGGGGTGACAAACAAGCACACAGTCCACCTGATGTTAAGTTTTAACGGTGGTAGAGCCACGCAGCAGTTTTTGCTTTTGCACGTATGGGCCGGCTCGAGCCGGGTTGGTACCACGACCTCACAGAACACTGGCATGAAGTAGAAGCTCTGCTTCTGCGTTTCGTCTGGTGAGTGCAGGTGGCCGTAGGCCCCATTCCCCCTCCCCCATCAACATGGTAGTGGAATTACACGAAAGAATACCCCAAGCGGGTACCAGTACCCCTGGAGAATCCCTTGCTGAGCATCCACGACCATGTTATACCAATCCTGAGCGTGGGTGCTCAGGTTGCCCCGCGTATTCTGGGTGGAGTGGCAAAATTCCGCTCAAAAACATAACTGCTCGGGGCAAACTGAGCAACAATACCAAGGCGATCCCTGCCACGCTATCCGTAAATTTCTGCAACAGCAGGGGACTTCGCTCTAACCTAAACGCCTTCCACTACCTGACCGAGACGCAGGTTTCCTCTCCGGCTGATATTTCGTATCTCTCCTACCCGGGGTACAAATTGGAGCACTCCTTTGTGCCTCGGGCTGGAGTTTGCGTGTATGTCAGAGAGGACATCTGTTCTCAACGCCTCGGCAGTCTTGAAGGTTCGGAATGTGTAGACAGCGACGACCATCCGCGCGTATACGTGTTCCTCTATAGGTCCCATAGCGGTAATGCCAAAACAGACCGACTCATCGACAACGTCCAAATGGCTACAGATTCCTTGCTACAACAGGCCACATCCGCAGAGATCGTGATCCTAGGCGATTTTAACGCCCACCACGCCAAATGGCTCGGTTCACGTTTAACCGAACATGCGGGGAGATCTGTTTATGACTTTGCCTTGGGATGTGGTCTGACACAACTGGTTACTTTGCATACGCGGATTCCAGATGTGGGGGATCATACACCTTCCCTGTTGGACCTTCTGCTGACGGATATCAGGTTTCCGTCGATGCCCCTCTCGGCTCTTCGGACCATTGTCTGATCCGGAGTATGGTGCCACTCACGCTCCCTTCGCGGTTGCGTTCTGCAGCTTGCCGCCATGTTTGGCATTACAGGTCGGCGGATTGGGACGGAATGCGGTCTTTCTTTGAATCCTACCCATGGGGGCGAGTTTGCTTCTCGCCGGATGATCCCAGAGCTGTTGCTGACTCTATCACTGATGTGGTGCTACAGGAAATGGAACTATTTATTCCATCATCTGTGGTACCCATCGGTGGCAGATCCCAGCCTTGGTTTGGTCGCTCCTGTAAGATTGCAGTATGCAGTAAGCAGGAGTGTTATCAAGCCTGGGCTGCGGCTTCGGCGACTCGGGATATAAACACCAGCACACTTAAAAAGAAGTATAACTTCGCCTCCAGGTCCTTCAAACGAGTTATTGCCAAGGCAAAGTCAGAGCACATAGGCAGAATTGGCGGGAAACTAATTTGCCTTCCTTCGGGAACCCGTACATTCTGGTCTCTCACCAAGGATGTCCAAGGGAATTTCTGTAAGCCATCAGTACCATCTCTGCACAGGGAGGACGACTCACTGGCCCAAGCCGTAAAAGACAAAGCCGACCTTTTAGGCTCCCTTTTTGCGTCCAACTCGACTCTTGATGACGGGGGGAATACACCGCCGACCATCCCGCGGTGTGAGTGCTTCGTGCTGGATGTGCTGTTTTCACAGCGCTCGGTTCGTAAAGCACTTCTACCCCTGGACATCCAGAAGTCAAGTGGGCCTGACGGAATCCCCCCAATTGTGCTGAGAACGTGTGCTCCGGAGGTGGCACCGGTCCTAACGCGTCTTTTCCGGTACTCCTACTCCCAAGGCGTAGTCCCGAATTCACGGAAGACAGCTTTTGTCCACGCGATCCCAAAAAAAGGCGACCGCTCAGACCCGTACAACTATAGGCCTAGAGCGATCACCTCCTTGTTCTCCAAAATAATGGAATCCATTATTAACTGCCAGCTCATCCGTTACTTTGAGGATCACCAGCTGATTAGTGACCGCCAATACGGTTTTCGTCGGGGTCGATCAGTTGGTGATCTTCTGGTCTACCTTACCCATAGATGGGCGGAGGCAGTAGAGTCCAAGTGGGAGGCGTTGGCCGTTAGTTTGGACATTGCGAAAGCCTTCGTTCGGGTTTGGCACAAAGCGCTTCTTTCGAAGCTCCCTTCCTATGGGCTTCCCGAGAAATTGTGCAATTGGATCACCAGCTTCCTTGCAGATCGGAACATCAAGGTTTTTGTAGACGGTGCATGCTCCAACTACAAGCCTATTAACGCTGTTGTTCCACAAGGCTGTGTGCTATCACCAACGCAGTTTCTTCTGCATATCAATTATATGTTGCTAACTGGTAACATTAATTGCTATGCGGATGACACCACTGGTGATGCTCTATACACCGGCCGTGCCAATATTTCTCGGGAAAACGTCGCCGAGTACCGGAACAAACTTGTGTCAGAAGTCGAGTCCTTGCTGAACACAGTCTCGGATTGGGGGCGACTAAATCTCGTCCAGTTTAATCCTCAGAAGACTCAATTTTGCGCGTTAACCGCTAAAAAGAACCTTTGTCGTATCTTCTCAGTTTTAAGGCACTCCCCTTCTTGCCTTAGCCAGTATCGGAATCCTCGGAGTCGACATATCGATTGACGTGCAGTTTCGTGGTAACTTGGAAGAGAAGGCGAAATTGGCCTCTAAAAAGCTTGGCGTGCTCAGCAGAGCGGGACAGTATTTCATGCCGGCACACCGCTTGCAACTTTACATGGCGCAGGTTCGGCCTCACATGGAATACTGTTTCCATCTCTGGGCAGGGGCTCCCCAGTGCCAGCTTCTTCCACTTGACTGCATCCAGCGCAGAGCGGCTCGAATCGTCGACGACCGAGTCCTTTCCGATTGGCTCGATTCATTGGCACTGCGAAGAGATGTTGCATCCCTTTGCATTTTCTTTCGCATCTACCATGGGGATCGGTCTGAGGAATTGTTCGGATTAATCCCAGCCGCCAAATTTCACGTACGCACATCGCAGCAGAACTCCCGATACCATACACACCATCTGTATGATTGGCGGTCCACCACTGTGCGATTTAGAAGATGTTTTCTTCCTCGCACGACTTCCTTGTGGAATCGACTACCATCAGCGATTTTTCCGGACCGATACGACTTAGGGACCTTAAAGAAAAGAGCGTACTCCTTTTTAAAAGGCCGGCAATGCATCTGCAATTCCCTCCCTAGTGTTGCAGTTGTTCATGGGCGGCGGTAGTCACTTACCATCAGGTGAGCCGCATGCTCGTTTGCCCCCTCTCTTATTAAAAAAAAGTGGTTGCTATGACCTATAGACATCTACATCTATCTTCTTTTGCGAATTGAAATGGAGATGCGTTGTCAGCCGTGAGTACTAAGATGGAATACCTCCTTTTTAGTAAAAAGGGTTATTATTTTAGGTCAATTCATGTGCATTGGCTACAAGTAATAATAATACTGTAATTTACTACGGCACTATATAGTCCTATGCCGTATTTTGGAATTTTTAAGGCAGGTATAAAAAAAGGAGTTAATGAAATTGCATTTTTATTTAAAAATGATGATAATGTCTTATTTGAGAAACTTATTGACCTTGTATTTTAATGAGACGATAAAATTACAACAATTCTTAAACGGATGTTCTCTGAAATAAAAAAAATCAAAACATTTTCTTGTTTAAATGTACATAATAAGAACATTTGGGAAAGGAAACGGACGAAATCAATTACGCCTACAATTTACTAATTAATTGACTTTAGATAAGCGTTTGGCGTAAATGAAATTTATAATCCTTAGCCACAATCTAATCTATATAATAAAGTTAAGGAATTAATCGTTTTTTAACATTTCTTAATAAAGAGGTTAAATTTCACAGTACGCGAGCAACCCGGGTCGATAACCTCCGGCACTATTGAAATAGTTAGTTGCAATTCTAAGTCCTGGTCACATGCTCGGTGGTGATGAAAAGCATCGCGAGGTGATACACATCAAAAAATGTTTCTAGGACATGTGATATCCGCCTACACAAATCGAAGCAGCACGGCGGACGTAGGGTGATTGTATCAGAAATAATATGAGGCCTGTGCTCACCAGGGGGACGTATAAAGATTGTAACTATATTATAACTATAGATGTTTACGCGAACACTACACATTTAACTAAAACCAAGTTTTTACGGATTTTATCGTGTAAATATTATTTTCCCGACATTTCGAGTACTTCACTGCACCCATGTTTTCTGGGAAACTGAGGTGTTCTGCATCCTAATGTCATAGTCAACCACGACTACTCTTACTATACTACATAAAAATAAAATTTATATTACATTTCTTTTAAGGAAATTAAAAGTAATTTTTTTTTTTTCATTTTTATAGATATTATTTTTTTTTTATTTTTGCAACTTTACAAGGCGCAAGTTCGGCCTCACATGGAATACTGTTCCCATCTCTGGGCTGGGGCTTCCCAGTGCCAGCTTCTTCCACTTGACCGCATCCAGCGCAGAGCGGCTCGAATCGTCGACGATCGAGTCCTTTCCGATCGGCTCGACTCATTGGCACTGCGAAGAGATGTTGCATCTCTTAGCATTTTCTTTCGCATTTACCATGAGGAGTGCTCTGAGGAATTGTTCGGATTAATCCCAGCCGCCAAATTTCACGAACGCACATCGCGGCAGAACTCCCGATACCATCCACACCATCTGGATGATTGGCGGTCCACCACTGTGCGATTTAGAAGATGTTTTCTTCCTCGCACAACTTCCTTGTGGAATAGTTTACCACCAGCGATTTTTCCGGACCGATACGACTTAGGGACCTTCAAGAAAAGAGCCTACTCCTTTTTAAAAGGCCGGCAACGCATCTGCGATTCCCCTGGTGTTGCGGTTGTTCATGGGCGGCGGTAGTCACTTACCATCAGGTGAGCCGCATGCTCGTTTGCCCCCTCTCCTATAAAAAAAAAATATATTAGGGTGACGAGCACGTCATTCACCTGATATTAATTGGATGCTATTGTCAGTAGACACCTACACCTATAACTATATATTTGAGATTCAAAGTGTTGCGTCGTTACCCCAGAGGTTTAAGATAGAATGAATAACCAGTGTGTGAGAATGAAACTGAAAGATTTGATTATTTATAAATGACATGTTATTCCTTAAGGCCGAGGCGTGGTCTTCCTACACAGCTGGACAAATTTAGATGAATTGTTTGAGTGTGTTTGATTAGGTACCTAAATGGTTTAGGTTTATATCAATTCGACTCGGTGGGTGGAGCTGTTGTCAAGATCCAGAAATAAACCGTGCGACGCCGGGGCGGATAGTAAGTGAATTGTAAATTCTAACTTTACAATGCTGGAAAATTACATGTAGTACCATTTTTTTTTTAATTTATTGTCTTGAGATTTCTTATATTTACGCGAACACTACACATTTAAATAAAACTAATTTAACGGATTTTATCGCGTATATTATGTTTATTAACTTATTTTATATTCCCGACGTTTCGGGCACTTTTCAGGATGATTCGCGAGGCTATTGAAATTAAAAAAACATCCTAATTTATATAGAGAAGTTGGCTGGGTGCTACCATCTGCTTGGGATCCCATAATTATTAAAATTAAATCCCAACCCAAGCATACAACTGCAAGACTTCATGATACTGTAAATTCATACTGCGTAGATCGGAACAAAAATTAATAATTTTTAATCTGAAGGTAGCCGTGATTAACCATGATATTGGGAAGTCATACACCTCAGTCCCCCCCCCCGTGAACATGGGTGCTGAAAAGTGCCCGAAACGTCGGGAATATAAAAATTAGTTTTATTTATTGTCTTGTGTTTTTTACATTATTTAGTACTTGCATAACTTTTTTGTTATATGAAAATCAATGTCTTATTGGTATTTGTTGTTATGAATACGCCATACGGCAAAACAACGAATTCAAACTAGGCAGAAATAATGAATAACATAATATTGATCGTCGTTCTTTACGCCATCATAATCATAATCATAATTGTGAATGTGAAAATAATGAATATTGTTAAGTTTTGTTTTTGTTAAATGTTATCGGCACCCACGGAAGATCAGTGTCGAAGTACTTTGTTAGTACCAAGACTATGCTGAGTTGGGTACCTTTTTAGTAACCGTTTATCTTAATATGTTATTATGGTTAGCAAACTTCTAAAATGTGTTACTAAATAAACTTATTTTCTTTCTTTCTTTCTTTCTCTTCTAACAAGTCCACTGGTGAACATAGGCCTCCTCCACCAGCGGTTTTTAGTTCTTTGAGCTATACGGCCAGCGTATTACCACTTCAGCTAATACTTTGAGCTACCTAATACTTTGGGCTATGTCGGTTACTCGGATTCTTCTGCGGATATTCTCATTTATAATTCTATCACGCAGAGAAACGACAAGCATATCCTCGCTGTTCGACCTTGAGCTTCCTATCATCATCATTACAGCCCTTCACAAGTTCACTGCTGAACATAGGCCTCCCCCAAGGAATGCCACAAAAAACGGTCCTGAGCCACCTGCATCCGTCTACTTCCTGCATGTCTCAGCAGGTCGTCACTCCACCTAGTGGGGGGTCGCCCTACACTTCGCCTACCGGTACCAGGCTGCCACTCGAGAACCTTACTTCCCCATCAGTTGTCGGTTCTTCGAGCTATATGGTCGGCCCACTGCCACTTCAGCTTACTAATCCGTTGGGCTATGTTGGTTACTCTGATTCTACTGCGGATATCCTCATTTCTAAGTTTATCACGCAGAGACACCCCGAGCATAGCCCTCTCCATAGCTCGCTGAGCGACCTTGGGCTTTCTTATACGGCCAGCAGTGAAGGACCACGTCTTAGATCCGTAAGTCATCACTGGCGACACGCACTGGTTGTACAATTCCTTTTTCAGGTTTTGAGGTATGTCTAACGAGAAGATGTGTCGTAGTTTCCCGAACGCTGCCCAGCCGAGTTGAATCCGTCGATTGACCTCTCGGTCGAAGTTGGACTTACCTAGTCGGACTATTTGTCCCAGGTAAACATACTCGTCAACAAATTCGAGCTTAGTGCTCCCAACAACTACCGACATGGACGTTAAACATGATTTTTGTTTTATCCATGTTCATCTTAGGACCTAACCGTTGGGAGACACTATTGAGGTAATTTAGCATAGTGCTTAAGTCTTCCAGCAATTCTGCCATAAGGACTATATCGTCGGCAAATCGAAGGTTAGTGATTTACTCGCCATTAATGTTAATACTGCATCCTTTCCAGTCCAGTAGCTTGAAAACGTCTTCCAATGCAGCGGTGAAGAGTTTCGGGGATATAACGTCACCTCTCTGCAGTTGGATAAGTTTCGTACTCTGGTTCTGTACTCGGATAGCCATCGTAGCTCTACTGTACGAACACTTCAGCACTTCGATATACCGACAGTCAACTTGGCACCACTGAAGGGACTGCAGCACCGCCCAAATTTCGACGGTATCAAAGGCTTTCTCATAGTCCACATACGCAAAGCAAAGTGGCAGATTATACTCCTCTGTCTTCTGTACAATCTGCCGCAGGGTATGCATGTGGTCTATGGTACTAAAGCCTTTTTGGAAACCGTTTTGTTCGGGGGGCTGGAGGTCTGAGCTTCCTATACTAACATATTATAATGAACAAAATAATATTGGTTGTCGTTCTTTCTGCATGTATGGGGCAGGTATGTATTTATCTGCAAGGCGGTATATGGCAGATATTTTAAATTAGACTGCATACCTCGCGCACAAAAACCACGTCATATACTTACGAGATTTTTACCTGCAGAAATTTCTTGCAGCAATTTTGAGTCAACTGTACATATATAAATCACAAGCAGACGAAAGCTTAATTTCCCTCGAGACTTTATTCTTGTATTCCAGAAGGTGAATAGTTGAGCGTATTAATATCTAATATACATATAATTATTATAATTTAATATTTTATAGGAATTATAAATATTTTTATTACAGTATACAATTCTTCTGTAAGTGTGCACCCAGCTCCTCCTAAACGGCTTGATCCAATTTGGTGATTTTTTGTGTATGTTTAGGTGTATGGGTTGATAATGGATGGTTTAGATTCACAAATGGACCTGGTAGACGGCACTGTTGTCGAGATCAAGAAATCACCCGTGCGCAGCTGAATTACTAGTGTAGTATAAAAATAATTTTAAATAATTTGCCTTTTATGAATTATGACTGGAGTCTACACAAATAAATAAAATTGAAGTGTCTATTTATAATGTCGAAATAACAGCTTTTTACTATATGCATATGAAAGTATATACGGTACTTATGACAAAAACACGACATTTAAAATTTCAGATTCAATAAAAGTCTTCTGTCTATCTGTCTGTCTGTTTGTTCCAGCTAATTTCCTAAATGGCTGGACTTATTTTGACCGGACTTTCACTGGCATATATTAGATGCTATAAAAAGTATCTCAGGTTTTTTTTTTTATTATAGAAAAAGAAATAAGTTTCCGCGCAAAAAAATTAAAACCCATGAAATCCAATCGTAATAAATTACACGCGTGCGAAGTTGCGGGGAACAGCTATGTTTTTGACTTCATCTGATTGGTTTTCACTTGGATACCTTTTAGTATTTTAACTGCTACGCCTTTTAATAATAATAAACACATTGTTGTACAAAGTAAAAATTTATTAATATTCTAACAAGGTAAATGCAGTGTTTATATGCAAGTTTATTTGTATAATCGTTCATCATATTCTGAAAATTCTCTCACTGGTGGCAAGCTACATTATTTTCAAATAATATATGTAAACTATGTTTTATTTTGATATAAATTACTTTTAGGACCTATTAAATTAAAGCATTTTTACTAAAAATTATATCGGAAAGGGATAATTGGTTTCTTTATCTTCGTACGTAGATCAATCTGTTTAATGTAAATAAACACAATACCTTTAATCAAGGCAGACCAATTTGTTTAATATAAATAAACACATCTAACAAATTAACTTTAGTATTCATTAAACTTTTGTAACAATACAACACCGATACCGATGACACACCCGCAACTTCACTCCGAGCGCTCACGAGTTCCTACGAAAACTTACGAACATCACCGCGCTGCACCGGCGCGGCTTTATAAGCACCGTTGCGGCCGATCAACGGGCATTCGATCGCCAGACGAGTCAGAGTGCGATAGCCCCGCAGTCCGCTCTGATTCATAGGCTCCTCCTGTTTGATAGCCACGCAGTCTTCAGGAGCGAGTGCAGGGAGAACTAGGAAGCGCTAGCCACGCAGTCCTTCCTAGTCTCATTTAGGGCGGCATTGGAGAGCGATAGCCACGCAGTCCTCTTCAAGTCCTCGAGTAGGGTTGACTATGTAATGATTAAGTATGCAATTGAAAGTCTACGCAATAAACCAACATAACTACCAAGGGGCCTTTAATTTATACACCTTGCAACTCTACATTGGAGCCGAACATTTTAAACTACCCACTATTTGTGAATAATATTTGGGATAATCAAATTGCCTACATAAAATGACAAATGAAGAAGAAAAATCTAACCAGGTCATAATGTCAAAAGATCAGTTTACTTCATTACTGCAAACAATTACGCATTCTCATAATAATCGCAATATGAATACAAAAAGTTTTGCACAGTGCACATCAAGATATGGAGGAGAACGAGAACATAACAAGGTATAAGAGTTCATAACTAATATAGCCATCTACAAAAAATTGAAAATATATCGGACGACGACGCGTTAGAAGGTCTGCCTATATTACTGACCGAAATGGCTGCTACGTGGTGGGATGGAGTCAAAAACGACATAAAAAATGGAATCACGCCTTGGAAGCCATAAAATCGGCGTTTGTCCCAAAACGTCAGCCTCACGGAATATACATGTCGTTATTTGGAAAGAAACAAACTACCGAGCCCATAGACAGTTTCATTTGTGAGAAACGCGCCATACTCGCACAATTGCCACCCAAGCGACACAAGGAAGAAGAACAATTAGACCTTGTGTACGGCTTGTTAAATATCAAGTATCGGAAACATGTTCCCAGAACTGACATTAAAACATTTTTTGAGCTACTAGAAAAATGCCGTCATTTAGAAAGCCTCGAAAAAGAACGCGGTGTATCTACTACCTACCAACCAGTGAAACGCTGTAGCTATTGTGAAAAAAAATGTCACCTATTTGAATAATGTTACAAAAAATTAGCAAATGACAAGGATAAGCAAACTATTAGCTGTTATGGCTGTGGGACGCCTGGTATGTTCAGAAGCAATTGTAATACCTGCAAAAACAAGGAAACACCGCCTAAACCAGTCGCTCTCTACCCCATGCAAACAAGCAGACTACAAAACAGCGCCAAAATTCCAAATATTTAAACAGAAACTGGGTACGAATTAGTATTGCAGGAACAAACCTATATCAAACTCTGAAAAGATTGGGAACAAAGTTCGAACAACGTCCAGCAGATGTCATGCTAGCAGACGGTGCCATAAAACAAACGTCCCTATTATTATCGACTACCGTCGATATATTAATAGGTCAACGTATTTTGTCGACTATATTCTCATTAATGCCAGACGCTAATGACAATAGAACGCTCCTGGGAAATGATTTTTTTAAGGCTCCGGAATCATTCTCAACCTACCACAACGTGTTTGGTATTTGATAGATAACCAGAAAGAAACTTCATTTCCTGCAACTTAACAATGAACCAGTGCCTATAAAGGTCATCAAATCTTTATCCTTCGATAAAAAGGAAGAGGAAAAGTAGTTAGCTGAACCTTTAACTAGCTTCCTCAATAGAATAGAATAGAATAGAATAGAATAGAATAGAATAGAATAGAAAAGAATAGAATAGAATAGAAGAGAATAGAATAGAATAGAATAGAATAGAATAGAATAGAATAGAATAGAACAGAATAGAATAGAACAGAATACAATAGAGCAGAACAGAACAAGAAAGATTAGTACAGAACAGAATAGAATAGAATAGAACATAATAGAATAATTTTTATTCAATATAAATCTCATGTGTAATTCTTATTGAAAGTATTTTTTTACTTTACCACTGGTTCGAAAAGAAAACTTCTGTCCTGGGAAGAACCAGCAAGAAATCCAGCGGGACTTTTTTTTAAAGCAAATTTTACATTAATGGTTGTACAAACTATATAAGTACAAAATTTATTTTAGAAACAGCTTGGAAGCGATCACCTCATTACCAGGGTTCAGATTCAACTTAACAAATCATTTAAACTTGCTAATAGAGAGAGCCTGTACACTTTCCGGGACCTTGTTGTAATAGCGTATACATTGCCCTAAGAATGAATTACTGACTCTGTGGAGTCGAGAAACTGGTATCACTAGCTTGTGTTTGTTCCTAGTGTTTATAGAATGTATATCACTTTTTTTTACTAAAACTACCTTTGTTTTTGTGAATATACATTAAATTTTCGTAAATATACTGAGAGGCCAAAGTTAATATATTTATTTCTTTCAATTCATCTCTAAGAGACTCTCTCGGTTTTAGGTTGTAAATAGCTCTAATGGCCCTCTCCTGTAGAACAAAAATAGTCTCTGAATCAGCCGCATTCCACCATAGCAAAATCCCATAAGACATATATATGGAAATAACTGAAATAAACTAATCTAGCTATCTCGACACTCGAACTCTAATCTTTTTTACAGCATAGTCTGCACAACTTAGTCTGCTTGCTAGTTTGGATATATTGTGGCCCCACTGAAGCTTTGCGTCGAGAGTGATGCCAAGAAAAACAGTGGATTCAACAGGGCTCAGTTCTTCACCTTTTAAAAACACATTGGTACTCAGATTTTTAATATTCGTTGTTGTAAATTTAATACATTTAGCTTTATTTACGTTTAAATGTAGATTATTAACATTAAACCAATGCACTAATTTTGATATAGCATTATTTACTTCGTCACATTTAAGTGATTGACGTGTAAGTTTACTTCCTTGATTTTTATCAAGGAAGTATCATCAGCAAATAATACTATATCATGATTAGCCTCTACAAGAGAAGGTAAGTCATTAATATACACTATTAATAGGAATAGGCCGAGAATCGAGCCCTGAGGGACACTCATTAGTACAGGTGAGAAAAATGGATCTTTATTGTGGAAAACACAGCATCAAGGTGGGTAGAATTATTCGCAACACAAAAAGCTACTGCGAAAAAATGTGCGACCATATTAATAAAAGAGATATTTCTCCGTTACGGGTTACCAAGAAAAATTATAAGCGATAATGGTGTCCAATTTATATCAGCTATCATGCAAAAACTTACACTCTGCTTTGAAATTGAACAAATTTATACTTCTATTTACCACCCAGAACCTAATATAGTAGAACGAAAGATAAAGATATGAAATCACAAATAGCCATAAAAGTCAAAGGTAAACATCAAAATTGGCCTTCAATACTGCCAGCAATAAGGTTCGCAACTAAATGCCAAATTACAGAATTTTCTCCAGCCTACTTAATATTTGGTCGTGAACTAAGGACAATTTATGATTTAAAACATGACTTAAGTTCAGTTGTAACATATGAAAACTTTGTGAGAGAAATTACGCCGACTCTTAAACAGCTAGCTCAAGACTTAGCACTTGCAAAGGACAACATAGAAAATAGTCTGGACATTAACCGACAAAGAGCAAATATTAAAAGAAGACCTGATCCCGGATACAAAAAGGGCGATCTTGTGCTTGTTGAATCACACACGTTAAGTAACGTAGATAAGCAATTTGCAACAAAGTTTGTCATACGACGAGATGGCTCCTACATCATATTAAGGAAACTTGGCAACTCTACATACGAAATTGCACTTATGGACGACCCAAACAAATCAATTGGCAAATATCATACATCCGCCATTACTACGTTTGAGATGAGAGACGATAACCTTCCAAAACCAATTAATCCAATACGACAGAGAGGAAGGCCTCGGAAGGCAACTGTTACTGGTACCCCGGTCGGGACGATTTCGGACTACCAGAGGAGGAGATTGTAACAATTCAACACCGATACCGATGACACACCCGCAACTTCACTCCGAGCGCCCACGAGCTCCTACAAAAACTTACGAACATCATCGCGCCGTATCGGTGCGGCTTTATAAGCAGCGTTGTGGCCGATCAACGGGCATTCGCCAGAAGAGTCAGAGTGCGATAGCCCCGCAGTCCGCTCTGATTCATAGGCTCCTCCTGTTCGATAGCCACGCAGTCTTCAGGAGCGAGTGCAGGGAGACCTAGGAAGCGATAGCCACGCAGTCCTTCCTAGTCTCATTTAGGGAGGCATTGGAGAGCGTTAGCCACGCAGTCCTCTTCAAGACCTCGAGTAGGGTTGACTACGTAATGATTAAGTATGTAATTGAAAGTCTATGCAATAAACCAACATAACTACCAAGGGGCCTTTAATTTCTACACCTTGTAACGCTACACTTTTAAGTATTAAATAATTGCTAAGTTTATTAAAAAGTAGAGTTTGTATGTATTTTTTTTTGGCAATGATCTTTGCATTCGTAATATATTAGAATAACTTAAAACATCTTTGGGTTTACATGAATTTAACGTGAATGACGCAATGCACAGTATGGTCGTTATTATAGGGTAAGTAGTAGTAAAAAGCCACCTACGAGGCAAAGGCCTGCTTTTTTTTGAAAAGGATTTGCGATAAATTAGTTTACCACACGAGTCCGGTTCTGCGCTGGTCCACCTTTTGAATTTTTTTGTAATGGGGAATGCAATAAAGAATAAATAAATAAATATATCCGCACATCTATAGAATATCGGATGGATCGAGAGTAAGCGGGAGATTGCGTCACTCTAGTGGAACGTCATATCGATGGTGGAGAGGAAGAATTGAAGGTATATCGAGAAACCCTGGGAGGCTCCCGGCGCTGCAACTTTACAAAAAACATGACGTTTTTGAGTTTTAATACAGTACCTAATTTCTCCACTACGTCAATAAAGAAGTGCTTGTGTTACTATTTGATAACGGAAATAATCAAAAAGTTACGAATGTGGTTAGCAGTAGTGATAGTGAGACAGATTTTGATAAAATACTACCAAGGAATAACTTTCAACATTGATACCAATTACAGGTTCAGCCAAAGTGTTTACAATAAAACTGTTGAATATTTTTCTGAGAAAGATATCCTATACAAAAAAAAATGTTAGGTTTTGTGTCAGATAGCGCTAATGTCATGTTTAGGGGAAATTACTCTCTTTTGATTGTCACTCGTTTGAGGAATAGCCAATATTGATATTATGAATTGTATAATTTATTCGTTTTCGCTTTGTGCATCACACTTTGGGCATTAAATACTTTTATCAAGAAATTTTCAAATTCACATTCAAAATAAACCTAAAATAATAAAACCAAATGCAAATACAAAACCACATTAAATATTGCACCCTGATGTCTGTCGTTAAAACGAGGTAGTAAACAGATTTTTGAACAATTTTCAATCATCAGTTGCTACAGATTACCTTCTTTTGCTTAAAGTATTTTAACGGAAGCTCTGTAACCGATATCTGAATTATATACTTGAAATTCCTACGGGTTGCGTTACCTATATTCACAGGTTTAAATAAAAAAAGCAGGCTGAAAAACCAATTTTGAACTTATTTCACGATCAGATGTACACAGTACACATTACAATTTTAAAATGCTTCATACAATTGGCGTATTAAGAGCTGATAAAAGAAGAGAAAAACAAAGCAAGGATATTTTAAATGCCAAACAGCAGAAAGTACTAAGCGTTAATGTAAATTAGGTGCCGACCATTTGCCGTAATTTGAAACATATGTAGGCGGAATGATACCAAATTTGATGAGGGTGAAAAGGGACAATCAAGAGTTAGTAGAAGATAAACTGACATTTAATTTAGTAACTGGACAACAAAACTGACCATAGTTTCGATGTCAGCCAGATTTTATCTTACTAACAAAATGGTACAAATCCTTTGTGTCTGCTTTAGTGTGTCGTCTCAGTGGTGACAATATTTTTTCCATGTGTTGGGCCAACTTATAAGTTGGTGAATCGATCTGGCTTACTATGGGATGACTGGAGCGTTTGGTTTGTGTATTTTCGGTAACCCATACAACCTCGGTGGTTTAGCACATGATGGTATTATAGAATTCACATCGAGAATAAATTTTTCGGAGGATTTCTTTATGAAATTGCTAGATTTTTTAAGCGTATTAGGTTCAAGGTCTGTTTTGACCTTTTTGTGTGTACTTTCGTCCGATGAATGTTTTTGTATTTTAAAATTGTACTCTGACGTGTCCATTATAACCGTAGCATTTACTTTACGCACGTGGAGAATCTTGAGCTCTCGTCTGTTGTGTAAGTTGTTCAACGTGTTAAATTCTTCTTTGGGCAGATTGATTTCGGTACAGAGTTTCGACGTATTCGACGACGATTCTTCACGGTATTAGAGAGAAATTCATGCCTTTCGATAATACTTTTATTGTGGATAATATATCTAGTGTAGGTTTTGACAGATTATAGACCGCGCGTTGTATATTGCTCGTATCTGTGGTCAACGGTTGCGTTCCGATTCTACGTTGATACTGAGGTTTGGAAATTGATTTGATCTTTAATTATTGGTATTTTTCTATTTGTTTACTTTTGCTTTCTTTATATTTAAATGTTTCGTGTTTGTTAAAAGTTTTGATGCAATTATTGAAATCAAATGCCTTAGCCCAGATATAGGAACAGTATTCCATGTAAGGCCGAACCTGCGCCTTGTAAAGTTTCAGGCGGTGTGCCGGCATGAAATACTGTACCGCTCTGCTGAGCACGCAAGCTATTTAGAGGAAAATTTGGCCTATTATTACAAGTGACCATGAAACTGCACATCATTCGATATGTCGACGCCGAGGAATCCAATACTACCTAAGGCAACAAAGGGAATGCCTTGAAACTGAAGAGATAGGACAAAAGGGTTCCTTTTAGCGGTAAACGCGCAAACTTGTATCTTCTGGGTACTGAACTGGACTAGATTTAGTCACCCCCAGACCGATACTTTGTTTAACAAAATCTCGACTTTCGATACAAGTTTGTTCCGGTACTAGGCGAAGTTTTTCCGGACATATTCTATAAATAATCTCCGCATCGTGCTGTCCCGTCTACCTCTCGACTTTCGAATCCATATTGAGGAGAGGTACGGCGGGGACGAGGCCTCCTATATTCCGCCCTTCTATGACCTGCTGCGGTTTTTGGAGGAGCAGTGCCGGCAGATCGAGAACGCGACGGGCGCCGTTGACGACTTACGAGCCGTGCCCAGTGAGAGGCTGAATCCGTCAGGCAAGTCGTCGTCAATCCCCCCTGCTCCTATTGTCGAGCATCTGATCACCGGGTAACGTCGTGCCCGAAATTATTAGGTAAGCCGGTTCCAGCGAGGCGAACTATCGCCAAGGAGCGCTGCTGGTGCTGCTCATGTTTGGAAGGGTACCTCCAGCGAGACTGTCCGCATCGGCGGCCCTGTCTGCATTGCCAGGGCAATCATCATGCAGTTTTGTGCCTGAGTGCGAACGGCGTCTCCTCTCGGGGCTCTGCCAGGCCCTCGACCCCCATGGGCGGGGGCGCTCAGCCACGCCCTCTGCCGGGCGACTCTCGGCGCCCGCCGGCCAGCCACCAGGCCCCTATGTTTGAAAGGGGTCCCTCCCCCAACCAGTCGGGGGGAAATTCCCCTAGGGACGGGGGTGTCATCACCCCCCCTCAGCGTGTGGAGAGGAACTTCATGGCCACTCATCAGTCCGCTGGACCCCTTCTCACTCCCGTTAGCTGAGTGGCCGCGACTGGTGTACCACTGTTCCCCATTTGATGGAGGCGGCCCTGGCTAGCTGCCACCTAAGCTCCCACCACGGCCGCCTCCACTGAGCCTTAAGCCGTCAACAGTCCACTTGTCAAAATGTTCTGTTGCCGACGTCCTCAGTGAAGGCGTACAACCCGAGTGGCGACTGTTAGCGGTTGCGCTCTATTGTTCTCTGGTTCACGCTGTGTGGCCTCCACTTGGTGGTGGGAAGATTAGGGCCCCCCTGGAGCGTTGAATCACGCTGTCGAGGGGTAATAGATTTGGTTTGGTAGAGCACTTAGTTAAAAATTCTTTGAATTAAAATTGAAAAATGCTTTGGGCTTTCCGCGAAATTTCCCTATTTGTAGCGGTTGTGATTAAAATAATTGAATTTAATCTACTCCTTTAAATGCTACTGCATGTGTTTTGTAAATATATTTAATCATTGTGTTTCATTGTTGCGCCTGGTTGCTGAAAAGAAAGTTTAAATTCATTTGAATTGAATGTCGCGCTATTTGGAAAATTATGTATATGTTTTATGATAGTGTTTAATCATTTTGCTTTGTGAAGAAGTAGGGCTGTCCCTTACGTTATTGTTTTGTTTAATTTGTCAAATTGACCTATGTGCATCGGTGATTAATTTGGTTGAATTGATTCTGTAGTTGAACATTGATGTGAAAAATTAGTTGAAATATGAGCATAGGACTGCTTGTCTAACAGGCTAGCTAGTTTTGGAGATTATCAGATTGAAATCAGCTGCCGCACTATTTTAGTAAATGATAATATGGTGGGTGGCCTGGCTAGACCTACTTGTTGAAAATTCATACTAGGGACTATCTGTGCGTTTCGTTCGGCTCTCCACAGACGACGTTCATGTAGAATTGTGGGTGCACTCTGCACTGACGCTTAGGAGGCCGCTCTGAGCCGCTTCGTGTCGCGTCGCTGTTTGCAGACCCGATCCAGTCGGATTGCGGAACTAATCGTAGGGGCACAGATAGGTGTTTGAAAGAGGTCGTCGGACTTCTGTCCAGAATAGGACTTATTTATGGGCTGCGATGTCCAGGAAGGGCATCCAGTTCGACCCTCCGGCTTGCCCACGTTGGGGCGGTAATTTTGAGGCGTTGGTTAGGGTGCAAGATCTGATGGGTTGCCTAAGGTGGCCTAGTTTGGTTGTAGATTCGGTCTTGCAACTTGCAGTCTCGACCTTGTCCCGCTGACCGGTTTGCTCGCGGACCTAAATCCTTATGTCCGGGACGGGGGTTTGTTCGCGCTAAACGCTGTTGTCGGAATCGACGTCTAGGGGGCGCGCGGCTCGGCGCGATACCGGTTTGAAGTTCGGCCGAGCGTGGCAAGAGCGCGCGGGTCGCGAGCGAAAAAGGAGTCGTCTGCTAGCTGTGCTAATGTCTGCACGCTGTCAATTTTTGTTAGGGAACTTGGAATAATTAGCCCGTAAATATACGGTCTAGAATTTGTGACGCGTATTCTGTCGTGAAGCGACAATAATAAATCTAACCTAAGAACAACAAAACAACAAAAATACAACAAAAACAAAAATCTATTCAAAATTCAAAGATATTTACAATTTTATAAAAAAATGAAATGAGGATGATGATGAATGAAGTGAGAGTACAATTAGATTACAAAAAAAAATATAAAGGTAGGAGAATAGGGGAATATAGAGATGTAGTGGGGCCTAAAAGTCGAAGCGACACACGTTGCGATTGTAGAGGTAGGTTTCTTAGCAGCGACGGTACGCAGCGCCTGAAGCCAGAACACGCCGGTTGCGCTTGTAGAGGTAAGTTTCTTAGCAGCGACGGCACGCAACGCCTGGAGCCAGCACACGCAGCGTCCGGAGCCGGCGCACGTAGCGCCTAGAGTAGGAGCGCTCAACGCTTAGAGTCAGCAGTTGCAGCGCCCAAAGGTAGCGCCGGCGGTAGGTACTCTCGGCGCCTGGAGTAAGCAGTTGCAGCGCCCAAAGGTAGCGCCGGCGGTAGGTGCTCTCGGCGCCTGGAGTAAGCAGTCGTAGCGCCCGGAGTAGTGTGGCCCCCGCGCTTGTAGTAGACTTCCGACGACTTCCGAGGTAGATGGAGGCTTGTAGGAGGCTTGCAGGATCCCGGGGCAGTGCGGCCCCGGGATAAGGTCTTTAGGAGATACTTCCAATTCGCGAACTGAAGCGAGACTGCCTTTCTTCACCGATTGTTCGGTTTTTATACCTTTCTAGAGAGAACGGAAAAATTATTTAAATTAAACGCAAATTTTTTGTAAATGGTCAAGAGAAAAGAGTATTTATGTGGAATTATCGAAATAGGAACAACAGATCGGTAGCAAATTTGAATATAATTACTATGGAAACGAAATAAATAACAATGACAAAACATGTCAAATTTTGGTTTTAGGTTTATAATAAGAAAACGGTAAGATTTAAGTGGAAAATGAGATATTATTGATATAGGAAAAAAGGTAGCGCAGCTGCCCACACAAAGCACAAGATTGTAGAGTTACGGAAAACTAGCTAAAAGATCGAAAAAAGGTAGACTCCATTGACACCAATTTAAAAGTGCTGATAATGTGAAAATACGAAGTAGAAATGATTTGTTATTGTGTTCTTATGGTTTAAAATCGTTACAGGATCCTATGGAAATAAAGGTGATGTAAAATATCCAGTTTTGAGGTGAATGCAGAAAATCGAAATAGAATGGAAAAATGAATTTAAAATAATGTAAAATGATATGTAAGTAGCATAACACTACAATTCCTAGCTGGAGAGCTTCCCAGGGACTTATTGGGTGCGACTCAGAATCTGTACAAGTGCATTCGGCAATATTAGCTAGTGCGGCCTTTGATATTCTAGAAATAACTGTTGCTACGCGAAACGGTAGTGACCTTTGATCCGTAAACTCCGTGTGCGTTTTGTGCGTTAACCTTATACCCAGCGATAGTTAGTGGCTTCTGTAAGTTAGTTAATCGTACGATAGAGTTAATTAACTGTCATCGTGACGAAAGAGGAAAGTGACTGTGGACAACCTCGGAAGGCCCCCTCAAGTTTGTGCGGTGTCGACGCTCGGGCTGTTGCCGACGGCCAAGGTCTAGGTTCAATCACCATCAGTCACACCCAGATACACATCACATCACCTGATTTCCCTTGGACTATACAAACACATGCGACCAGACCGACTCCGGAGGGTCCAGGCGCCTTGGATATAGGTAAGTAAGCTCCGTCTAATTCCTCCCGGTCGACTGGCCGTAGTATAGAACGCTTCCCCATATATTTTAGTGTAATTAGAGAGATTCCACGTGGCCATATTGAGGCCCGACCTACGTCTGCTCGGGAAGTCTTCTGCTCATGGGCCCCGGAGGGTTTGACCCTTTAAGGGAGCAGCCGTAGGCCGTAACACTGGTACTAATCAAGGGTAGTGTTTTATTTAACTTACTACCATTTTAAGGAGTGTCTCTTAACATTAGGTTTAATTTCGACTTTTTAATTCAACAGGAACGAAAAAAGTCAAAATTAAACGCGATAAAATCCGTAAAATTGGTTTCATTTAATGAAACGGAAAATTAAAAAGATTTGCAAAATTAAATTGTAGCTGGTGGTAATACCCAATAAATATATTATTATTATATGTGATTTATTTCTAAGTTTATTTAAAGTTATTATTAAAATTATTTCATCTGACAAACGTCTTAACGTCTTAAAATTTTGACCATATTTTTTCGTTTAATTTTCTTTTTAAGTTTTTTTTTATTATTACTACGAGTATTTAAAATACAAAGCTAAATATAATACTATTGAAATTTTAAAATCTAAGCAAAAGCGTTAGATTTTATGTTTTTTTATTAATATTTAGTGTTATACAGTTTTTTTGAGCTTGTATGTAGTTTTTCTCTAGGTTGCCATCAGGTAAGATTACAGTCAAGAACTTGTTAATGGTATATTATATAAAACAATGCATTTATAACAAATATTATATACTTTAGTTATAAATGAGTAGTGATAAAATAATATTAGAGAACTGAAGAAAATGGGCTTAAATTATTATTTTTGACACGAGAAATTTAAATTAATTGGATTACAAATTTTGTGTAGTCTATGTTTGTTCCTAGGCGCTGATTAACTGACTACAAATTGAGTAACGAACTCTCCACGTCTTGTTAAACAGACGACCCAACTATAGAAGGTTGTGGTAAAAGTTGTAAAATATTGCGGTATTTCTTATTATTACTTTAATTATTCAATTCAAATAATATTCCATATCATTTGATAAAATTACTTACAACTACGTAAATAAACATTCATGATCATCATCATTACAGCCCTTCACAAGTCCACATATCAACATAGGATAGGCTCCCTATGAAATGCCACAAGGCGCGCTCCCGAGCCACCAGCATCCATCGACTTCCTGCATGTCTTATCAGGTCGTCACTCCATCTATTGGGAGGACACCCTACACTTCGTCCGCAGGTACGAGGCCGCCACCCGAGAACTTTTTTCCCCATCGCTTGTAAGTTCTTAAAGCTATATGGCCAGCCCATCGCCTTATCAATTGGTTGGGCTATGTCGATCACTTTGGTTCTACTGCGGATATCCTCATTTCTAATTTTATTACGCAGAGAAACTCCGAGCATAACCTTCTCCATAGATCGCTGAGCGATCTTAAGCTTCCTCATCCGGACAGCAGTGAAGGACCACGTCTCAGTTCCATAAGTAATCACTTGCAACACGCACTAGTGGTATAGTCTCGTTTTCAAGTTTTAAAGTATACCTGACGAGAAGATGTGTCGTAATTTCCCGAACGCTACCCAGACGAGTTGAATCCGTCGATTGACATATCGGTCGAAGTTGGACTTACCTAATTGGACTATTTGTCTCAGGTAAATATACTCATCAACAAATCTAAGCTTATGCTCCGAACAACTACCGGCATAGGTGTGACAAGGACGTTATACATGGTCTTTGTTTTTTCCATGTTCATCTTAAGATCTATCCATTGGGAGGCACTATTGAGGCCACTGACACTGTGTTTAGGTCTTCCAGCACTTTTGACATAAGAACTATATCGTTGGCAAATCGAAGGTGAGTGATGTACTCGCCATTGACGTTAATACCGTATCATTTCCAGTAAATTAGCTTAAAAACATATTCCAATGCAGCGGTGAATAGTTTTGGGAATATATCGTCACCTTGTCTTATAACTCTCTGCAGTTGGATAGGTTTTGAATTCTGTTTTTGTACTCGGATAGCCACCGTAGCCCTAGTGTCCAAGCACTTCAGCACTTCGAAATACCGACAGTTAACGTGGTTCCGCTGGAGGGACTGCAGCTTCTCCCAAATTTCGACGGCATCAAAGGCTTTCTCCTAGTCCACATACGATAAACATAGTGACAAATTGTGCTCCTCGGACTTTTGTACAATTTGTGGAAGGGTGCGTATGTGGTCTATGTAACCAATTAGTAAATTGGTTCAATGTTAATAATTTGCATTTAAATGGCACTAAAACAAAATGTATGAAATTCATGACTCCAAATGTCAAACAATTAAATACTAATGTAATTTTAAATGGGGAGAAACTGAGTTTTGTAGATACTAGATTTTTCTTGGAATCACACTAGACGCGAAGCTTCAATGGAGCCACCATATATCATAACTAGCAAGCAGACTTAGTTCTGCAGCATATGCTGTAAAAATGATTAGAAGTCTTACCAGTGTAGAAACAGCTAGACTAGTTTACTTTAGCTATTTCCATAGCATAATGTGGTATGGTATTTTGCTGCCGTGTAGTGGCGGTTAAGAATATCCACTACACCATATCTTCCCGTGGGTGTCGTAAAAGGCGACAAAGGGAAACAGGCAGGAGATGGGCAGCAGCATCTTCCTGATAATAGCCAAAATAACAATAAAAAAAACTGCGGTTGCCAACCCGCTCGCCAAGCGTGGCAACTATGGCAATATACCCCCCATGAGCAATGACAATAATAAACGGCCCCTAGTCCCCGGTGGCCCCGCTATTCCTGGCTACGGTGGCGACCACGGTAACGGCGGGGCAGGGGGTGCTAAGAATCTCCGGTGGAGGTTCGGTTGCCACCTACGACGACTCGACCTGGCAACATACAACGCACGCACCCTGAGGACTGACGAGAAGATTGTAGAGCTGGAAGAAGAGATAGACAAGTTACGCTGGCATATTATAGGATTATCCGAAGTCCGAAGAGAGGGGGAGGACACGGTAATCCTCGAATCCGGCAACTTGCTCTATTACCGGGAGGGCGACCATCTGTCCCAAGGAGGTGTCGGATTTATCGTCCACAAGTCTCTCGTTAACAACGTTGTAAAGATTGAGAGTGTGTCGGCGAGGGTTGCGTACCTTATACTCAGAATCACCAAAAGGTATTCGCTGAAGGTCATACAGGTTTACGCACCAACCTCAGCACACCCCGATCAGAAGGTGGAGGAAATGTATGAGGATATATCTAGAGCCATGCATTCCTCCAAAACCCAATATACGTTGTTAATGGGAGACTTCAATGCAAAACTAGGCACAAGAGAGAACGGTGAGCTGAAAGTAGGGAAATTTGGAATAGGGCAACGGAACCCAAGGGGCCAGCAGTTGGCTGACTTCATGGAGAAAGAGGGACTCTTTATGATGAACTCTTTCTTCCAGAAGCGGCCCCACAGGAAGTGGACCTGGTCGAGCCCCGACGGTTCGACAAAAAATGAGATTGACTTCATTATGACGACCAGACGAAAACTGTTCAGTGATGTCTCAGTGATCGCGAGGGTGAAACCCGGCAGCGATCACCGAATGGTTAGAGGCACACTGAACCTAAACGTTAAGTTGGAGAGGTCTCGTCTAATGAAGTCAACGCTCCGTCCCCCTCGTGCTCTAATCCAAAGTCCCGAAACCTTTCAGCTCGACTTACAAAACCGTTTTCAGTGCCTAGAAGACTGCAATGAAGTGGACGATTTGAATGACAAGCTCGTGGAAACTGTCCATGCGGTCGGAGCTAAGTTCTGCAAGACCCGCCGCAGAAGAACACAAAAACTCCCCGATCACACTCTTAATCTCATGGCTGTTAGACGGGAGATGAAGCTGCATTCTTCAACAGATTTAACAGCATACAGGCAACTGAACAGACAGATCTCCAAATGCATGCGGCGGGACTTACGCAACTTCAATACAGCTCGTATTGAAGAAGCGATCGAGCGGAACCAAGGCTCCAAAGTCTTTGCCAGAGATCTGTCTGCCAGAAAGCGCCAACTGTCAAAGCTGAAGACAGAATGTGGCAGCATCGTTTCCGGGGCACCTGAGATTTTTAATGAGATTGAGAGGTTCTATGGGCAGCTGTACACGTCATCGTTGGAGCCGCACGCAAGTGTGAGTAACGATCCAAGAGCGAGTCTTATCCGACATTATTCCGATGATATCCCGGACGTCAGTCTGAGCGAGATTAGAATGGCTCTCCAGCACCTTAAAAACGACAAGGCCCCAGGCGAGGATGGAATTACAGCGGAGCTTCTGAAAGCGGGTGGAAAACCGGTACTTGAAGTCCTTTAGAAGCTCTTTAATTCCGTCCTCCATGGTGGCATTACACCGGAGGCGTGGAGCAGAAGTGCGGTGGTCTTGTTCTTCAAGAAAGGCGACAACGCTCTCTTGAAGAACTACAGACCGATTTCCCTTCTGAGCCGCGTCTACGTGCTGTTTTCGAGAGTCATAACGAATCGTCTCGCGCGCAGACTTGACGACTTCCAGCCTCCCGAACAAGCCGGTTTCCGAAAAGGCTTTAGCACCATAGACTACATACATACCCTTCGGCAAATTGTACAGAAGTCCGAGGAGTACAATTTGCCACTATGTCTGGCGTATGTGGACTATGAGAAAGCCTTTGATTCCGTCGAAATTTGGGCGGTGCTGCAGTCCCTTCAGCGATGCCAAGTTGACTGTCGGTATATCGAAGTGTTGAAGTGCTTGTACAGTAGGGCTACGATGGCTATCCGAGTACAGAACCAGAGTACGAAACCTATCCAATTGCAGAGAGGTGTAAGACAGGGTGACGTCATATTCCCGAAACTCTTTACCGCTGCATTGGAAGATGTTTTCAAGCTTCTGGACTGGAAAGGATACGGTATCAACATCAATGGCGAGTACATCACTAACCTTCGATTTGCCGACGATATAGTCCTTATGGCAGAATCGCTGGAAGACCTAAGCACTATGCTCAATGACCTCAATAGTGTTTCCCAACGGATAGGTCTTAAGATGAACATGGACAAAACAAAGATCATGTTTAATGTCCATGTCACACCTATGCCGGTAGTTGTTGGGAACACTAAGCTCGAAGTTGTTGACGAGTATGTTTACCTGGGACAAATAGTCCGACTAGGTAAGTCCAACTTCGACCGAGAGGTCAATCGACGGATTCAACTCGGTTGGGCAGCGTTCGGGAATTTACGGCACATCTTCTCGTCAGGTATACCTCAAAACTTGAAAACGAGACTGTACACCCAGTGCGTGTTGCCAGTGATGACATACGGAACTGAGACGTGGTCCTTCACTGCTGGCCGGATGAGGAAGCTCAAGGTCGCTCAGCGAGCTATGGAGAGGGCTATGCTCGGAGTTTTTCTGCGTGATAAACTCAGAAATGAGGATATCCGCAGTAGAACTAGAGTGACCGACATAGCCCAACGGATTAGTAAGCTGAAGTGGCAATGGGCCGGCCATATAGCTCGAAGAACCGACAACCGATGGGGAAGAAAGGTTCTCGAGTGGCAGCCTCGTACCGGCAGGCGAAGTGTAGGGCGTCCCCCCACTAGATGGAGTGACGACCTGGTAAGATATGCAGAAAGTCGATGGATGCAGGTGGCTCAGGACCGTGCTTTGTGGCATTCTTTGGGGGAGGCCTATGTTCAGCAGTGGACTTGTGAAGGGCTGTAATGATGATGATGATTTTGCTTTGGGGACACGCAGCTGACACTGAAATTATATTTGTTTTGCAGAAGAGGGCCATAAGAGCAATTTATGATTTAAAGCCTAAAGAGTCGCTGCGACAAAAATTTAAGGAAATTAATATTTTAACTTTGGCCTCTCAATACATTTATGAAAATGTAATGTACGTACACAAAAATAAAAGTAGTTTTACAAAAATAAGTGATATTCATTCTGTAAATACTAGGAACAGACACAAGCTAGTAGTACCAGTTACTCGACTCCATCGAGTCAGTAATTCATTCTTGGGGCGATGTATACGCTTTTACAACAAAATTCTAGAAAATATACAATGTTTGACTTGTTCAAAGTTCAAAAACTTTATTAAACTAAATTTGTTTAAAAAGGGTTATTATAATATTAAGGAATTTATGGATGATAATAACCCCTAGAAATGAGGTGATCGCTACCAAGCTATTTCTAATTTGTTGTGTTGTTAATTTGTGTAACATACATGATTGTAAGCTGTTATTTAAAAAAAAGTCCCGCTGGGTTTCTTGCTGGTTCTTCCCAGGACAGAGGTTTTTTTCGAACCAGTGGTAATCAAACAAAGGAGTAACTTTCAATAAGTATTATTTATAATCTATATTAAATAAAAAAGTTTCTGTTTCTGTCTGTTATGGTGCTAAAGTCTTTTCGGAAACCGGCTTGTTCGGGAAGCAGAAAGTAATCGAGGCTGCGTGCGAGACGATTCGTAATTACTCTCGAAATCGCATATAGTTGCGGCACAGAACGCGGTTCAGAAGAGAAATCGGTCTGTAGTTCTTCAAGAGAACGTTATCGCCTTTCTTGAAGAATAAGACCACTGCACTTCTGCTCTACTCCTCCGGTATAGTGCCACCATGGATAACGGAATTAAGAAGCTTCTGAAGGACTTCAAGTACTATTTCTCCACCCGCTTTCAGATTTATATCATATGCAACCAAATTTACTGAAAACTGCAGCTTTATTTCCCGTTTAGCAGCAATGAGGTTAAACGGGTTAGCTCCGACTGCATGGACAGTTTACAAGAGATTGTCATTCATATCGTCCACTGTATGCTAGGCACTGAAAACGGTTTTGTAACTCGAGTTGAAAGGTTTCGGGAATTTGGATAAGAGTATGAGGGGAATGGAGTGTTAATTTCATTTGACGTGACCTCTCTAACCTAACCTATAGGTTCAATGTGCCTCTGAACATTCGGTGATCGCTGCCGGTTTTCACCCTCACGATGAGAGGTCACCCCTATCTCAGTGAGACATCACTGAACAGTTGTCATCTGGTCATCATAATGAAGTCAATCTCATTAATTGTTGAACCGTCAGGGCTCCAACAGATCCACTTCCTGTGGGGCCGCTTCTGGAAGAAAGAGTTCATCATAAAGAGTCCCTCTTTCTCCATGAAGTCGGCCAGCTGCTGGCCCCTTGGGTTCCGTTGACCTATTCCGAATTTCCCTACCTTCATTCATATATTTTACGTGTTAGAGCCATGCTGCAGCTATATTACTGGCATAGTTGTAGCACGAAGGGGTCGGCTCGTTCGGGGAAGGACCACGCTCTTACAGAATATCAGCGAAAAATAGCAGCATATCGCTGCTGTGTTTCGTATGGTGAGTGTAAAGAACCGGAGACCCTTTTTTACTAGAAACGAGGCATTCCATGTTAGTCCTTATGGTTGACAATGAATCTGCATTTTGATTCGTAATCGAGGATAGATGTAGATGTCTATGGGCCACAGCAACCACTTACCATCAGCTGGGTGCACGTTAGTCACCCTAATTCTATAAAAAATTGAAAAAGAACCTTTAGCTCACCTGCGCCTAGTTTTGCGGTGAAGTCTTCCATTAACACTATATAGTGAGTTTTGCAGGAATGCATGGCTATAGATATATCCTTATACATTTCCTTCACCTCCTCATCGGGATGTGCCGAAGTTGGTGCATAAACCTGTATGACCTTTAGCGAATACCGTTTGGTGATTCTGAGTATAAATTATGCAACCCTCGTCGACACACTCTCAATCTTTACTACGTTGTTAAAAACAGACTTGTGGACGATAAAGCCGATACCTTCCTGGAACAGATGCTCACCCTCCCAGTGATAAAATAAGTTGCCGGGTTCGAGGATTACCATGTCGTCTCTTCAGGCCTCAGATAATCCTATAATATTCCAGCGCAACTTGTCTATCTCTTCTTCCAGCTCCAGGATCTTCTCGTCAAGCTTCAGGGTGAGTGCGTTTTATGTTGACAGGTCGTCTTAGATGACAACCAAACCTCCCCCGGAGAATCTTACCACAAACTGCCCCGCCATTACCATGGTCGCCACCGTAGCCAGGAATAGCGGGGCCACCGGGGTCTGATTGCCGTCTCTTCGTAACTAAAACATGAAACATTTAAAATAAAATGAAAATAAATTCAACAAAATATTATTATAAGTAACTTTGCCCACTCATGGCCTAGTTGGTAAGTAGCCTTACCAAAATATTATTAGAGAGCAGTCCATTTTATCACCAAATTCTTTAAGAATGCTGTTGCAACTGCCTCGAATTTTGTCTAATAGGGTTACCACTCTTTTGCGTAAAATCATCAGTGCACTTCTTAGCAAACATTCCTTACTACAAGATTAAGGCAGCCCCAACAGCAGCTTGACGTTTTATGTATTTAATTTAGCCTAGTGTGGCTTACCACCTTACCAGAACAAATAATTCAACGTGATGTCATATTATGTCTTAAGCCTGTATGAGCAAAGAACTCAGAGTTCTACACAAACCTAAAATGGATTATGTAACTTACTTTTTGAAAAAAAAAAATGTGTAAAAAAATTTGAAATTTTATGTTTGAAATGTTTGAAACATTAAAAAAACAGAAAGTATTAATATAATTACAAAGCAAACATCAGATCTCATAGTTATGAGAGATCATAACTATGAGATCTGATGATGTGATTGTGCCATAAGATTTAAAAAAGGCTTTCTCCTATTACTCTTTACTTTCAAAGATTGTTAGCTAAAATAAATAAAGAAATATCTTATATCACTATATGTTAACCATAAGTGAATTTTCGTTAAAAAATTTAATCTATTGGATCTATTTCGTAGTGATTTTCACAATGTTTTTAGAGTTTTTGAGAAATACGTTAATATTATATGTACACGCGAATTCATTTAAAGTCAGATGGACTGTGTAATTGTTTGTTACCTAATTATAACGCACCATATAAGTAAATTGTACTTATGCGACTTCTTTATTTTTCCAAAAATCTAAGATTTGATGAGAGATTTGATATCTACGTAGCCAGAAGAAGTGCTGATAGATTTCAAACAGCACGTGAATGATTTGCCCTCAGAGAAATGGTCCTTAAATTTTCAAAAATGGTTTGAAATAATGAAAAAATGTTTAAAATGTAACGAAGAATACTTTGAAAATTAGCAAATATATTACTTTTCATATAACTTGTTTTATCAGGAGTTAAGCAAAACTTTGAGTGAACCCTACGTACATTGGTTGCACCTTCCTGCCATCAGGTGGTTAACGTGGGATATTGTCACTAACAACAAAACGAATTAATTTAATTTAACAGTTAGTTAAAAAAGTAACTAAGGATTTAAATGAAAAGCTTCTTACTTGCGACGATGCCTACTATGTAACTGAATAGTTACCAGTAGTCTGTCTGTGCAAATTCGTTATCTCAGCTATTCTTGTTAAATGTAACAAGCTATTAATTGAATTAATATTAATCAACCTTCAACCTTGGTTAAGAAAATTAAGGTAAAGTTCTTAATACAAAATTCAGACTGAAAACTAAAATTTGACTAATATATAGTAATATTTTAATAATAAACTGTAGTTAATAGTAAGGTAGTTAAAATTACTTAAACGACGTTTTAACTTAATTGTTAGTAAATATTAACTACATTTACTTTACTGTCTTAACACTTCACATTTTTCTTGAATTTAAGAAATAATTAAAGTTCTCTTCCTCTTTTTACATAATGACCATAGAAAGAGACAGGTTATAGGTTTTTTTAAGGATGACAGTGACAAATGAACGCAGAGTAAACCTGATAGTAAGTGGTTGCTGCGGCCTATAGACATCTCCTTTTTTTTACGTATTATAAGCCAGTGCCTGACCACAATCCACAAAGGTGGTAAGTGATAATGTAGCCTTAGATGGTAAATCGCACTGTCTTATCGTAACAAAAGCCTATTCACTCTTGCCTTGACCACCCAGACCTTACCCAGATTGTATTAGGACGGAAAGATGGACGCCGGCAAATTATTCCACTTCTTTGCTGTACGCATTACAAAAGACGAAAGCAAACCATTTGGGTCTAATGCGTATATCGACAACAAAGGGATGAAGACCCGCCGACCGCCTGGTTGTGTGATGGTGGAAAGGAGAGGGAGGAAATAAAGCGTATAACTCCTGCGCACACTCACCGAAATGCATCCTGTAGAATACCTAGAGACTGGCTAATCTGCGCCTGTACTCGAGGCTGACAAGATTGGTTTATATCAAATCAAGGTACGCAATGAGCCTCTTAGCACGTCTCTCCACTGAGTCCAATGTTGCCAGGTCGCATTTTGCAGCACCAGCCCATATGTGACAGCAGTACTCCATGTGCGACCGGACTTGAGCTTTATTTAAGGTAAGAAGCTGCCCCGGCGTGAAGGACCGTTGAGCGCACCGTCAGGATGGCGTTTGCTGGGACAAATATCAGTTTGTCCTAGCCGGACATAACTCAAAAACTGACGGAGCGCATAGACGACCTGAAGCAAAGAATCGATGCTTGGGGGAAGCGGATTCGGCGATATACCGAGAGGTCGACACGGTTCAACCAGAATCGTCTCTTCTAGAGTGATCAGAAGAGGCTCTATGAATCATTGGAGCGACCAATGGTACGTGTAACGGGCCCAGCATCTAATCAGGCCGACAATATAGAATTCTGGCGCGGCCTGTGGTTAGAGTCCGTAAACCACAGCGAGGGCCCTTGGACGGAAGTTGTGGCGAGTTAGTGTGCGAATGTTACGCCCATGGACCGCGTCATCATAACGCCGGATGACGTAGCTGAGGCGGTCCGTAGGGCCCCGAACTGGAAAAGTCCGGGACTCGACGGACTGCATTACTACTGGCTGAAGGGGTTCGTGGTGTGTTACGCTGTGCTCACCCGGCAGTTTCTCTCGACGAAAAGTCGCTCCCGAGCCTCTTCACTACTGGGATCACTCATTTGGTTTCTAAAGACCGGGATTCCACAGACCCGAGCAAATACTGCCCCATAACGTGTCTACCTACCATATATAAGACACTAACATCCATTTTGAGCGCGAGAATCACTCGTCACCTGAACTCAAAACAAGTGATGTCGCGCGCTCAAAATGGATGTCGGGGCGGTGGTCGTGGAACCAAGGAACCACTCCTCATTGACGCGGTCATTGGCAAGGTGGGTAAACGCAACCGTCGGAACCTCTCCGCCGCCTGGATAGACTACAAAAAGGCATTAGACTCGGTACCTCATACATGGCTTAAGAGGGTCCTTGAGCTGTATAAGGTTAACTGTACAGTTCGAGACTTCCTCGGGCAGAGTATGGGGCAGTGAAGTACGATCCTTTGTCATATAGGCGAGCGGATGATTGCTGCGGAGAGCCACATAAGGATAAGAAGGGGTATCTTCCAGGGCGATTGTTTGAGTCCAATCTGGTTCTGCCTCTCTCTGAACCCTCTCAGTACCTTACTGGAGGGTTCCGGGAGGGGATCTCAGCTTCGGAAAGGACGTAAAAATGTGACCCACCTTTTTTATATGGATGATCTCAAGTTATTCGCCTCCAGTCGCTCCCATCTTATGGCATTGCTAAACATCACTTGGTCGTCTTAAATCAGAAAGGACTCAATCCACACAAATTCAATTTTGAGTTACAAAAATTGAAGTTTCAGTTGTAATTTTTAGTCTAAGAAAAAGTTATATTTTTCATTTTTTGCCCCTTAATTAAAAATATTTTTTTTATCTGTTTATCAAAATTATGACATGTTTTGCAATAAATTTCGAAATATTAAGTGGAATGTGGGTTGAGTCCTTACAATTAAATTATTAAGTTTGTAAGGACAGGTATTTTTTTAACTTTCTCAGAATGGACTCAAAACTACCCTTCGACTAGAAAATAAGTTATTAAAAAAAACAAAATGAGTAAAATTATTAAAAAGTTATATATTTATTATCCTTGAAAATAAGGCTAGCAAAATCACTTAAAACACCATTATAAAAATAAAAAAAAAATAGGAAAAACAGCGCAAAAATGAATCAATTGAAATTTTATCAATTTGTCTCATACTCCTCCAAGTAAAAATAAATAGTTTTAAAAAACGTATTAAAGGATATGTCCTTTAATACGTTTTTTAAAACTCCATGAAGGATCCATAATCAGAATCCATATGCATCTTGTTTAGAATCATTAAAACTCACAAATTTATAAATTAAACGTGTTTCACCAGTGTTTTTTTTTTTTGGAGTTTATGGCCTGGTATCTAGACCTTTAGGCCAAGTCTTAAGTATTTTTATGCGGTTTATTGTAATTTCCCCACTCCTTCATAGTATACTGCTTCACAATATGTTGATGCGTCACAATGTGCAGTTCTTGGGAGATTTTGGCGGCAACTTGATCCAGCAGACAGCTGATAGTTGGCGATGGTATCTAAAGGTGCCTATGCAAACAAACAGCTTATCTTGAGAATCCATCACCATCAGAGCACTTGTTTCACTGTTTCCACTAATAGTTCACATGCGTAGACACTTAATACACAAAATCGCAACACTTTTACATATCAAAGTCCACTTCAAACCATTATTTAAACAATAATACAGGAGCAGCAAACCGCCGCCGGTCAATTTCCCGCCAAAACTCCTTTCACCAGTGTTTCAGTCGTGAATATGGTTGCCAGTTTTTGAGTGTAATTTACCGTCAAAAACTTGCCACTTTGGAAAATATCTGGAAATTAATAATTAGTTATAGTTTTATTACACCCATGCCTTCTATAAGCAATGCAAAACATATTTATTTCAGATAAAATCTTTTCTAACTCTATAAAATACTTGGCTTGTTTCACAGAATGAAGATACATTGTTTTAGTCGTTCCAACTATATACTCATTAGACAGATATAATCCAAAAGTATTAAGTTATTTCAGTTGCATTACAAGCATTTGTATCAGTCATTAAATCTATTGCTTACAAAAGACTAAGCCCGTCTGAGTCGATTTAGGTTATTTGGTAATGTGAAGTGTTCGGCTAAAACCGTTTCTCTGAAACATAACAAGCGTTTTGAGTCATTTCTGATAAACAAAAAATAATTCTTTGTCTCAGTAATCTTATAATGCAGAAACGACCCTACCTTCTTGGGTCATTTCAGTTATTTGGTAAAATGATATTTCCGATCAAAACTATTTCTCAGAAAGGTTGACAAACCGTTTGAGTCCATCCTAGTTTTTCGACATTAAGAAGATACTCATAGAAATGCATTACTTAGAAATAATTCAAGTGGATTGAATTCATTCAGCAAATACATTTTTTGTGCTCTTCATACTGTGGGTTGAGTCGGGGTAGCGAAAAAAATCAGCTTCCGTGTACATTTTAAAAATAGGGTTTTCACTACATGATAGTTTTGACCCTCAGGAGTACGATGGCATACTTAACTCAATTTTGACCACTGTGACGATTGAGTCCTTTCTGCTTAACTAAGTCCACTTGTGATTTTAGCAATTCCATTAGAATGGAGCTGGGGACGGATAAGTGTGCGATCCTCCATGTCGAAAGGGGAAGGGTTGCTAACTCTGAGGGCATAGACTTATCTATGCCCATCAGCATAAGGACCCTTTCCGAGGCGGAAACATACCGATACCTGGGTATGTCACAGAACATCGGTGTCGATGAGGAGCGCATGAAGCAGTCAATTTGCGATGTGTTTTATGCACGCTTGACAAAAGTGCTTACCAGTCTTTTGTCGAGCGTTAAATAAGACACACGCATATAACGGTTGGATCATGCCTGTTCTCATGTATATATTTTGCATACTCAGGTGGACTCAGACCGAACTGAACGCTCCGGATAGAAAAGTCCGCACTATTATGACGTCCCACAGGATGAAAATCATCGGTAATGATCCGGCTGTACTTGCCGCGGAAACATGGTGGGCGCGGCTTTTTAAGCGCGTTTACGCATAATCGCGAAGTGTGCAGCCCCCGTAATTACTTTCTGGCGAGAGCGGATGATCCATTCTATAGGGACGTTATTTTTGTTTGTTTTTGTGATAAAGGACTTACCCCTCTATCCTTAGCCTAACGAGCAATGGCAAGACGCGGCAATACAGAGCGTTTCCGACCGGGAGGCCGTATGGAAGGAGAAGGAGCTCCACGAGAGGTTCTACAAGGCTCTACATGAGCCTTTCGTAGACACAGTTGCCTCCCTCCACTGGCTACGTTTTGGTGACTTCTTCGGGGAAACCGAGGGTTTTGTCTGTGCAATACAGGTTCAGGTTATTAAGACCACCAACTATCGGAGATACATCCTAAGGGATGGCACCGTCGACATTTGTCGAGCTTGTCGCCATCTCGGTGAATCACTTAGGCATGTCATCTCCGGTTGTTCGGCGCTTTCTAACTCTGAGTACTTGCAAAGGCACAACCTAGTAGCCAGGATTCTACAGCAGGAGCTCGCTCTGAAATACCGTCTGCCTTATTATAAGTACATACCGGAAGCCGTGCTCGAAAATGGGAGACCAGACGGCAGAGGGTTAGGGGGAAAGGGAAAGAAACCGGCGGACGATGCGGGTGGTATCGAGGAGCACCGTCTTCTGCATTTGAGCCTGGAGCGTTCCGTCATGGAGTCCCAGCCGCCTCAGATGACCTGAGAGGCTGACTGGGATTAACCCGTTCGCAGAAACAACTACAGGTATAATTCCGGTCGGCAGTCTGCCCCACATGTCGGTCACCTCGTGAGCCAGGACCAGATATTTTGTAAATTTGTCTGTTTCGGCTTTCACGAGGTTCTCGTCATACGGATTGGTAATGTCGACCAAAAATATCCTTGACTGTGCCCGGTCCATCGGCACAATATCAGGCTTATTCGCAAGAATGGTCCTGTCTGTGATGATGGTCCAGTCCCAGTAGAGCCTTGCGCGGTCATTTTCGAGCACGGCTTCCGGTATGTACTTATAATAAGGCAGACGGTATTTCAGAGCGAGCTCCTGGTGTAGAATCCTGGCTACTAGGTTGTGCCTTTGCAAGTACTCAGAGTTAGAAAGCGCCGAACAACCGGAGATGACATGCCTAAGTGATTCACCGAGATGGCGACAAGCTCGACAAATGTCGACGGTGCCATCCCTTAGGATGTATCTCCGATAGTTGGTGGTCTTAATAACCTGAACCTGTATTGCACAGACAAAACCCTCGGTTTCCCCGAAGAAGTCACCAAAACGTAGCCAGTGGAGGGAGGCAACTGTGTCTACGAAAGGCTCATGTAGAGCCTTGTAGAACCTCTCGTGGAGCTCCTTCTCCTTCCATACGGTCTCCCGGTCGGAAATGCACTGTACTGCTGGGTCTTGCCATTGCTTGTTGCCTAAGGATAGAGGGGTCAGTCCTTTATCACAAGAAATAACGTCCCTATAGTATGGATCATCCGTTCTCGTCAGAAAGTAATTACGGAGGCTGCACACTTCGCGATTATGCATGGTAAGCGCGCTTAAAAAGCCGCGCCCGCCATGCTTCCGCGGCAAGTACAGCCTCATTACTGACGATCTCGGATGATGCATCCTGTGGGACGTCATTATAGTGCGGACTTTTCTGTCCAGAGCGTTTAGTTCGGTCTGAGTCCACCTAAGTATGCCAAAGGTATACATGAGAACAGGCATGACCCAACCGTTATATGCGTGCGTCTTATTTACACCGGACAAAAGGCTGTTAAGCACTTTGGTCAAGCGTGCATAAAACACATCGCAAACTGACTGTTTCATACCCGCCTCATCTACACCGATGTTCTGTGACATACCCAGGTATCGGTATGTTTCAGCCTCGGAAAGGGTCCTTATGTTGATGGGCATAGATAAATCTATGCCCTCAGAGTTAGCAACCCTTCCCCTTTCAACATGGAGGACCGCACACTTATCCGTCCCCAGCTCCATTCTAATAGAATTGCTAAAATCACAAGTGATGTTTAGCAATTCCATAAGATGAGAGCTTTATTTCAGACATAATTAGTCCATATTAAGTGTGAGTATCTTAGTAACAATTTTACTTAATAACTATATTAGTAATTTAGTATCTATGCCTACATAATGACAATATATATATATACATAATATATGTTTTTTAAGCACAGGCTGCACATTGGTTAGCTTCCAAGATTTGGGCACTATTCCAGTCCTGAATACGAGGCGGAAGAAGCGTGTCAACACAGGAGACAACTCAGGTGCAAAAGCCTTTAGAACTATAGCTAGTATACCATCAGGTCCACTAGCTTTGGTCACCCTAGACTTCGCAAGGTTTTAAGAACCTCCTAGTTGGTGATACGGACCTCTGATATAGAGGTACCACAGTGAGGTAATTGAGATGGTACGCTGTTGCTACTGTCCAGACGCGAATTGCAAGCAAAAAGAGAAGCAAATAAGTCTGTTTTCTCCTTAGGTGCATGCGCCAGTGAGCTATCTAGTTTTACTAGCGGAGGCAGTATAGACCGACAGATGTTTGTCTCGATCGCTTTGGCGAGAGACCAAAAAGCTCTACTGCCAGATGGTTTTACAAAGAGCTTAGTGCCGATGCGCTTAATGCGGTCGAAACTGGCTTGGCGTAATTCATTTTTGCAGGAATTGGCGTTTGGTTAAATGCTCTCTTCTTAAGGCTAGCATCCGGGGCTTTACGGTCATCGACTCAGGATATATACGCCATATGCTTGTGCTTTATAGCACGAGCGTACTCGGCGTTAAACCATTGGCGAGCTTTATCACCAATGGGCACTTCAGCAAAGGGGATAAAATACTCCATCGCTTGACGTATCACATTGCTTCGCATCTCATCCCAATTTGCTGACTTGTATCATTCATCCCACTCCGTGGAAATCGTAGTTAGGTGGGGAATATAACGACGCAGATTTCACCAGACAGTGGTCAGAAGTTCCCAAGGGTGACGTAACCTGAACATCGTACCTGTCTGTATCGGTTATCAGCAGAAGGGCCATCGTTCCCACGTAAAACGTAGTGTTGATTAATACCTAATCTAAATAATCAAAGATTATAAATTTAGCCTATTGTTTTTATTAACATAACATAATATGCTACCGTGTAGTGGCGGTTAAGAATATCCACTACCCCATATCTTCCCTTGGGTGTCGTAAAAGGCGACAAAGGGAAACAGGCAGGAGAAGGGCAACAGCATCTTCCTGGTAACGGCAAAAATACAATAAAAAACTGCGGTTGCCAACCCGCTCGCCAAGCGTGGCAAGTATGGCAATATATCCCCCATGCTGAAAGTGACGAAGAGACAGCGCCCAGTCCCGAGCGGCTCCGCTATTCCTGGCTACAGTGGCGAACATGGTAACGGCGGGGCAGGGGGTGCTAAGAATCTCCGGTGGAGGTTCGGTTGCCACCTACGACGACTCGACCTGGCAACATACAACGCACGCACCCTGAGGACTGACGATAAAATTGTGGAGCTGGAAGAAAAGATAGACAAGTTACGCTGGCATATTATAGGATTATCCGAAGTCCGAAGAGAGGGGGAGGACACGGTATTCCTCGAATCCGGCAACTTGCTCTATCACCGGGAAGGCGACCATCTGTCCCAAGGAGGTGTCGGATTTATCGTCCACGAGTCTCTCGTTAACAACGTTGTAAATATTGAGAGTGTGTCGACGAGGGTTGCGTACCTTATACTCAGAATCACCAAACGGTATTCGCTGAAGGTCATACAGGTTTACGCACCAACCTCGGCATACTCCGATCAGGAGATGGAAGAAATGTATGATTATATCTCTACAGCCATGCATTCCTCCTAAACCCAATATACGGTGTTAATGGGAGACTTCAATGCAAAACTAGGCACAAGAGAGAACGGTGAGCTGAAAGTGGGGAAATTTGGAATAGGGCAACGGAACCCAAGGGGCCAGCAGCTGGCCGTACTTCATGGAGAAAGAGGGACTATTTATGATGAACTCTTTCTTCCAGAAGCGGTTCCACAGGAAGTGGACCTGGTCGAGCCCCGACGGTTCGACAAAAAATGAGATTGACTTCATTATGACGACCAGACGAAAACTGTTCAGTGATGTCTCAGTGATCGCGAGGGTGAAACCCGGCAGCGATCACCGAATGGTTAGAGGCACACTGAACCTAAACGTTAAGTTAGAGAGGTCTCGTCTAATGAAGTCAACGATCTGTCCCCATCGTGCTCTAATCCAAGATCCCGGAACCTTTCAGCTCGAGTTACAAAACCGTTTTCAGTGCCTAGAAGACTGCATAGAAGTGGACGATTTGAATTGCAAGCTCGTGGAAACTGTCCATGCGGTCAGAGCTAATTTCTGCAAGACCCGCCGCAGAAGAACACAAAAACTCTCCGATCACACTCTTAATCTCATGGCTGTTCGACGGTAGATGAAGCTGCATTCTTCAACAGATTTGACAGCATACAGGCAACTGAACAGACAGATCTCCAAATGCATGCGGCGGGACTTACGCAACTTCAATACAGCTCGTATTGAAGAAGCGATCGAGCGGAACCAAGGCTCCAAAGTCTTTGCCAGAGATCTGTCTGCCAGAAAGAGCCAACTGTCAAAGCTGAAGACAGAATGTGGCAGCATCGTTTCCGGGACACCTGAGATTTTGAGTGAGATTGAGAGGTTCTATGGGCAGCTGTACACATCATCGTTGGAGCCACACGCAAGTGTGAGTAACGATCCAAGAGCGAGTCTCATCCGACACTATTCCGATGATATCCCGGACGTCAGTCTGAGCGAGATTAGAATAGCTCTCCAGCACCTTAAAAACGGCAAGGCCCCAGGCGAGGATGGAATTACAGCGGAGTTTCTGAAAGCAGGTGGAAAACCGGTACTTGAAGTCCTTCAGGAGCTCTTTAATTCCGTCCTCCATGGTGGCATTACACCGGAGGCGTGGAGCAGAAGTGTGGTGGTCTTCTTCTTCAAGAAAGGCGACAACGCTCTCTTAAAGAACTACAGACCGATTTCCCTTCTGAGCCGCGTCTACGTGCTGTTTTTGAGAGTCATAACGAATCGTCTCGCGCGCAGACTTGACGACTTCTAGCCTCCCGAACAAGCCGGTTTCCGAAAAGGCTTTAGCACCATAGACCACATACATACCCTTCGGAAAATTGTACAGAAGTCCGAGAATTTGCTACTATGACTGGCGTATGTGGACTATGAGAAAGCCTTTGATTCTGTCGAAATTTGGGCGGTGCTGCAGTCCCTTCAGCGATGCCAAGCTGACTGTCGGTATATCGATGTGTTGAAGTGCTTGTACAGTAGGGCTACGATGGCTATCCGAGTACAGAACAAGAGTACGAAACCTATCCAATTGCAGAGAGGTGTAAGACAGGGTGACGTCTTATCCCCGAAACTCTTTACCGCTGCATTGGAAGATGTTTTCAAGCTTCTGGACTCGAAAGGATACGGTATCAACATCAATGGCGAGTACATCACTCACCTTCGATATGCCTACGATATAGTCCTTATGGCAGAATCGCTGGAGGACCTAAGCACTATGCTCAATGACCTCAATAGTGTTTTCTAACTGATAGGTCTAAAGATGAACATGGACAAAACAAAGATCATGTTTAATGTCCATGTCACACCTATGCCCGTAGTTGTTGGGAACACTAAGCTCGAAATTGTTGACGAGTATGTTTACCTGGGACAAATAATCCGACTAGGTAAGTCCAACTTCGACCGAGAGGTCAATCGACGGATTTAACTCGGTTGGGCAGCGTTCGGGAAATTACGGCACATCTTCTCATCAGGTATACCTCAAAACTTGAAAACCAGACTGTACACCCAGTGCGTGTTGCCAGTGATGACATTCGGAACTGAGACGTGGTCCTTCACTGCTGGCCGGATGAGGAAGCTCAAGGTCGCTCAGCGAGCTATGGAGAGGGCTATGCTCGGAGTTTCTTTGCGTGATAAACTCAGAAATGAGGATATCCGCAGTAGAACCAGAGTGACCGACATAGCCCAACGGATTAGTAAGCTGAAGTGGCAATAGGCCGGCCATATAGCTCGAAGAACCGACAAGCGATGAGGAAGAAAGATTCTCGAGTGGCAGCCTCGTACCGGCAGGCGAAGTGTAGGGCGTCCCCACACTAGATGGAGTGACGACCTGGTAAGATATGCAGGAAGTCGATGGATGCAGGTGGCTCAGGACCGTGCTTTGTGGCATTCTTTGGGGGATGCCTATGTTCAGCAGTGGACTTGTGAAGGGCTGTAATGATGATGATGATGATAAACTCAATTTTGTGTAAATGCCATCTTTGTCCATTAAACTTGTGTGTACTCGTATATAACATAAAAGCTTTCACTTACAGTTCAACACAAACAAATAAAAAATATAGTGTTAAAAATATTCTTATTACTCTAAGATACGTTATAAACAACTTATATTGTATTCAACAGTTGACTATTTTTATGATTATTGTGACTGATTATTATATCCAATTTTTATTATTTCTGAACATCAATTGTCTGATTAAGTTATTTAATTTGTTTAAAAGTGGAATAAAAATATTCACTTTTTTATTACTTGCCGTTGTGTGAGAACCCTAGCAATTTTAATTTTTATGTCGGCTTTTCCGTCAACATCAAACGCGATGACTGACTGTATGTTCTTCTTAGGCTGTGACTGTACTTACTGGTACGAGGATGTCGTTCAAAACCCATATATATCATGTTATTAAAATTATGTTATTACAGATATTATTACAGAGATATTAAGAAAACATGGGAACTGAAGTAGTTTACTGCCTTTATAAATAGTCAAGAATTTTTTTATTTTTAATTAATTAACTTACCATCAGGTGGACTGTGAGCTCGTTTGTCATCCTATCTTATAAAAAAAATTGTTGAATGCGACGTCACCCCTGTGATCTAAGACTTAAAAATTAATATTACATTTTTTAGGAAATTATCTTTGGAAAAAAGATATGTATACTTAAAAAACTTTAACGAGTCTTGAATATTGCTGTTCATGATATTTATAATCTTACTAAGACATAGCAATTTTCAAATAAACAAGCTAATTAAACTTAAAACAAAGGCTTTCCAATTCTAATTACCATTTTAAATGTATAATTTATTTACTTAAACTATGTTGCACAAAAATAAAAAAAGGCGGACTTAACTTCTTAAGCCGTTATCTAAATTAATCTATAAGCATAAATATGTTTCTGTAAGCATTGAACACTACTTTGTAGGTGTAGTATGATTAGTAGGAGAAAGAATTAAGAATAATTATATTTTAAATATTATCTAAATATTATGTATCTTCGTTATCGATCCGCTAAAATTCCACAGCCGAACACGAGTTTCCCCAACAAGATGGAAGAAATGTCCATGACCGCCACGATCGGCAGTCGGACTGACTGTCGCAGTTGCCCCTTTTTGCCTTAGTCTTTGTAACTAATTTCTCTCATGTACGCCGAATTAGTAAAAATTTATCTATCGGCTACGGTACTACGCTTAGATGCCTCTTACCCACGGGATTAGCTGGAATGGTGGCTTCCCTTGAAAGCGACGAAATAAGTAATAATAAATTATTAAAGCTTTATTTATTAAACTGATGTAAGAAACGTACTTACATTTCTATACAATGCAGTGCACTTCAGACCTGTGAATACAGCAGTGTGTGCCCTGCTGTTTGGCGGCAAATATAGATAAGAGAGTAGTGGCTACCTAGACAGCCTCCTACTGAGAAAATATTTTATCTATCATGATTTGATGATTTTTCCGTGGTAGAGCCACGCTGCAGCTATATTAATAGTATAGTTGTAGCACGAATGGGTTGGCTCGACCGGGGAAGGACCACGCTCTCACAGAATACCAGCGTAAAATAGCAGTTTAATGCTGCTGTGTTTCGTATGGTGGGTATAGAGAACCGGAGACCTATTTTACTGGAAAAGAGGCATTCTATCTTAGTTCTCACGGCTGACAACGCATCTGCATTTTAATTCGCAAGCGAAGATAGATGTAGATGTCTATGGGCCACAGCAACCACTTACCATCAGGTGGCATGTGTGCTCGTTTGTCACTCTAATTCTATAAAACAGTAGTGTTTCCGAATAATAATAATCAATACCATACTTTAAAATAATTAAAAATTTCATCAGCGTCAAACTAATAAAATTAACAAGTACATAAATATAAACATACAGCTACTCTTCCATTAGCTGCTATTTATGTCATATGTTGGACAAATGCCTTTCGAAGAACGGGTGCGAGTTGCACTACCATATTTTTGCCAGAAGTGTTCACTACTATCGGCTGCAAGTGACTGAACACGGGGCTCCCCAGGCTACTGCTTCAGCATGACAACGCACCGCGCACTCAACGCCCTAAGTTTCTAGGATATAACACCGGCTAAGCTTTAGTGTCACAGCCTTTCAGCCGTGACTTGGCATCTTATGCTTTCTTTTTATTCCCTAAAATAAGATAAAACAGCTGAAAGGAATGCAATTTTCATCGCATCAGACACAAAAAATGACGTGAACGTGACTGTGAATATGTTTAAGATCATCTCCGCCATTACATCAAACAACATCGATTCTAAGTATAAGGTAAACTGTTTGTTAACCTTCTACATGGGATTCATAAAATTCAATCCAAATCCAAACCCACTGTAAGACTTCAAGGTACTGTGAGCTCGTTCAGTGTAAATTGGACCAAAAATTAATATTCAAAAGCTGAAAGTAATCCGCGTTAAACTATGACATCAGGACCTAAAGTCAGTGGGTAAAGCTGTAGAGCACCGAAAACGTCGGGGATTATAATAATTAAAATAAGGTCAAAGTAAGCGCGAAGAGTCCGTAAAATTAGTTTTATTTAATGTGTAGTATTCGTGTAAATAAGGAATTTTGTTATATTTAATTTGAAACTATGAAATCTTAAAGCTTAGGTACTTCACGCAGTATAGATATGTATATCAATTTAACTATTAGTGATGATATTATACGCCAACATTAATTGCTAATCAAGTAATTGATTCTGAAATGCAGATTCAATTACTTAATTAGTAATTAATTTTCTGCAAAGGCAACACAAATTTTATGAATAAAGGACAATGCGCAAAACAGTTGTATTATTATGTTAAAATGTTTATTTGTAAAATTTTATCACATTGCTCTTTCAATAAATATGATATAAATATTATGTGTTTATTAAAATATTACATAACAAGAAAACTATAAGATTGTTGGAAAATATAGTGCTATTATATGTATAATATCCATAAAACAATCAATGATCCCGTTTCGTTCCCATGGGTATAGTAATAGGCAACTATGGGATAGGCTAATGGAAGGCTGGTTTAAGTGGTCGAGCCACAATGCATCTGTATTATGGTTGACGCACGAATGATTTGGCTGGACCGACGAAGGACTACGATCTCAAAGGATTACTAGCGTAAAATAGCAACACAATGCTGCTTTATTTCGTATGGTGAGTGTAAAGAACCGGAGACCCATTTTGTTGGCAACGAGACATTCCATCTTAGCCCTCATTAGTGACAACGTATCTACATTTTGATTCGTAATCGATGATAGATGTAGAGACGTCTATGGACTACAGAATCCACTCACCACCAGGTGGACTGTGTGCTGTTTTGTCACCCATATTCTATATAAAAAAGGTTAGTAGTAGAAATTCGGTGAGCGATCCGATAGATGGTGGTTTTACTACTACTTTTACTTTTACGCCATACATAAATTTCTCAATCCGACGACGACAGGCAGCGTCTAAAGTACGAAATATCTGATACTGTAATTGTCAGTCGGGGCCTTTATAAAAATATCATCCTAAAATGAAAGATGTCTGTACCCAACTGAGGATCTTTACCAGCTGCTCCGCACTCCTTCATCAGCCCGAAAAAGTCTATTACTGGTTATGGGCTTTTTTATATAAAAATATCATCCTAAAATGAAAGATGTCTGTACCCAACTGAGGATCTTTACCAGCTGCTCCGCACTCCTTCATCAGCCCGAAAAAGTCTATTACTGGTTATGGGCTTTTTTACTATTTTTAACCAGAGTTTAACTACAATCCCTCTTCATAGTAAGTGGTAATGTAGCTGAAAATGTTAAAGGGGGTTGTGTTTAGCCAGCTACGCAAAGTCGGGAATTTGCATTTAGAAACCCAAAAATAGGGGCTTTTTAGGTGCCAAGTTAAAAAACTTGGTGCTCTAAAATGTTCACCAACAAGTGTCAAAATTTGCATTGCTATTAAAACGTATTGAAGTTAGCAACGCATTGAAGTTATTAGATATACGATAAATATTAATAGCAAGAAATGAAGTGCTAATTAGGTGGTGCAAGTATAGGCAGTGAGGCAAGCAAAGGCGCCCCTAATAAAAATAAAGTCGTTATTCAGGAAAAAACAGATGCAAAATTCAGGTCTTCTTCTGAAAATGGTAAAACTTAAGACATCCGTTACTTGCGTACGTGGATGGGAGGGGTTGTGAGGATGGGTATGGTTTTAGGAAAGCTCCGCTGCCTTTAACCCTAGCGGAAATCAGTTTATGAGTAAAAATTTTATTTTGTAAAATCATAGCCTAACTTTTTTACACGGGAATATTTATATAGTTACCTCTGTAACGGCTTCGGCGCTGCGGGGAGTGCAGCCATTTCGCCTTTGCGTAGCAAATCACAGGCATAGCTTCGGCTTATTGATCGTCTTCGGCGACCAGCCTCAGCCTCTACGGCTTTTGATGTTGATGCCTGCGATTTGCCACAGCGGGCGGGTGCTACTTTCCCTCCGTGCCTACAGCTTAACAAAAACACTGGTGGTAGAACAGACACAACTACGGCGTTCTGATTCAGTTTTAGTACAGATTCGACCTATATTATCTATAATATAAAACTGATAAAGAATAAAAATACTGTACATAGCTTAAAGTAAGGTAATGATGGTCCTAGGACCCAATCATTTCCAGAATATTACCGTCAGATACATCTGAACTCTATAATCTTTCAGTACATAATTAGCACTTAGTTCCTTGCTAATAATATTTATCGTATATCTATTATCGTCACTGCGTTGCTAGCGATCCGTTTTGCTAGCAATGAAAATTTTAACACTTCGTAGCGGTGAAAAGTTAAATGTACCTAATCTTTAAACTTAGCACCTAATTGGTACCTAAAAAGCCCCTAATTTTGGGTTTTTCTAAATGCAAATTGGCCTGTATAAGATTTAAAATCTGGAGAGAGAGTTATGCTGCCGTTAGTCGGAAGCTAAAAGCTATTTTTGGCGTATCCTATAGTCGCCTTTTACAAAACCCACAGGATAAAGTAGGATCTAAAGGTCACCACTTGGAAGTTACGGGACAAAGTTATAGAACAAAGATAAATTCGTATTATAAAAGTATTACTCGTTTATGGGCGTGTAAATATTAATGTCAGCACATGAGTCATTTATCATAAGCCCGTTCGCTACAGCTGTAACCGATGGCTCGTGTAATTAATCCTGCTATTGAAACATCGTGTTATGAATTGATGTCAAGAAAAAATATAATATTCCGAAAAGCTAATATTAATAATGATTCAAATGAGGTCGAATGTATGATAATATATAAATGATTTCTTCGTGAAATATCATCCTTCCATTACAAAATTTATGTATAATAGTTAACTGCCAAACATAGACCTTCCCCATATTTGGGCTCATTTTTACATTTTGCCATAGTTGTGCCAGTCTAATATTTATATCCATTGTTTTTAACGTTGTCACCTCTGTTTGTTAAACGTTAACATTTTTAAAAACTTTATTACGTGTTTTGTCTTTTTTTTTTGTTAAATAAGGGTGACAAACGAGCGCACATGTCACATGATTGTAAGTGGTTTCTGTAGTCCATAGGCAATTACATATATCCTCAATTAAGAATCAGAATGCAGTGACTTTCTGCATTCTGATTCTTAATTGAACACTAAGAGGGAATGCCTACTTACCCGTAAAAAGGGTCTCCGATTCTCTACACTCACCATACGAAACAAAACAGCACTATGCTGCAATTTTACGCTGGTATTCACTGTCCTGTAGGGTTCACCTCGTCTAGTGGTGGGTACGAATACCCACTACACCATATCTTCCCGTGGGTGTCGTAAGAAGCGACAGGGGGCAACTGAGGCAGAAGATGTGCAGCAGCATTTTTCGGATAACAGCAAAACAAAAAAAAAACTGCGCCAAGTGTAGCAACTATGGCAATGTACCACCCATGAGCAACGATACAAATAAACTGCCGCAGTCCCCGGCAGCTCAGCTATTCCTGGCTACGGTGGCGACCATAGTAACGTCAGGGAAAGGGGTGCTAAGAATCTGCGGTGGAGGTTTGGTTGCCAACTACGTCGTTTCGACCTGGCAACATATGACGTACGCACCCTGAGGACTGATGAGAAGATCCTGGAGCTTGAAGAAGAGAAAAATAAGTTGCGCTGGAATATTATATAAGTCTCTCGTTAACAACGTTGTAAAAATTGGGAGTGTGTCGACGAGGGTTGCGTACCTTATACTCAGAATCACCAAACGGTATTCGTTGAAGGACATACAAGCTTACGCACCAACCTAGGCACATCCCGATGAGGAGGCGGAGGAAATGTATGAGAATATATCTAGAGATGGCTTGGATGGGATTTGGAGGAATGCATTCCTTCAAACCCCACTATACAGTGTTAATGGGAGATTTCAACGCAAAACTAGTCACAAGAGAGAACGGTGAGCTGAAAGTAGGGAGATATGCAATAATGCATATGGAATAATGCAACGGAACCCAAGGGACCAGCAGCAGGCCAAATTCAGAGGAGAAAGAGGGACTATTTACGATGAACTCTTTCTTCTAAAAGCGGTCCCCTCAAAAAATGGACCCGATCATGCCCCGACGGTTCGACAAAAAATGGGATTAACTTTATTATGATGACCTGAGGACAACTGTTCAAAGATGTCGTCTCAGTGATCGCGAGGGTTAAAAGTGGCAGAGATCATTGAATGGTGCGTGGCACACTGCAGCTAAACGTTAAGTTGGAGAGGTCGCGTCTAATGTAGTCAACGCTCCGTCCCCTTATGTTCGACTCCAATACCCAGAAAACATTCAGCTCAAGTTACAAAATCGTTTTCAGTGCCTAGAAGATTGCAATGAAGTGGACGATATGAATGACAAGCTTGTGGAAACTGTCAATGCAGTCGAGGCTAAGTTCTGTAAGACCTGTCGAATCTTCTTACACGCCGACTTGACGACTTTTAGCCTCCCAAACGCCGCAGTATTTGAAAAGACCACATACATACACCTCTGCAAATTGTACAGAAGACCGAAGAGTTAAATCTGCCACTTTGCCTTGCGTATGTGGACTATGAAAATGCCTTAGATTCCATCGAAATTTGGGTAGTTTTTCAATCCCTTCAGCGGTGCCAAGTGGACTTTCGGTATATCGAAGTGCTGAAGTGTTTGTACAGTACGGCTACGATGGCTATCCGAGTACAGAACCAGAGTCCAAAACCTATACAACTGCATAGAGGTGTAAGACAGAGGTGACGTAGAATACCCGAAACTCTTCACCTCTAAATTGGAAGACATTTTCAAGCTACTAGATTGGAAAGGATACGGTATTAACGTCAATGGCACGTACATAACTTACCTTCGATTTGCTGACGATATAGTCATTATGACAGAATTGCTGGGGGACCTAAGTACTATACTCAAAGACCTCAATAGTATCTCGAAACGGATCGGTCTTAAAATGAACATGGACTATACAAAAATCATGTTTAACCTCACACTGTCACACTTATGCCGGTAATTTTTGGGAGCACTAAGCTAGATGTTGTAGACGAATATCTGGAACATTCTGGAACTTCAACCGAGATGTCAATCGACGGATTCAACTCAGCTGGGCAGCGTTTGAGAGATTATGACACATCTCGTCAGGCATACCTCAAAACCTCAAAACTAGATCGTACAATCAGTGCATGTTGCCAGTGATGACCTATGTATCTGAGACGTGGTCCTTCACTGCTGGCCGTGAGGAAGCTCCAAGTCGCTCAGCAAGCTATGGAGAGGGCTATGCTCGGCATTTCTCTGTGTGATGGACTTAAGAACGAGGGTATCCGCAGTAGAACCAGAGTAACCGACATATTCCAAAGGATTAGTAAGCTAAAATGCCAATGGGCCGGCCATGTAGCCCGAAGAACCGACAACTGATGGAGAAGATAGATTATCGAGTGTCAGTCTCGCACTTGCAGGCGAAGTGTTGGGCGTCCTCCACTAGATGGAGTGACGACGTAGTTAGACATACAGGAAGTCAATTGATGCAGGTGGCTCGGTACCATGCTTTGTAGCATTCCTCGGAGGCGGCCTTCGTTCAGCAAGGGAATTGTGAAGAGCTATTATTATGATTCATTGTCTGACTGTGATTGGTCAGATTTATTTATTTTGTTCCATCTCACCTCATAATGCGCTGCACTGTACCGGTTTTTTTTACATCTGGCATAACTCTTTTTATAGGATAAGGGTGACAAACGAGCACACAGTCCACCTGATGGTAAGTGGTTGCTGTGGCCCATAGACATCTACATTTATCCTCGATTATGATTTAAAATGCAGATGCGTTGTCAACCGTGAGGACTGAGATGGAATTCCTCGTTTCCAGTAAAAAGGGCCTCCGGGTCTTTACACTCACCATACGAAACACAGCAGCATTAAGCTGCTATTTTACGCTAGTATTCTGTGAGAGCGTGGTCCTTCCCCGGTCGAACCGACCCATTCGTGTTACAACTATACCAGAAATATTGCTGCAGCATGGCTTTACCACGTATAGAAAAAAAAATTATACAAGAATATACAACAAGAATTAAGTAGGAAAATAACATGGAATTGTTTAATAATCTTCATAATTAGCTAAGCTACCACTCTCTTTACTATCTATAATAATACTAGCTATAATGTTATGAAATTTCTTGTATATAATGTAAATAATGGTATTCGACTAATCATTTGTTTATGCCGTTCCGTAATTTATACTCTAATTCAACGTTCCTTTGACTTTTTTTATAAGAAATGGAGAAAAAAGTAGTCAAATGAATATTTTTAATGCTTAAAATATAGATCTTAGTCTTACCTGTATGGAACTATTTTTATAACATTACTATGAAAGAAATAACTTTTATTATAAAGACGACTTCAAAGAACTAGAAACAACAAATGATTTCACATACTGAAACATCTTATGGTCACGTATACCGCAAAACTTGAAATCACATCACATCAAATACACATCACAGAAAAAAAAAAGGTATCAACAGTTAACTATTTCACATTCTGAAGTCAATTCTAAGAAAAAAAATGCATGTGTATGGTGAATATGAATATAATAAGTGTATAGTCAAATTGAAGCCCTGCCTTTACAATGTGAAAATAATTTTTCCTTTTAGTATTTTGAACTCGGATTTCGATTTTTATTACATTAACAGAGTCTATACATTTACATTACAATTACATTCCCTATTCACTTTAGGAATATTCTCATCTAAATCTTAGGAGTGGAATTTTTTCTAAAAATTTTTTAGGGGTGTCTTTTGAAGTAAGTTTTGAATACCCTATTTACTCAAATAGAATGATCAAAATTGGTTCACAATTGATGAAGATATCGTGTAACATGTAGTTAGGTAAAAATGTAGTTATCTTTCATTAATTTTCCTTAATTTTCATTTATCTTTTTGATTAATCAATGTCGTCCAATAAAAAATTTAATGTTAATTCTTCGGAAAACCGCATTTTTTTCAATATGTGTTAATTCACATTAATCTAATAATCATTCAGAAAATTTGCCAATATCGTGCCACAAACATATATTTTTTTTAATTAATCTCAGGTCTCGGACAGAGGCGTTAATTAAATTTACCTACCGTCAAGTGGCAATAGCTATAACTATCGTATATTAAGCTTCAAGTGCCGCGCCTACATCACAGTGGACGAGTGAAACCGGTCACAGTCGAGCGAGTGCCTGCTGCTGTCAGAGATGTTACTGACAAGATTGGATTAACGGTATAGCAGCGCATAAAATACGAACTAACAAATATTAATTTTTGTAAATTAATTTTTTTTTCACAAAACGTTACCTCCACATTAGGATTTTCTCCTGTATTATGGAGGCAGTTAACATACATACATTACATAAGGACAAACATACAGAACCTGAACAACTATTTGTAGGCCATACAAATACTTATTCCGTGCGGGATTCGAACCAACTTAATGCTAAGCTGCTGCGCCACGTAGCCTTCAAATAATTGAATTTATTAATTAAATTCCTTTTTAAATATATTCCTATTTCAATTTTTATCGAATCTGATTGAATATTTTTTATTTAATATTTAACGAATATATTCAACACGAATAACTTTTAAAACCACACCCCCTGCGCTTTAAAGTTATATGTAAAACACTGGCGTCGTCCCAATACTGGCGAAGTTTTGCTTTCGATGTGGGACATAAATATTTCTACATTGTTCTTTAAACGTAATTAATGTTCGAAAATTATAACATATTTCCGGCTTTAGATTAAATACAGCATAATTAGTATTCTCTATCAATATGATGAACATTTATTATAGAGCATAAGTAGAACAACACGATTTATAAAATTTTCGAGAAGTAATTGAGATCGTATACAAAGTCAATTTAAAATTTCGTCATTATGATTTTAAGCATATATAAAGGAATAAGTTTTCGAATGGAACGCATTTACATCTATTAACTTCTCGCAAATTCGCCTTTCTTTCTTTTTATGAGAATCATATTTTAATTCTACTTTTCTTTTCGCAACGCCTCTCCCACATTAAGGATGATTTGCCCTTATTAAAAATCTATAATTGTATTTATCCTAAATCTCCTACAAACACAGATTTTCTCATGCCGTTTTAGCTGAAAAAACAGTATAGAGAGAAATCCATAGTCACAAAATTGTTATGTTAAAACTACATCTATCTTTTTCTTTGTTCTTAAATTGTATCAGTCCATTTCCAGTCTGAAAGAAATCGCCTCAAAAGAGATAAAACCGCCTATTGTACCATCTTGTTAAATTGTGTTATAAGAATTGTTAATTTTCAACTCTATGTTTGTGTGTTTTACGTGATATCTTCACCAATTATCAAGCGATTTTTTTCTACTTTTCATGTATGATAAAGCAACATTTTTTTAATGTTGCACTTATTTGTTATATTAAGTCAGTGATATTTTGAAGCTAATGAAAAGAGTAAAAAAGTTGAAAAAAGTATCGAATTCTTTGATTCTTCGATACACTTCATATTATATTTCAGCAGCTTCTTCAAAAAGGTATGATGTAGAAAATATTTTATTCTTCTTAGTTCTTTGAAGTCGGTTTTCTCTTTGTATAACAAGTTAAGTTTTTGTATTTTTATACAATACAGAATATGTAAATTGATCGGCTTCCTTATTTATTTTACAAAATAGCGATTTTATAGTGCGTATACCGAACCGAGCACACAGTCCATCTAAAAATGACGTGTGATACCCAAATACATCTACATCTATCCTGGATTAATAATCAATATAGTGCATTGTTACCCCTTAAGACTATAATGAAATACGTCGTTTCCAGTCAAAGGGAGCTTTTCATTTACCGGTAAGTATAAAAAACTACTAATGTTTGTGTTGAAAATATGAAAATACGAGTAGTACATTAGAGTTACGAGCACTTCTCCCGTGAAAATTTCAAAGATGCGATTTTTATGGTGTATAAAAACGTACTTTTACTTTACGGTAATGAAAAGACTTTTAGTGCGGTAACATTTACATATGATATGCAGGAATAAAAATGCGATAAAATAAATGTTTGCTTGTTAACCTAAGACGGGAAATAAAATTCACGAGCCGTGCTTAAGTATGACATTGGGACGTCAAACACCTGTGTTCCCCCCGTGACCATGGGTGCTATAAAGGGCTCGAAAAGTTGGGAATATAAAATATGTTAATATACACGAGGAAGTCCGTAAAACTAGTTTTATTTAAATGTTTAGTGTTCGCCTAAATATAAGAAATCATTTAAGTAACTTCAAAATTTAAAATGATATTTTCACAATTATTTCTTCTACGGTAGCGACGCGCCGCGTACTAGCTAGTTAATATGTAAAAAATAATGCTTGTTTGTTCGTATTTTATGCGCAGTCATACGGTTCATCAGGTTGCGGTAAAACTTTGTCAACTTATTACTTGCACTTGTGTGAAGGTTATAAGCATAGTATAATTAACTTAAAGTAGGTGGCGCGCGTATCGTATCCATAAATTTATTATAGTTATAATATATCATTCTATTTCAATGAATGTATTATTATCATTTCTAATTAATTAATATAACTCTTCGAAATTTAAAACGATATTTCGACATTTATTTTTTCTGCGGCAGCAACGCGCTGGGTAGCAGTTAGTGGGGTTATATACAAAGGTCTGTGTTTATAGAAACGTTACTCTAACGTTGAAAATGAAAATGTCAACCAGAATAAAATCTATTTTGGTTCACATTTGTATCGCATTTCTACACATATTCATAGAGAGACACTGACGAAATAAATTAACTCGAGAATTGTGCTGAAGTCACGAGAATAATAATAGGTCTATATCAAAAGTCTTTTGAACTGTATGAACAAATATAGGCGATATAGTTTGAACAGCCATAGACCGCTTGCTAATGTTATTATTAAATATGTCAGAATAAAAATTTAAAGAAACAAAACTAAATTATTATATGGAAATTTCAATCTTAACAGTGGTAGAGCCACGCGGCAGCTTTTGCTGTCGCACAGATGGGCCGGCTCGAACCGGGGTGGTACCACGATCTCACAGAATACCAGCGTGAAGTAGAGGTTTACCTCTGCGTTTCGCTTGGTGAGCGCAGGTGGCCGGAGGCCCTTTTTACTGGAAATGAGGCATTCCACCCTAGTCCTCACGGGTGACAACGCATCTACATTTTGATTCGCAAACGAGGATAAATGTAGATGTCTATGGGCCACAGCAACCACTTGCCATCAGGTGGACTGTGTGCTCGTTTGTCACCCTATCCTATAAAAAAATAAATAAATGGAAATACCTTTCGCTATACCATTTTGTTTAATTAATTTTGGTTCATTGGACAAGCAAGAGAAGCTTGACAATTAACTCTCTGTCAGAAAATCTGCTAAAGGCTTCGATTAAAGCAAATCCTCTTTAATAAGGGGAAAGTCAATATCAATCAGTGGACTTATAACAGTAATTAGGATTAAATGAAACTAATTTTTACGGATTTTAGTGCGTTAAAAATAGTTTCATTTAATGTGTAGTCTTTGCGTAAATATAAGAAATCATTAAGTAATTAGGATATTGAAGTGGTTAATTGTAGTCATAAAACTATCAGATTTATTTAGTAATAATATAATCAATAGTTTCCTACTAAGTATACTTAGACTTTGAATAAGTGTACTAAAACTTTTTCTATTAATCTCAATATCAATCTGGAAAAGGTATTATTTTTAAAATATATCTGTTACTGATGGATACAGTCTTCTTATTTCATTTATGAGGGGTTTAGAAAATTATAAAGCTATATTAATTTATTAAGTGCCCGACTTGTAGGTTTTGAAAATTTATTAAACTCCTTTAAAGGCCGGCAATTCTCCTGGTGTTGCAGTTATTAATGGCCGGCAGTAGTCATTTACTGATGGTAAGGTGAGCCGAAAGGTGAGTCGTAAGGTGAAATTTGGTGGCTGGGATTAATTCGAACAATTCCTCAGCGTATTCCCGTAGTAAATGCGAAAGAAAATGCAAAGGGTTGCAACATCTCTTCGCAGTGCCAATGAATCGAGCCGATCGAAAAGGACACGGTCGGGTTTGTTTAACAAAGTCTCCACTTCAGACACAAGTTTGTTCCGGTACTCGGCGACGTTTTCCCGAGAAATATTGGCATGGCCGGTGTATAGAGCATCAATAGCAATTAATGTTACCGGTTTGCAACATATCATTGATATCCAAAAGAAACAGCGTTGGTGATAGTACGCAGCCTTGTGGAACACCAGCGTTAATAGGCTTGTACTTAGTTGGAGCATGCACCGTCTACAACGACCTTGATGCTCCGATCTGCAAGAAAGCTGGTGATCCAAATGCACAATTTCTCGGAAAGCCCATAGGAAGGGAACTTCGAAAGAAGTGCTTTGCGCCACACCCGATCGAAGGACTTCGCAATGTCCAAACTAACGGCCCATGCCTCCCACTTAGACTCTACTGCCTCCGCTCATCTATGAGTCAGGTAGACCAGAAGAACGCCAGCTGATCGACCACGACGAAAACTGTATTGGCGGTCACTTATCAGCTGGTGATCCTCAAGACACCGCATAAGCTGGCTGTTTATAATGGACTCCATTATTTTGGAGAATAAGGAGGTGATGGCGATAGGCCTGTAGTTGGATGGGTCTGAGCGGTCGTTTTTTTAGGGATGGGGTGGATAATAGCTCAGGAGCTCTGAATTCAGGACTACGCCTTGGGAGTAGGAGTACCGGAAAAGACGCGTTAAAACCGGTGCCAACACCGGAGCACACGTCTTCAGCACAATGGGAGAGACTCCATCAGGCTCACTTAAGTGTTTTACGAACCGCGGGATGGTCGATGGAGTGATCCCCCCGTCATCTAGAGTCGAGTTGGACGCAAAGAGAGAGCTTAAAAGATCGGCTTTCTCCTTTGTGGCATGGGCCAGTGAGTCGTCCTCTCTGTGTAGAGATGAAAGAGACAGAAGACAGAAGTTCCCTTGGACAGCCTTGGCGAGAGACCAGAATACACGGGTTCTCGAAGGAAGGCGAACTAGCTTCTCACTAATTTTGCCGATGTGCTAAGATCTTGTCTTGGAAATGATGCTATTGAAGGACCTGGAGGCGGAATAATACTTCTTTTTAAGAGCGCTGCTGTTTACGTCCTGAGACGTTGATGCGTCAGCCCAGGCCCGGTAGCACTCCCGCTTATAGCGTGACGCTATTTCACTGGAGCGACCAAATCATGGCTGGGATCTGCCTCCGATGGGCATTACAGAGTATGGAATAAAAAGTTTCATACCCTGAAGTACCACATCAGTGACAGCGCTGGGATCATTCGGCGAGAAGCTAACCCGCCCACATGGGTAGGATAATAATAAAATAATAATAATCCAAAGCTTTCGTTTGTGTTTACCATGAAACATTTATCAGGAAACTTCAACACTACGGTGTAAGAAGTGATGCTCTTAAACTAATTATTTCATATTTAAGTAAAAGAACGCAAATAGTGGTCATTAACAGTATGAGTTGTTCCGGGTCGATGGTACAAATGGACGTGCCTCAAGGCTCAATTCTCGGTCCCTTTCTGTTTCTTGTATACATTAATGATTACATAGTAGGACATAACCATGATATAGTATTATGAATGAATGAATGAATGAATGAATATACTTTTATTGTACACCACGAACAAATATACAAACGTCATAACAAAATCAGATTATAATATGTACAATTTGGCGGCCTTATCGCTACATAGCGATCTCTTCCAGGCAACCAAAGGTGTAAAGTAATACAAACAATGAATAGGTAGGTGGTAGGTGGTGCAATATAAATATACAAATAATAAATGCAAAAAAAAAAGATATAAATAACTAAGTAATACATGAAATAATATAAATTACTAACACATAATAAAAGATAAGGTAACACATATAATATATACATATACATACACATATACATACATATATACATACACACATATATATAAACATATATACATAAATATACACACAACACGTATATATCAATATATATATATATATATACAAAATTCCTCAAACAATAATATAAAACTGATAGATACAATAAATACATAATCACACAATCTATCCTAACGGTCTCCGAACGACTGAGACAAGTAATGCTCTTTAAGTAATCGCTTAAAGATAACAATAGTTTGTGCCTCACGTATATGCAAAGGTAGGGCATTCCAGAGCTTAATAGACTGGACAGTAAAAGATTTATTGAAAAATGATGTATTGTGAGTTGGCACACTTAAAATGAATTTTCTAGAAGAGCGTAAAGGTTCCCCCGGAAGCCCCACAAAATTAAACTTCTCCTTTAGATAGGGAGGAGTAGAAGGGTGAAATAATACACAGTACAGAATAGAAAGTATATGCATGTTCCGGCGAAGTCGGATAGGTAACCACTTGAGACGTGAGCGAAATTGGGAAATATGGTCAAATTTGCGCAATCCAAATATGAACCGAATACTAGTATTTTGAAGTCTCTCAAGCTTATTTAGCTGGTCCTCAGTTATGTCTACATAGCTTGCGTCAGCATAGTCGAGAATCGGAAGGAGAAGAGACTGTGCGAGCATAATTTTTGTAGGAATGGGAAGAAATGATCGAAGGCGACGCAGTGAACAAAGAGCGACAAAAGTTTTCTTACTTACCTCATTCAGTTGGCGTATCCAATTTAAGGAATTATCAATATAAATACCAAGATTTTTGACATTGTCAAAGTAAGGGATAACAACTCCATCGAATACGATAGGTGGTACAGAGAACCAGTCAATTCTTGAGATAAAGCTCTGGCTACCAATAATGATAGCCTGAGACTTTTTAGGATTGACATTTAGGCCATATGATTTACTCCACTCGTGTATAAAATTTAGATCCTTATTTAATGTAGCGATTGCATTCGGCAGATTCTCAAGAGTTGACTGGGTGTAAATCTGGACATCATCCGCATACATGTGGTAGAGAGAGGATATTTTATGAGTGATTGAATTAATGAAAATGGAAAAGAGTAAAGGTGACAACACGCCGCCCTGCGGCACGCCTGCAGTTATATCACACCAAGATGAGTGAGTTTCATCGACACGAATACACTGCCGACGGCCACAGAGATAACTTTGAAACCAGTCAATTACTGATGGAGATATGTTAAGGGAACATAACAGACTCAACAGTATATCGAAGTCAACAGTATTGAACGCATTACTGAAATCCAGCAAGGTCATGACTGTGAGTTGTTTATTATCCATACCCCACCGTATGTCATCAGTAACTTTGATTAAGGCAGTAGCCGTACTATGACCTGGACGGAAACCGGATTGTAAGGAATTCAATAAATTGTGCTTATTAAGGAAAAGGGTCAGCTGTTGGCAAATAAGTTTTTCAAGGACTTTAGAAAGGAAAGGTAAGATCGAGATGGGACGGAAATCAGAGAGGTTGACGGGATTAGATTTCTTTGGAAGGGGTATAATATGAGCACTCTTCCAGGCTTGAGGGAATTTAGAGGAAGAGACACAAGCATTGAGTAAATAAGTGATAATGGGAGTAATAACATCAAGGAGAGGAACAATCATATTACGGCTAATGTTGTCGCTACCGGCAGCATTTGAGGAGATGGATAATATGGTCTTCTTAACATCACATTCAGTAAACTGACTAAAAACGAACGGAGGATAATTAGGAGTCGGAATTACAGAAAGCGAACGAAGTGTTTGCAGTTTATGTTCGCTATCAAAAGAGTTAGAAGGATTAGAAAAATGTTGATTTAATAGTTCAAAATCAACACTAGGAGGTGAAGTATTTAGGGATGTTCTACCAACTCCAACTGTTTTGAGAAACTTCCACACCCTAGATGAGTCGCCGTTCTCGACTGATGTATGAATATGGCGTCGTTGCGCATCTCTACACAATGTGTTGCATCGATTCCTGATTTTGGCGTATTTCCTTACGTTTTCCTCTGTTTTATTCCTCTTAAGCTTTGACAATGCCGCATTCTTCTGCAAAATAAGCTTCTTCAGATCATCAGAGAGCCATGGAGCAGGTAGGTGTTTAAGTCTCACATAATGCATTGGCGCGTGGACGTCATAAAGCTGAGTGAGAAGAGAACAGAACAGTTCCACTTTATCGTCAATGCATGGAGCTCTCTCGATCACTGACCAGTCAATATTATAAGCATCTTCACAAAGTTGTTCAATATCCATTCCTCCAAAATTACGTCGCAGAACTAATTTGGGTTTGATTTTAGGAGGGCGTAGTTTATACGAAAGAAAAATTAAATCGTGATAAGAGAATGCATCAGCAGGGCACTGTCCGTGCTTGAAAACTAAATTGGAAGATGACACCATTATTAAGTCAAGAAGGGAAGGAGTACTGTTAGGAAAGTTATGAGTAGCAGAAAGGGGTAGGATTTGCATATTACACGCTTCAATTATAGCTTCAAGTTTTATAGATCGATTGTCGCCTTTAAGCAAACAGGTGTTAAAGTCACCCATCAAAATAGTGTGACTATACGTAGGGACTAGTGATTCTAAAAGAGATTCAAAAGAAGTAAAATAATTTATAGAAAGGGAGGGACTGTAGAAAACTCCAAGTAGGATTTTATTCTGAGACAGGGAGACCTCAACCAGCAAATGCTCAGCAGAATCAACAGGAGGTGGTTGACTTGACGAACTAACAATTTTAAATGGAAGGTAGGATCTTAGATAGATCGCCACGCCCCCACCACCCCTATTAGTGCGGTCATTTCTAATTAGATGAAACCCAGGCAAAGAATAAGAAGTGGAAGGCAGACAGGGTTTTAGCCAAGATTCTGAAACTAAAATGGCGTGAATATTTTGGGATTCAAATGACGCAAGCATGTCAGGATAATGAGCCGGAATGCTTTGGGCGTTAATATGAATAGCATTAAAGTTATTCACACAGTCTGAGAAAAAAGAAATTAAGGTGATGTTGAGTGAAGGAGGAGCAGTTGTACTGTGATAACTATCATCACTAAGTGTCCCATCGTCCGAAGACAACGATAGAAACAAATCACTATCGTTACAAATGTTTGAGGAGGCCATAAATATTAAATTAAAATATAAAATAAATTCTTATATACACTAAAAAAAAAAGAAAAAAAAAAATATAAATAAAGATCGAAAGGTACCTATACTATTACAACCACCAGCAGCATGAAAGAGAAAGCACATAACAAAACAACAACTTAAAGAAATAAAACAATCAGTTTAATATAAAAATTACCAAAACCTTGCAGTCTGACGCCAATAGATTTTAAGACATTTTGAAACTGTAAACGTCAGACTAGGCAGTATGGATTAAGATGCCTTTGCCAAAGTTATAAAATAAAATAAAAAATAAGAAAGAAATCTGACAACAGGTAACAACTGTCACTGTTAGTATAAATAAAGGTATTTATACGTAAATATTATTAACAAAAAATATAATGATTAATTAATCTACCAGTTATGTGAAATAATTAAAATAATTTCAGTAACAATGTGTGTTGCAGTGGAAACCTATTATAAAACTTATGTCTTAAAAATGAATGGCAAAGAATTATAATTAAAACCTGATTACCTAAAAGTTACAAAAATATAAGAATTGAGCTGCTGGAGTAAATTAGTAAAAACAAAATCATAAGAAAAACATTATTTGCAGATGACACTTCTTTAATTTTCAAATTAAATCGACAATTGCTAAAATATGACGAAGTAAATAATGCTATATCTAAATTAGTAAATTGGTTCAATGTTAATAATTTGCATTTAAATGGCACTAAAACGAAATGTATGAAATTTATGACTCCAAGGTGTCAAACAATTAAATACTAATGTAATTTTAAATGGGGAGAAACTGAGTCTTATAGATACCATCACTTTTTCTTGGAATCACACTAGACGCGAAGCTTCAATGGAGCCCCCATATATCAAAACTAGCAAGCAGACTTAGTTCTGCAGCATATGCTGTAAAAAAGATTAGAAATCTTACCAGTGTTGAAACAGCTAGACTAGTTTACTTTAGCTATTTCCATAGCATAATGTCGTATAGTATTTTGCTATGGGGACACGCAGCTGACTCTGAAATTATATTTGTTTTATAGAAGAGGGCCATAAGAGCAATTTATGATTTAATGCCTAAAAAGTCGCTGCGACAAAAATTTAAGAAAATTAATATATTAACTTTGGCCTCTTAATACATTTATGAAAATGTAATGTGCGTACACAAAAATAAAAGTAGTTTTACAAAAATAAGTGATATTCATTCTGTAAATACTAGGAACAGACACAAGCTAGTAATACCAGTTACTCGACTCCATCGAGTCAGTAATTCCTTCTTGGGGCGACGTATACGTTTTTACAACAAAATTAAAGAAAATATACAAAATTTGACCTGATCAAAGTTCAAAAGCTTTATTAAACTAAGTTTGTATAAAAAGGGTTATTATAATATTAAAGAATTTATAGATGATTATAACCCCTGGAAATGAGGTGATCGCTACCAAGCTATTTCTAATTTGTCGTGTTGTTAATTTGTGTAACATACATGATTGTACAACGTACAACGCACGCACCCTGAGGACTGACGAGAAGATCGTGGAGCCGGAAGAAGAGATAGACAAGTTGCGCTGGCATATTATAGGATTATCCGAAGTCCGAAGAGAGGGGGAGGACACGGTAATCCTCGAATCCGGCAACTTGCTCTATCACCGAGAGGGCGACCATCTGTCCCAAGGAGGTGTCGGATTTATCGTCCACAAGTTTCTCGTTAACAACGTTGTAAAGATCGGGAGTGTGTCGACGAGGGTTGCGTACCTTATACTCAGAATCACCAAACGGTATTCGCTGAAGGTCATACAGGTTTACGCACCAACCTCGGCACACCCCGATGAGGAGGTGGAGGAAATGTATGAGGATATCTCTAGAGCCATGCATTCCTCCAAAACCCAATATACGGTGTTAATGGGAGACTTCAATGCAAAACTAGGCACAAGAGAGAACGGTGAGCTGAAAGTAGGGAAATTTGGAATAGGGCGACTTCATGGAGAAAGAGGGACTCTTTATGATGAACTCTTTCTTCCAGAAAGCGGCCCCACAGGAAGTGGACCTGGTCCAGCCCCGACGGTTCGACAAAAAATGAGATTGACTTCATTATGACGACCAGACGACAACTGTTCAGTGATGTCTCCGTGATCGCGAGGGTAAAAACTGGTAGCGATCACCGAATGGTTAGAGGCACACTGAACCTAAACGTTAAGTTGGAGAGGTCTCGTCTAATGAAGTCAACGCTCCGTCCCCCTCGTGCTCTGTTCCAAAGTCCCGAAACCTTTCAGCTCGAGTTACAAAACCGTTTTCAGTGTCTAGAAGACTGCAATGAAGTGGACGATATGAATGACAAGCTCGTGGAAACTATCCATGCGGTCGGAGCTAAGTTCTGCAAGACCCGCCGCAGAAGAACACAAAAACTCTCCGATCACACTCTTAATCTCATGGCTGTTAGACGGGTGATGAAGCTACATTCTTCAACAGACTTGACAGCATACAGGCATCTGAACAGACAGATCTCCAAATGCATGCGACGGGACTTACGCAACTTCAATACAGCTCGTACTGAAGAAGCGATCGAGCGGAACCAAGGCTCCAAAGTCTTTGCCAGAGATCTGTTTACCAGAAAGAGCTAACTGTCAAAGCTGAAGACAGAATGTGACAGCATCATTTCCGGGACACCTGAGATTTTGAGTGAGATTGAGAGGTTCTATGGGCAGCCGTACACGTCATCGTTGGAGCCACACGCAAGTGTGAGTAACGATCCAAGAGCGAGTCTCATCCGACACTATTCCGAAGATATCCCGGACGTCAGTCTGAGCGAGATTAGAATGGCTCTCCAGCACCTTAAAAACGGTAAGGCCCCAGGCGAGGATGGAATTACAGCGGAGCTTCTGAAAGCGGATGGAAGACCCGTACTTGAAGTCCTTCAGAAGCTCTTTAATTCCGTCTTCCATGGTGGCGTTACACCGGAGGCGTGGAGCAGAAGTGCGGTGGTCTTGTTCTTCAAGAAAGGTGACAACGCTCTCTTGAAGAACTACAGACCGATTTCCCTTCTGAGCCGCGTCTACGTGCTGTTTTCGAGAGTCATTACGAATCGTCTCGCGCGCAGACTTGACGACTTCCAGCCTCCCGAACAAGCCGGTTTCCGAAAGGGCTTTAGCACAATAGACCACATACATACCCTTCGGCAAATTGTACAGAAGTCCGAAGAGTACAATTTGCCACTATATCTGGCGTATGTGGACTATGAGAAAGCCTTTGATTCCGTCGAAATTTGGGCGGTGCTGCAGTCCCTTCAGCGGTGCCAAGTTGACTGTCGGTATATCGAAGTGTTGAAGTGCTTGTACAGTAGGGCTACGATGGCTATCCGAGTACAGAATCAGAGTACGAAACCTATCCAATTGCAGAGAGGTGTAAGACAGGGTGACGTCATATCCCCGAAACTCTTCACCGCTGCATTGGAAGACGTTTTCAAGCTTCTGGACTGGAAAGTATACGGTATCAACATCAATGGCGAGTACATTACTCACCTTCGATTTGCTGACGATATAGTCCTTATGGCAGAATCGCTGGAGGACCTAAGCACTATGCTCAATGACCTCGATAGTGCTTCCCAACGGATAGGTCTTAAGATGAACATGGACAAAACAAAGATCATGTTCAATGTCCATGTCACACCTATGCCGGTAGTTGTTGGGAGCACTAAGCTCGAAGTTGTTGACGAGTATGTTTACCTGGGACAAATAGTCCGACTAGGTAAGTCCAACTTCGACCGAGAGGTCAATCGACGGATTCAACTCGGCTGGGCAGCGTTCGGGAAGCTACGACACATCTTCTCGTCAGACATACCTCAAAACCTGAAAACGAAATTGTACAACCAGTGCGTGTTGCCAGTGATGACTTACGGAACTGAGACGTGGTCCTTCACTGCTGGCCGTATGAGGAAGCTCAAGGTCGCTCAGCGAGCTATGGGGAGGGCTATGCTCGGAGTTTCTCTGCGTGATAAACTTAGGAATGAGGATATCCGCAGTAGAACCAGAGTAACCGACATAGCCCAACGGATTAGTAAGCTGAAGTGGCAGTGGGCCGGCCATATATCTCGAAGAACCGACAACCGAAGGGGAAGAAAGGTTCTCGAGTGGCAGCCTCGTACGGGTAGGCGAAGTGTAGGGCGTCCCCCCACGAGATGGAGTGACGACCTGGTAAGACATGCAGGAAGTCGATGGATGCAGGTGGCTCAGGACCGTGCTTTGTGGCATTCTTTGGGGGAGGCCTATGTTCAGCAGTGGACTTGTGAAGGGCTGTAATGATGATGATGATGACATGATTGTTAGCTGTTTTTTAAAAAAAAGTCCCGCTGGGTTTCTTGCTGGTTCTTCCCAGGACAGTGGTTTTTTTTCGAACCAGTGGTAATTATACAAAAGATTATATTTCAGTAAGTATTATTTATAATCTATATTGAATAAAAAAGTTTTTGTTTCTGTTTCTCTTTCAAAAAATAATATTTATTGAGAATAAAAACATTTTAACATGAACATAGTTAGCGTTGACATCCGCAGTAGTCGAGAACTGTGTCGCAGATGTTGGCGCCCACTTCACATAGACAGGCGTTTCGAATTAAAAGTAGTACATAATAATATTTATAGTGCCTTATTCTATGAACATATGCATACATACAAATATTCTAAGTAATTTAGCATGTGTGTGTATGTGTGAGTGTGTGTTTGTTTGTTCGTGTTTTGTTTGTGTGTGTGTGTGTGTGTGTGTGTGTGTGTGTGTATGCGCGCGCGCGTGTTATTGTGTGTTTGTATGTGTGTGGGTGGGTGTGTGTGTGTGTGTGTGTATGTGTTTTATGTACGTGTGTGTTTAAGAACTATTGCTCAACTAAAGCTTGCTAAAGACAAATATAAGTTTCCTAATACGTGACGTCATACATTTAATGTGTTCACTCCATGACAACACACTGACGACCACACCTAAATACTTAAAGCTGTGCGTGCGCAATATTGAAACACAGGTACAAGGAATTTGCGTATTACGTTTGTGAACATATATTACAAAAGATGCGATACGATTACAAAAGGGCCAAATGTAATAAACTTCGTTTCGCTAAGATTTAATGTCAGCTAATTTCGAGATAGCCATGTCATAGCTGGTAGCAACGCGGACTCGGCATATGATCTCGCCTCCTCCCAACTCTGTCCATGAACCATGATTGCCGTGTCGTCAGAATATGTAACAATTTTGCTATTTTGTAATTTTAATTGACACAGATCGTTTATATATATCAGGAACAGAGTTGGACTAAGGTCACTGCCTTGCGGCACACCATATTCAATCAATTCACCACGACTAGTGTAATTTCTAATTGTAACATATTGTTCACGATTACAGAGGTAGCTCTTAAACAATTCCAGTACAATGCCCATAATTCCAACACGTTGTAATTTGGAGAGAAGAATGGAGACAGATACTGTGTCGAAAGCCTTAGAAAAGTCAAGAAATGTACATAACGATTTTAATTTACAATTTATTAAAAAAAATTTAACAACAGTAGTGGTTAGATCTAAACTGCAACTTCTGTTGATTTATCAGATCTAAAGCCAAATTGGTTTGGAGCGATAAGATTTTTAGAGTCTAAGTAATTTATTAGTCTAGTATTTAAAAGTTTTTCTAGGATTTTAGATAAAACAGGTAGCACTGATTTCGACCTGTAATTATCGACACAGCACTTGTCTCCACTCTTATAGATGGGATGAACCAGAGCTTTTTGAACACTGACTGAATTGTGCCTGTTGAAAAACATAAGTTGAACATGTACTTTAGAACTGGTATCAGAACATGTTTCGATTATTTCATTAAGGTGGTTGGAATTCCATCAGGTCCCGTTGCACAGCTTTGCCTAAGTCCCAGGATAATGTTCTCAATTTCCCTATTATCAGCATCCAGCAAAGCCATGGAGTCAGATACAGAATTAACAGTTTCATTTATGGAATTGGAGAACCTTTAGTTCAGAAGACCTTTAGGAAAGAAGACCTTTAAGAAGATATTGGATGCCATATTTTTCCCCACGTTCGCGAAAAACCCATTATCTGAATCAACAGCGGCCTTGGGATCATTAGACGTGGTTAACAGTTCCTAGAAGGAGAAGCTTTTTGATGTAAGTTTGTAGCTGTTTTGACGAGTGTCCATAATTTATTTAAAATTTTTTATGCTTTTAAAATTCTGACTGCTCATATTTTTTTTACTTTCTTAAGCAAGTTGTTGCAAAAATTTCTGTACCGTTTATAAGAACTAATTAAGAGTTCGTTTTGTGGATGTTTTTTAACTTTACAAAAAAGCTTGTCTCTGTGTTGTATGCAACGCAGCAAGCCCGGAGTAATCCACGGTTTGATAATGTTTTTTCTGCTTGAAACATTGATCTCACGCGTGTTGGCTTCAATTATTGAAGATGCAAAGAAAGACCGCATTCAGACTCAATCCGCCGACCTGTAATGCCAAACACGGCGGCAACCTGCAGAACGCAACCGCGAGGGGAGCGTGAGTGGCATCACACTCCGGATCAGACAATGGTCCGAAAAGCCGAGAGGGGCATCGACGGAAACCTGATATCCGTCCGGATGAGAGGTCAGCAGAATGTCCAACAGGGAAGGTGTATGATCCTCCACATCTCGAATACGCGTAGGCGTAACCAGTTGTGTCAGACAATATGCCAAGGAAAAGTCATAAAGAGATCTCCCCGTATGATCGGTTAAACGTGAACCGAGCCGTTTGGCGTGGTGGGCGTTAAAATCGCCAAGGATCACGATCTCTGCGGATGGGACCTGTTGTAGCAAGGAATCTGTATCCCCTCCCCTTACCCAGAAATCGGGTTGTCTTTGATTTGATTCTGCTGAAACAGAACCTCCGCTTCACGCTGGTATTATGTGCTACCAACCCGGCTCGAGCCGACCCATACGTGCAACGGCAAAAACTGCCGTGTGGCTCTACCACCGTTAAACTATTTCACGCTGGTACTGTGTTTGCTATTTTACGCTGGTATATTTATAGTAAGAGCGCGGTCTTTCCCCGATCGATTCGACCTGTTCGTGCTACAGCTATAATGGAACTGCAACGTGGCTCTACTGTGAATTAATAATTCAAAAAATTCACTCACAAACATTTGACGATTAATGTTTTAATTTGACGTTGTTTCCTAGAACTAAAAGCGACATAATTGGGAAATGTACAGTCATAAAAGATATCAAAATACCTTCAGTGTTTACTAAGTCCTTTAGAGAAAGGTCTAAATTGACGACAAGACGAGAGACGATGAGGACTACGGTTGTTGTAGTGTTGCTTTTATATATATTAGAGTTATGTGAAGCGCCCTAAGCTAGATGTAACAATAAACTGCACAAAGCGGCTGCCAACAAATTACGCGCCATGGTCGATCTACCTTATCATATTTATATTTTCATAGATATATTACCATTGTAGTTTGATATTTTATTGAAGGATATATATATTTATATAGATATATTTGTTATTTATCAAGAATTGTGTAGGGATACATCTCGCAATAAAGTATCAAATTATTATATTGAAGGGTAAGACGATTGTAGATTCATTTTATAAAGTAATCATATTATATCCCTATTTATATGTATAAAACAAATTCTATAAATAGTGTAACATCAAATATACATGAAAATATCCATTACTATTGTAACTATTAAAATAAAACTAAATTTTACGGATTTTATCACGTATATTAAATTATTTAATATACCCGTCGTTTTGTGTACTTTACAGCACCCACGGTCACATCGGCATTGAGGTGTTCGACATCCCGATGTCATAGTTAACCACGGCTACCTTCACATTAAATTTCAAATTTCAAACTCATGGTGTATGATATCTGGCTGAGGAAGAAACTGGTGATCAGCTGATGGCAGATAAAATATCTATAAATGCCACAACTCAATCTAATATATCTTTTTTATAGAACAAGTGTGACGAACAAGCACACAGGCCACCTCATGGTAAGTGGATGCTGTGGCCCATAGACATCTACATTTATCCTCAATTAAGAATCAAAATGCAGATGCGCCGCCACCCCTGAGGACTGAGAGGGAATGCCTCGTTTCCAGTAAAAAGGGTCTCCAGTTCTCTACACTCACCATATTGAGCTGCTATTTTACGCTGGTATTCTGTGAGAGCGGACCACGGTCGAGCCGACACAATCGTGCTGCAACCACAATATAGCTACAGCATGCCTCTACCACGTAAAGAAAAAAATCTCACACGCTCATGGCAAACATGGGTAACTCTTTAAAGAAATGTAAACTAGCCATTGATAAAATAGCCCATCTCCAGCTAAGAAAATGAGAATTTTGAGGAACTAAGTTAAAAATAACCTAAAAAATAAGTTATTATAACAATTGAAACAGCCTAACTAAATAAACAAAGTAAAGCAAAGAGCAGAAACAAAATTATTTGAACAAATTGAAGACCCCGATTCATTAAGCGTGGTTACTATGCAAACCGAATTCTCTGGGGATTTAAATCAAGTTTTGAGTAATATACATTGCCAAATCTATTTTTTTTTAATATTAGATGTATACATCTGTATAAATAATCAATCTTTTAATTTTAAAATTAATTCAAGTACCTGTATGAGTATGTACTTCATGTGTGTGAGAATCTATTAGTTTTTCTTAGTAAAATTCGACCAAAGTAAGGCTAGGAAAGTCTTTTGTGAGAGCTAAAGTAAGTAAAATAGTAAGTGTTATAACCATAACACTTTCTTAATAGTAAGTGTTATGGTTATAACAATTACTATTTAAGTAAAGTAAAAGTTTACTTTACTTAAATAGTAAGTGTTATAACCATATCTCATTTACGTCAAAAGTAGTTTTTGAAGAATACTAGTAAAGCTGTTAACACTACTAATACTCTCGATTACATCTCTAAATAAGCTTAAAATAAGCGGTTCACCACTCACACTAGTCAAATGGTGGAGGTTTATTAAATTAAATTGTTACTGCCAAATACTTAAAAATTGTGTACAACTGAATTCAATATAAATTATTAAGGATAACTCAAAAACTATTCGTCAGACTTTGATCAAATTTATATGGAACCACATGAGAAGCACCAGCTTTCAAATAAAAAACATCGTCGTCGTTAAAGTGTGTGTCGTCGATGATGACATACAGACATATAGTCACTTTCAGGACCTCCTCGTTTTTGAAGTCGGTAGAAAATAAAAATTAATTATCACAACCATAAACAGTATGTACTGAGTTTGTCAAATTTCTAATATGCTATAAAATCTAAATATAAAGTTAATTTCCTTATTGATTTTATTTCAAATTTGATTTTTATGTATTTTATATAAAAACTGTAATTTTATTACTCGGGGGTTTGAAACTTCTACAATATTGTAAAGCTTGGTATAAAAATAAGCCATGTCTGGCAGTTGATTGCACCATAAATTTTACTTTATTAAATTTTCTCAGTGGGGAACCTTAGCGTCACTGAACACTTCAGAAGAAATAAATTATTTTGTTTTACTAAAAGTATAAAATATTTAATTTTCACAATAAAAAAATATTGCATTAGTAACGAACACTTGCCTTGTAAAATAACAGAAAAATCTTATGGCCTCCGGTAGTTTACGGCGTAAAATAAATTTCGTATTAAGGACATTGGTTTCTTTTTTATAATCTTGTTCAAAAAATGTTATTTCTTTCATTGTTTTTTCTTTAAATATCACTACTTGTAGCATTTTTTTAATGGATACTTAATGACTCTAAAACAATGGGGTTGGCAACTGTCAAAGTGGCGCTAGCATAGCTTTAACCAAAAAAAGATAAAATTGTGTAGGATATTTTGAAAAATAAATATTTTTACAATGCCAAAGATGTGTGAAGTGCCTTATTGCAAGGAAATTGGTGCATACCAATTCCCTAAGAACGCTGAATTAAAAAAATGTGGCTTAAAGCTATAAGAAGAAAAAATTTTTAGGCTGATAAAAGTTATGTCGTAATCATTTTTTAGAGACGGATTATCTAAACACCAGCATTTATACAGGTATATCTTTTGATTTTGTTTTAAAATAGCTTACATTACAATTATGTACATTAATTTTCTTTAACAATTTTGGTAATTTTCAGGTAATGAACATCAGCATCGTTACTTGAAAAAAACTGCTGTCCCATCAGTGTTTGCATGGACTACAAAAGCTATTTCACAGGAAGGTCAAGCTCGAGAGGAACGATTATTAGCACGTAATATTAAAAAGGCGCTTTTTGAGCAGGCGCACACTTCTGCGCATATATCCAGTCCTGAAGACTTAAATTCTGCTGAAGAATTTTGTACACAGGCTCTTGATATCGCAAGTGAACAGTGTAGCCAGGCTCTAGATATTGCTCTTGAACAGTGTCTATAAGCAGAAAACCTTGAGGAAATAACTCCTGCCCACAATTACAAGTCAGTAGGAACACAGACAAGTGTTATGTTTAAAATATTTTCTACAGATTTATTGTTAACTGATAATGAGTCACTCATGTTTTACACAGGATTAGAATAATACTCAAAATTTCAACTAGTGCTCAACACCCTCTTGCCAATCTATACCAATACCCAATATAATAAAGCGGAAGAGTTTGTTTGTTTTTTTGTTTGTTTTGAACTACCAGCCCGATTTCAAAAATTCCTTTTGTATATCATAGCCAGATTCATGTGAAATCGTATAGGCTATCTAGTATTAAGCTATATCACTCAACTAGCCTAAATATGGTATTTGTAAAGCAAGTCAGAAGAAAAAGCACTCCCGAAATGATTTATCAGCGTACGCTGGTGTTATTGTTAGGGATACGTAAATACAATGTTCTAGAAAAACATAGATCTTTTCTTCGTCTAAAAAATATCCCCGATACCATATGTCCATTTCTTATACATAAGCCATAATTAGGTATTTTGTGACAAAAAAATATTAATAATTAAAAAGTGATTTATGAGCGTTATTATTAGACATGGCCTATTTATCCTTACGAACGAAATTTACTTCATCGTAAGACAATTTTGTGAAGATGAACTTTGTTCTTTATACCATGTTATTTGGATGCATAGTTTAAGAAATAATGTAAAATTAAAATAATTCAATACTTGGCTGGGCGCGCGAACGGCGCATAAACCCTTCCTAGCCGCCCGGTAAGAACTGCGAGAAGCCAGTATTGAAAGCTTCTATGAGCGAGGTTAGTTCAATTATTATAGCTAAAATAAATTAAAAATTAATTGAGTACTTTTATGACAATGATTAGTTACATCTTTATTTCTGAACTCTTTCATTTCACGTTTCTATGGTATTTTGAAAATTTTATTGATTAATAAGTTGAAAGTTTGGTAGCAAATTTATCAAGAATAATTTCATGCCTACACACCTTTCATGTATTGTGTATGGTTTACCATAAAACTGGAAAAAAACGCGCTTCGGGACACTTTCTGGACGTGAGAAGGAGGGGGAAAGGACGCTCAACCGGGAGGGGGAGGGATAGTGGATAAAATTTACTTCGTTATATATCATACATGCCGACAGATAAAAGTACTCCATTAATTATGCCAATTTTTCCATACATTGCTATCAAATAAAATATTAAATTGCAATCATAAAATGCTTGAACTAGGTGTCATGTCATGTCGCGCACCTTGGACACGTGATGACGCGGGTGAAACCGCGGGGCACAGCTAGTGGCCAATAATCTTACATACCACTGGAGTCAAGTAATTGGTGTATCAATCGAGGATCAATTACTTATACTACTGATGAAGCTCAGACGCAATAAACCTGATTATGAAATAGCTAAAATGTTCAATATTGCTTATATTAAACTGAGGTTTCAAACTTAATAGTTACTTGGATTCACTTTGTACATAAATTATGGTCAATGATTGATATTTGACCTCGACAGGATTTAGTACATTACTATATGCCTCAAATATTTAAAGATGAAAGTAGCAAAACGAGGATTATTATTGATGCAACAGAAGTGCCTATTGCTAAACCTAGCAATAGGTACTATATTCCAGAGAGTCACTTACAGCAGTTATAACAATACCTACACTATAAAGTTTTTGGTGGGCTCTACACCAGGCGCTTTCCTGTCTCTTAGTTCTGAAGCTTATGGGGGAGCAACCAGTGACCGGCAAATGATTGAACGTAGCTCATTGTTAAATTTGTGTGATGAAGGAGACAGTATAATGGCAGATAGAGGATTTAATATGCAAGACTTGTTTGCTCAAAAAAATATTGCAGTCAACATACCTACTTTCTTGAGAGGTAAATCACAGTTACCAGTAGCAGTATTAAAAAAATATTAATATATATATTTGCATCTCAAACCTACAATCATTTTTTTATTATAGTGACTAACAACAACCTATGACTACCTTATTGTTAAATCCAAGGACATGCATAAAAATTTACTTATTATATTAGGTATTTTGTGTAATTTTATATCATTATTATGAAGAACAAACTAACCAGCAAAAATAATGTCTTATATGCATTTTTGTTAAAGGTGGTAACAAAGTACAGCTATTTATATCTTGATATGTGTTGGACTCTGGAACGTTCATTGTAAGATCATCTTCATCCTGATTCTCGGGGTTACCAAAATTAAAATTTTGATCATATCAGAACTCTAATCTGAGAACAAATAAAATTCTATTTTTAAACGTCAGTATTATGCCTTGTGTAGTAACGCGTAAATATAAGGAATCTTTAAGATAAGATCATACTTCTTTTTAAATAGGTAAATGGTATAAATTCCGATAAAACGAGTTAAAGTAAAGTAAATAATAATGTTATGCATTCAAAGATATTTTGAAAAAGAAGATATTATATATTTACCTTTCCACTAGATCTGCTTTCCTTCCTCGTAAAGACCCAACTTGCTTCTTTAGTTCAGCTTTTAATTCACATACCCGCCATGTCGAATACATAATGTGTGTAATTTGTATGTTATAATTATAAACCTTCATCTTCTTCTTCTTCTTTCTTAGTTTTATGGCCCCTCTTTTTAGAATTCTGCCAATGTCAAGTCAGTCATGGGAGTGACAAGAGAGTGTTTACAATAGTTACAAGTTATTATTGTTTGTGTAGGTCTTCACAATCTACAACAAAAGACGCCACAAGTTTATAACCATCACCATGTTAGTAATCTTACAACTTAATTTTATTAGTTCTAATATAATCACACAAAATATTTACAAAGGGAGTAAACACAAGGGACAGTAAGTATGAGAAATTAGTAGGACGAGGTATGTAGTTAGGGAGTATATCATAAAAGGAGAAGGAGACCTTGGGGCACTCAAAAAACAGGTGGTTAACTGTTCCTTCGCCTAACCCACATTCACAGATTGACGTATCCCTAATCCTTAATTTAGCTAGGACTTAGTAATATAAATAAATACAAACCAAGCACGCGACTTTGACATTGACAGGTGAAAGCTATGCTGGCGCCCTCTAGGAAAAGTTATTACCAGCCAACCCCACTGTAATATTTTATGAATATGACTTCCGATGTGAAAAAATACATCTGAAGTGGTACGTAATATCAATGAAGTATACAGATCCAGATATATTTACGTATTAGAGCCATGCTGCAGCTATATTTGTAGTATATTTGTAGCACGAATGGGTCGGTTTGAACGGGAAAGGACCATGCTCTCACAGAATACCAGCGTAAAATATCAGCTTACGCTGCTGTGTTCTATTTACTGGAAACGAGTCATTCCACTTTAGTCTTCACGGGTTAGAACCCATTTGTGTTTTGATTCATTATCGAGGGTAGATGTAAATGTCTATGGAGCACAGCAACCACTTCGTTACCCTTATACTATGAAAAAAAGATCTCTATTAAAGATCAAATTTTACATCTATCCATAATAACGAAAAAGATTTCAACGCGATTAAAACATAACGCTAATCAATAAACAAATTACTACTTTTGATATAAGAATTCCATTTTTATTAAAATAACATTAATTTGAAATAAGATTTCTTAGCCAAATAAAAATTATTTTGATTTGAAAAGGCCAGTGCCGCGGAACGGTAATTTCATAGGTAAAACATATTAAATAATCTACAATGATCTTAAATCTGAATAGTGACACTAATAGATCCTAATCAGGCGAAGCGGAAGCGAGTCGCTATTACTTTATAAAATATTTATCTCTTTAATTAAATAAAATCATTAAAATCACTAGAAATATTAATAATGGAACCGTTGAATAAATGTGAAGGGGCGGCGACAAGCCGGCATGGTCTCGATACCCTATGTGCATGCGAATGTGGTCTAGGGTGCGACACATTTGTGCATATGTGAGTATTTTATTTCCATGTTAAGATATGCATTACAAATTACATGTTGTTAAATCTGTATAGAAAATAAGAGGGATGTGTAATTTGATTGTAGTGATTTATATAAAATGTAAAACGAGACGATATGCACGCTCAGCGACATAAGATTTGTACGTGGTAGCACAAGCTGCAACTATAAAATCCTCCAGACCGAATTTCGGCCACGGCGGCCAGCCTCAACTTTCAAGCAACAAGCCAACTTGCTGACTTCGGGCAGCTACTGAGAATTTCTTGAAGGAAAAACTCAATAACAATTTTTTTTGGCCTGACGCGTGATTCGAAGACGGGACCTTATGATCAGCAGTCTCGTTTAAAACGACTAGAGCAACGAGGCAGTCGCTGACTGTTGCAACTATATTATAGTTATAGCACGAATGACCTTTGCGCTCGACCGGGGAAGAGCCACGCTCTCACAGAATACCAGCGTAAACACACACACACACACAAACACACACACACACAAGATTAAAGTTGCTATGTTCAGTAAGGTGAGTGTAGAGAACCGGCGGTATCCGTTTAATGAATATGAGGCGTTCCATCTATGTCCTCAGGGGTGGGTAACAACGCATTTGCATTTTGAATCTTGATTGAGGATAACTATAGATGTTTGTGGGCCATAATATCCACTTACCACCGGGTGGACTGTGTGATCATTTCTTATCTCAATTTTATAAATAAAGAGTTCATGTAAAGGTAAAGGTAATTGTAAGCACATAATAGATAGTAAGTAGTACAAGTATAGAATGATCACTCTCTGATAGCGAACTAGCGAGCTTAAACCTAGTTACAACGTAGCTAATGTTTATAATACTTCGCTCACCTCACATATGATCTTCGTCAAAATAGCCAAACTATTGTTGCTGCGCGCGTATTAAATCAAAATTCACCTTACATCCGGGTGGGAGAGTCTGTATCACTTAGACCGTTTCGCGCCTGTATTAAGGCCGCTCTTACTGTAGGGTAAGTTGTTGTGAAAAAACAAATTGAATATTTTACTATTAGTTGGTAGTAGAATACACGGAGGTGTTATAAAATGTATCAACATTTTAAAATCATTGACATTATACGAAAAAAAATATCAAAGTTCCTAAATACTTATAAGCGAAAAATATTTTTTTGTAAACGTAAAGCGCGCATCAGCTTGAAAGCATGCGTGACTCCTCACTGAATTAGCCTCTTGTAGGCGGCCGCGCAGCGTAGGTATATTTTCATGCTTAAGGCATGGAGTGAGACAAACCTGTTCCATGTATTTGCCAAATGGTGGCGGCGTAAGTGAGTCCATTAGCCCATTTCATACAATGGGTACCTATAGTAAGACTCAACTATAGGATAAGTCAAAAAATCTTATAGTTTCCGATAGGCGTAAAATACCAAAAACACGCAGCGATTGACATGACAGCAACATGCCACGATTCTGACACACCTCTCTCGCCTCCTTTACATCCATATAATAACGCATACACGTGCGTCGCTTAAGGGTACTCCTGATCTAGCCCATTTTTAATGAATCGCCGATTTGTTCGATAAAACTTTGTCTAAGGCGTCCCTTCCCGACCCTGCCGTTCACTTCTGCAACATGAATTTGCTTTGTCACTCTTTCCTCGTTCATTCTTTTTACATGACCAAACCACCGAAGCATTCCTTTCTTAATCCTAGTCAAAACGTCATCTTGCAAACCACACTTTTCTCTTATCACACTATTTCTCACTCTGTCATTCAGATTCAGCCCTAGCATACTCCTTAAGGACCGCATTTCTACAGCACTTATTCTACTCTCATGCTTCTTATGCCATACCCAACTTTCACTACCATACATTAAGGTTAACACAACATTATGAATTGCCATACGTGCCTTATTTGAAACATTCTGACTCGTTATAATAGCGTGTAGAGCCCCATTCATTTTTTTATTTTCTATTTACTGCGTTCATTCGTCGTTCTATATCCTTATCATATCTACCATCCCTGCTAAATAAACATCCCAAATATACAAACTCATCCACTTGCTCAATCAACTCCCCTTCTACTCTTAATTCACATAACGTTTTACTTTCTTCTCTTTCAAAAACCATCACTTTCGTCTTACTTGCATTCACTTTCATACGCCTTTCTTTCAATGACCAGTTCATTAAAGTAACCATCATTTGCAACTCGGCCGCTGACGATGCAAATATGACTTGATCATCGGCGTACAAAACGCATTTGACGATTAACTCACTCATTCTCAACCCACATTCTTCAAAGTTTGCAAACAACTGTCCATAAATAGGTTAAACAGCCACGGAGAAGCCACACATCCTTGTCTGACACCTTTATGAATGCCAAAGCAGTCCGAGAAGACCCCGTTGATCCTGACACAAGCACTAGAGTCCCTATAAAGAGACCTTAATTCATGTATCAAGACAGCACTCAACCCAATTGAGTTCAGTGTTTGCCATAACACATTCCTGTCCACTCTGTCATAAGCCTTTTCCAAGTCCATGAACGCACAAAAAATTTTCTGGTTTTTGGCCAAAACCTTCTCCGCAATCATGCGCATGGAAAAGACTTGTTCTGTACACCCCATCGCCTTTCTAAATCCAGCTTACACATCCCAAATATTTTTATCAGGTTCTTCCATAACTCTTTCAATTAACACCTTAGCACACAGTTTACCCACAATACTAAGCAAAATGATACCACGGTAGTTATTACAGGCCTGCTGCGAGCTATTTTTTATATATTGGGACTATAACGGCTTTGCACCAGTCTTCCGCTACCCGCTTCAGTTCCAAACATAAATTAAACAAGGTACACAGCAGGCCTGCAACCACACCCTCTCCAGCCCTTAGCATTTCGAGTGATATTCTATCATATCCGGCTGCTTTACCTGCTTTCATCTTTTTCATTACTTTCATCTACACTTATATCCCTACCTCTCTCCACTTCTTCCGGAATTTCTATTTCACTTACTTCAGACGACTCTTCACTCTTATACACGTTTTCAAAGTATTCCTTCTATCTCTTTAAATCCGAAACTTCATCATTCAGCATGCAGCCATTCTCATCTCGTATATCATTCATTCTAGGCTGTTTTGAATTTCTCCTGGCAGTTCTTACGAGCTTCCAGAACATTTTAATATTTTCCTGGAAGTTATCAGATATCCTTCTATCATTCTTATCTATAATTTCTTGCTTTTTCCTTTCAACAACTTCTTTTACTCTCTTATTTATACGTCTAAAGTCTGCCTTTTTATTTCACTCTCATCTTCATACCGTCAGAATTACCAGCTTTGGTTGCTAGTAATTCTTTGCTTCAACTTCCATCCGTACCTCATCATCCCACCACAACTTATTACTTTTCCTTTCATTCTTTCTCTTACTTACACCACATACTTCATTGGCTGCATCCACCAAAACTTTCTTAATATTATTCCATACATTCTTCAAGTCTAAATCATTCATACCTTATTCATTCAACCCACTTATATTTTCCCTCAGTCTGCATTTATACTTCTCTTTCACACCTTCATCTTGTAACCTCTCTATTCTTATACGCTGTAATGCAGTGGCATACACAGATGTCCGATGCTGCCAACGCCTGAATAGACCATTAATTCGGCATAAGACCAAGTAATGATACGTCCCTACGTTGGACTTTCTTTCATTCACAATTATGAAATCTATCATGCTTCTATCATCCCCTCTTTCCCATGTATACATGTGAATCCTCTTATGGCGAAAGAAAGTGTTCGCCACAAAAGGATTCTTTTCCACACATACAATGAGGAGGTCTTCACCATTCTCATTTATTCTTTCAACGCCAAACGTTCCTAATATCCTTTCAAACCAGACCTCTTCACCTCAACCCTTCCATTAAAATCTCCTAACATAATAATATTTTTATTTTCCTTACAGTTTATCAACACCAGCCTTACCATGTACCAAAACTGCTCTCGGATATAAGTGGGCTATGACATATCTGGGGCGTAAACCCCTTTCACAACACACTTTAAGCCCACTTCCATTCGTATCCACAGCAGCCTAGGGCTAAAATTCATACTCTTTCACACATTGACCCATTCTTTCTGAAAGGATGACACTGACTCCCTGGTATGCCCGCTCGGTCTCGTCTACACCAGACCAGTAAGTAGTATACATGCCATGTGCAGTGACATCTCTTCTCTTTCGTTTCGTCTTGTTTACACATAACACATCTATTCCTCTATCATTCATCATTTCGCGTACTCCATCCATCTTATCATTCATTGCTCCACATATTACATTCAGCGCAGCCAGACGGGCCTCCGCAATCCATTTTTCGCCCCTCCGGGAGACAGGACGTGACGGGTGGCAAACCTCGTCGCCGGTTTTTGTCCCGGAGATTCTTCGCACCCCTGCCCCATTAAAGGGGCGCCGGGAACTTGAAGCCATTTCTTTTATTTCTTGGCTCATGGTGCAATCTAAGGGGTGGTATATTTTACGCCGCTTCCATACGGCGAGGAGCCAAGTCTATCCTATCGGCTTTGTCGCTCGTTTAGCACCACCCGGGGAACACGTGGAGGTTGGGCCTAGGATTAGGTGGTCGAAGCCTATGGACACGAGCGACTCATCCCCCAATTAAGAAAGGAATACTTAGCTGGTTTGGACACGTAGAAATAATGTACGAACGAAGAGTGACTATGCAAAGTTATTTTGCAGAAGTGAACGGCAGAGTTGGGAAGGGCGACATATTAAAGATGAACCAAGTTAATAGTACCCTTCACTGACGAGCATGTATGATTATGTATATGGATGTAAAGGAGATGAGAGAGGTGTGTCAGAATCGTGGCAGATGCCTTCCCCTCTTGATGACAGGCGTGAGTGTTTATATTATATTTTGTTTATGTTTTAAAATGTCCACCTCTCAGCAGCCATGTACGCACTCTTGTGGCCCAGTTTAAGCGGTATGGAAAAGTAAAATAATTTCACGATATGAGGCTTTCCATGTAAGATATTAGGAGTGATAACGCATCTTTTATTTAATCTATTATTTATCTATCTTCGTTATAATGTTGATTGTAAGTGTTTATAGTTTATGGGCTTCAGTAGCTCTTTGAATTTGGAGCTATGTTAGTTACACAGTAACACTGCTTGACGCTAGCGTGTGAAATTGCTTTCTTTTGTATCAGGTCCAATCGAAAACTAGGTCACTCACCCAGTTTCCCTACTGTGAGATTCGTGATTGGATTGAAACTAGAAACTGCATGTGTATCTAAGCAAATTCTCTTTATTCATATGTCATCCTACTTGTTTGTCTTCAAAAACATATAATTTCTTATGAGCATTCATTCAGTACAGCATATAAAAATCCTCCATCCAGAACTTAGGCTTCCCCATAGATTGTTTTATATTTTTTATTTGCTATAAATGCCATGCTTGGCAGGCGTATTGTCAACCGAAATTTTCATAATGATTTCTTATGTTTACGTGAATACTATATAATTAAATGAAACTATATTCTACGGACTTTGTCGCATATTTAGCCTTATTTTATATTCCATAAGTTTTGTACACTGTACAGCACCCATGATCACGGGGGAACTCGGGTGTTCGACGTCCCAATGACATAGTTAACCACGGCTAATTTAAGCTTAAAAATGTTTGGTCGATTTACGCAGAATGAGCTTATAGTATCTTGAAGTCTTGTTTTTCTAAGCTTAGGCTGAGATTTAATTTTAAGTTAGCCTAGTTTGAGGTTTTCAGTGATAAAAGGTTTAATTGGCCTCTCAATGCGACTGTCCTTGATCCCCACTATTCCCAGAACATGACAGATAAATTTCAACAACTGTGTTGTCGTCTGCATTTCTCACACCAAAATAGTTGGCAGCTCGTCCTTTCCTTCTTTTACTACCTAGAACAAAGTGCAAGAATCACAGGTATATTCCTCTGGCAAGATCTCTTACGTGGTTAAACATTCCGTTTGGTACTAATATCAGATAGTGGGCTCAGCCACAAGTCCAGGCCGATACATTATCAAAAACAGCATGCTCCATGATACGTATGTGTAATAAACCCATTAAATCTAAGATATCAAGGAAAGAGAAACGATATATACAGTCGACCTGATGACAAGTGATTACTGCAGTCCATGGAAACCTACAACCAACTTCAAACAAAGAAAGCTACGGATGCGTTGTCACCCCTGAGAACTATGATGGAATGCCTCACAGCCTCTTAATTATACTGATTCTCTATACCTTTAAAATCTAACCACAGAAATCTTGCATTGCACTGTTGTTTAGCGCTTAAAGTAGATAAGAGTGACCAGAAATAGAAGAGACCCACCTAGACAGACTCTTTATCAGAAAAGGTGTGATATCACGAGTAAAATAACAAAAATATTCACCATCACAAAGAGATTAACAAAAATACTTGTAGGTCAAACTAGACACAGGCATGGCTTTTTTATTTAAACATTTAACATAATATAATGACTTTTATAAAGTATGCAGTTGATAAATGCCAATCGTCTAGCGAACAGCCACTACTGCTCACCAAGCACATGGTCGAGGTAAACGCGTAATCTCGTCACGTCCTTCCTTGCCGATCTTGTCCAAGAATGCAAAGTCTCAAGATTTCGATACCATAAAAATAAAGTTATAAAACATTTACAGCCTATATATGTCCCACTGCTGGACACAGCCCTCCTTTAATTTCTAAAAGGATTTAAGGGCAAGGATATGTCCGCCGCGCTGCCCCAATGAATGCTGGCAGAATTAACATGTCTTCGATTATTTTCTATTTTTAACAGTGGTAGAGCCACGCGGCAGCTTTTGCTGTCGCACGGATGGTAGTACCACGATCTCACAGAAAACCAGCGTGAAGTAGAGGTTTACCTCTGTGTTTCACTTGGTGAGTGCAGGTGGCCGGAGGCCCTTTTTACTGGAAATGAGGCATTCCATCTTAGTCCTCACGGGTGACAACGCATCTACATTTTGATTTGTAGTGTATGTCTATGGGCCGCAGCAACCACTTACCATCAGGTGGACTGTGTGCGCGTTTGTCACCCTTATCCTATAAAAAAAAATTCTCAAGCATGCAGGTTTCCTCACAATGTTTTCCTTCACCGCCTAGCACGTGGTAAATCAGCATTTAAAGTTGCAATTAACAATTTAATTCATGGCAACGGGGATCGAACCCATGTATAGTACACGAGATAGAAAGATACTGCGTATACAAGAACACCCAATGGGTTATGTTGCCAAACCCTATAGAGAATATAATAACAAAACGAAAAATAAGAAACTTCCAAACCGCATTTTTTTCAATTATTGTTTAACACATATTATAGAACATACCATAACATAAGAACTCAACATACACTAGAACATTTCACTTAAATCCTCGTGGGTTTAATGTGGCTTGCGGCCACCTAACTCTTTACTGATGCTACTGTATACTTAAATGATATTTTTTATAGTTTAATTTTTTTTAACATGTGGTGATTTCATGTAAAATTTCCTTGGGTAATTTGTTACAGATAAACGGTATTCCATTCTCTCTTTTCCGCATACCATGTGTACTTTTGTACTTGGAAATCTAATTCATAAACTGGTAATTTTTTAAAACTATAGAAATAATTAGATTGACTTTTTCAACTAAATTATAAATCTATTTATTCGTTATATAATTCAAGCGCTCAAGAACGCGGTCAACAAAAGTTTGCATTTAAAAAATTAAAACCGGGATAAATTTATAAAATACATGCATCCACCGTAAATACTATTTCAATACCCGAAAATATTTTTATTGCAAGTTGCTTGATTAAGAAATCGACTCCTTTCGACATCTGTTCCTGATTTAAAGATAAAATTCGAAGTACCCGGACACCCTTCGCATTTGGGATGGAAGATGGGAGAATATAATAGACAAACCCGATTACACATTTTCCCTAGGGACATATCCTCAGTGATCTTACATTACTATAGGAATAGGTTAGAAATAGTAAACATTTTTAAACCTTATTACAGAAAGCAAAACTATATGGTCTTCACATAATATGGTGAATTGTAAAAGAAATTTTATATTATAGTCATGTTATTTTATATGTTCGTATTTCTTTGGGAAAGTATGTTTTTAATTAATTTTCCTGTATTCTCGTATATAGTAGTATGTTCCTACATGTTTTACTTCGACGAGTACCTAGTAAATCTGCTCTTAAAATTTCATATAATTTAATCTGTGAGGTGATAATTCGTGCTAATTTGTTTTATACGGTAATATTTACCTTGGTAGTCGTTGCTCCACCCTTTCCGGTAGGGCTATGAGTTTGGATTTATTAATTACTTGACCACAGCGGTCTCGTTTGGGTCCAGATCTTACTTTTTATTTTTATTTTAGCAGACATATTATATAAACTATTGCTCTGAACGATAGTTCATCCATCTGATTCTAGAAAAGCTAAGAACCATAGTCTCGATAAAACAGTTATATTGTGTGAATATGACCTCAATCGTTCCTGTCAAGACGCACCGACCTTATACTATATATTTACCTTAATTGAGAATTAATATTAATTCATAAGTGGTCTTAACTATTTATTAAAATCTTAAAGAAGTATATTTTAAATTATTAGTCTACTCGTAGTCGCATATTCTATTAAAATTTTAAGTGCTCAATCTTAAATAATACCCGTAATTTCTCGAGCATTCTAAGTAGTGACTACTTAATCCTTCAAGTAACAAAGAGTTATGAACTGCTTGAAAATATTTTAAATTGAAAACATATTACTTATGCATATTAAATTTCGAAAACACCAAGAAATCTGAATTAATTATCAATAATTGATGGATTTGATTGGGTTATAAATATTATGATAATATCTATTTCTTATAAAACATTAATTTTTATTCAATCACAACCTTTGTAAGTCCACTGGTGGATATTAGTCTCCCGCATAGGAGGAATTTTACCATAGTTTCTAGTTATCAGGAAGATGCTGGTTGCTGCTCATGTCCTACTTCAGTTTCACTATGTCGCATCTTAAAGACGATATGAAATAGTGGATATTCTTACAGCGCCACTACACGATATTGTTTTAATAAATATATTAATTATTATTAATAATGTAGTAACTCTCTCATATAACCACTCGTCTGTCGCGGCCATTTTGGCCAATATGGCGCCTCTGTCGAGCACTTCCAGACTACTTCCTGCTGTTCATTAAAATGACTATTTCCAAGACATTTTGTATGAAAGGTATTTTAACATAATATATCAATGGAAACTTTATTAAATGGACTATCAGACTATGTATAACTTCAATATAGGTTTACTTCGAAAATGATACTTATTTGAAAGTGAAAATAAGAAAAGTGTTTTTCCCCAATTTTCTGCATTAAAGGTGTAACAATTATAAATAAAAGCCTTTATTCCAAGTTCTTGTATGTCAAAAGCATTTTTAACAATAAATAATTAAAACAAAGAAACTTCTTCATACATTTTTTTATTCATGACAAGGTCGAGAACAATGGGCCTCACTTAGCTCTATACGAAATCGGGACAAAAAATTGAGATGTTTACAATTTCATCCCGTATTGTGACCTTTAGACTGAACTCTTATTGCATCCTTTTTCTATTTTCTTGATTACAGTATAGTTAGAGAGAGATAGGATTAGTGGAACCGATATACATTGATCTCTAAAGCTTCGCGATAAAACGATGCCAGATTATGGAGTTTGACAGATGCGCATATTATTTGACAGACGAGCGGATATACAAGTATTAATTGACTATGTCTAAATTTAAAACGGTTTTACTTAATTATAAGCTATAATTATGAAACATAAAATATAAACTTTATCTAGATTCGAGTTCCAATCTAGATATCGTAGTTACTTCTTAAACCAATGATTGCGTATTTGACGACAAAGTTTTAAGTCCAATTTTCCTTACGTCAGAAATAATAAAAAGGGATTCTTTTTCATTGGGTTTACACATAAATTTGCTATCTTTATAATAATACACCAAAAGATTTCCATCGTTATATTGTACAAATTTATTCTCAATTCTCGACCAAATAATATATTACAAAAATATTTTTTTTTAATTAGTATAATAAATAAATAAATATTTTACTTTACTTTTATTTTAATTTTACAATTATTATTAAAATAGGGTTGCACTACATGAAAATTTTCCTGTCCGGAATGCCATGCCAGTGGTCCCGCCCATTGGCGGAAAATAGCACGGACGTAAGCTATAAAATTACGTGTACTGTACATATTGTCATATCAAAAGCAAAGTGTAGCTATTTCGGTATCGGGTTTTAGGGCTCAATCGAATTTTAACAACCGAGAAAAAGTAAAAGTCAACTACATAAAACTAAAAAGGTTAAAATAGTTTCCATAATACATTAAATATAATTAAAATTATATGTTATAATTTTGTATGTGGTATGAAAAATTATTATATTATTTTAAGTTCTTTGGAGTCACCTTTTACTTTTTAATCAAGGTAAATATTTTTGACCTTTTTATTAAAATAAAAAGTTACTTTAAAAGTTTCATCCCCTATTTTCTTTTTAATGTAAAATCAAATTGGAACATAATGTGCATGCAAAATATTGGCCTACTATCACATCATCATCAATTCAGCCCTTCATAGGTACGCTTCTGAGCATAGGTCTCTTCCAAGTAATGCCACAAATCACGGTACTGGGTCACCTGCATCCATCGACTTCCTTTATGTTTTACCAGGTCGTCATACCATATAGTGCGGAGATGCCCTATACTTCGTCTGCCGGTACGGGGCTGCCAGTCGAGAACCTTTCTTCCCCATCGGTTGTCAGTTCTTTGAGCTATATGGCTAACCCATTGCCGCTTCAGCTTACTAATCCGTTGGGCTATGTTATTTATTCTGGTTCTATTGAGGATATCCTCGCTTAAGTCTATCGTGCAGAGAAACCCCGAGAATAGTCCTCTTCACAGCTCAGTGAGCGATCTTGAGCTTCCTCATATGGCCTGCAGTGAAGAACCACGCTTCAGATCTATAGGTCATCACTGGCAACATACACTGGTTGTACAATCTTGATTTGAAGTTTGAGGTATGCCTGATGAGAATATGTGTCCTAATATCTTGAACGCTGCTCATCCGAGTTGAATCAGTCTATTGACCTCTCAGTCAAAGTTGGACTTACCTAGTCGGACTATTTGTCCCAGGTAAACATACTCGACAACAACTTCGAGGTTGGTGCTCCTAAGAACTACCGGCATAGGATGTGAAATGCAAATATACATGACTCTTGTTTTGTCCATATTCATCTTAAGACCTCTCGGTTGGGAGACGAAATTTAGATCATTGAGTCCGCTATAAGGACATTTATCGTCAGAAAATCGAAAGTAAGTGATGTACTCTCCATTACCATAAATATCGTATAATTTCCAGTAGTTTGAAAACGTCTTCCAATGCAGTAGTGAAAAGTTTCGGGGATATAACGTCACCCTATCTTACACCTTTCTGCAGTTGGATAGGTTTCGTACTCTGGTTCTCTACTTGGATAGCCATCGTAGCCCTACTGTACAAACACTTCACCACTTCGATATACAGTCAACTTGGCACCTCTGAAAGGATTGCAGCACTACCCAAATTTTGATGGAGTCTAAGGCTTTCTCATAGTCCACATACGCAAGTTAAAGTATCAAATTGTACTCTTCGGTCTTCGGTACAATTTTCTGAAGTGTATATATGTAGTCTATTGTACAAAAATCTTTCCGGTTTGTTCGAGAGGCTGCAAGTCGCTGAGTCTGCTTATGAGACGTTTCGTAATGACTCTCAAAAACAGCATGTAGACTTAGAAAAAAAATCGGTATGTTGTTTTTAAAGAGAGCGTTGTTGCTTTACTTGGAAAAAAACCACTGTACTTCTGCTCAACGCCTCCGGAGTAATGCCATAATGAAGGATGGAATTAAGGAGGTTCTGAAGGACTTCAAGTAGTGTTTTTCAAAACATCGTACAAGTGGGTGGTTAAATATAGCACGTTTGGTACAAGTGACCGGTGGTGGCAAGATAAAAAAGAAAACTTATCGTTGCGGTATATTTATTAAAGCCCTTTTCTAAAAGTAAAAGTCGCTTTTTCGCGTTTTATTTTATTTAAATTATTAAACGAAAATACAATTCTATCATTTTGCAGTTGTACGGATTTGACATAGAAGGTACGGGTAGGCAATGTCTAAGTGATTACAAAATACTTAAAACTAATCTAAGTATCGTCAGGTCTCTGTAACTATTGCAACCTGGGTGAAACAATACTTGTTGAAATACTTGACGAGTATTTCAACAAGTATTTACAAGTTTTAGTTTATGTTTAGCATATTTAATTGTAAGATAAAATGGTTGAAAATGTTTTAATGTAATTTAAGAGTAATATATATGTACATATTACGAGGGTGGATTGAAAAGTACTCGGCCTAACACAGATCCATTCAATTATAAAAATCAACTCTACCCACATTATTTAGTTCAGTTCAGACTAGTTCATTGTGTGAAGTTCGAAACGTGTGCGATAATTAGTTGTGATTTTATAAATTTATTAACAAAGTAGTCGGACATAATTTCCGCGAATGGAGCAAATCGAGCAGCGTGCCGTCATTAAGTACCTCCATAAGAAGGGGCTATCATCAAAAGCCATCCATGATGACATGGTCAGTACATTAGGTGATTGTGCTCTGTCATATTCATCCGTCAAAAAATGGATAGCAGAATTTAAGCGTGGTAGAGAGAGTGTGAAAGATGAACCCCGCTCTGGAAGGCCTTCGACGTCAATTACTGACGAAAATATTAAAAAAGTACTTGATTTAATAATGGGAGACCGCAGATTAAAAATTAGAGAAATAGCCGAGATTATAGGCATCTCATATGAACGAACTCAAAACATCATTGTCAACGAGTTGGGTTTCCACAAGGTGTCTGCGAGGTGGGTTCCGCGACTGCTTTCAGTTGAACAAAAAAGGACGCGATTGACTATTTCACGCGACTGTTTGGAGTTATTTGAAGCCGATGCAGATGATTTTTTGAATCGTTTTGTTACTATGGACGAAACATGGGTTCATTACTGTACACCGGAAACAAAACAACAATCAAAACGGTGGAGAAGACCTGGTTCACCACCCCCTAAAAAGGCTAAGTCGATTTTGTCGGCAAATAAGGTGATGGCTTCAGTATTCTGGGACTCGAAAGGTGTGATTATGATTGATTATCTTGGGGTCAGAATATAAACTCTGATTACTACTGCACCTTACTACGTCGTTTACGAGAGGAAATAAAAGAAAAACGTCGAGGAATGCTCAGAAGCAAAGTCCTGTTTCATCAAGATAACGCCCGTGTTCACACGTCAGTACAGTCAATGGCTGAAATTCACAACTGTGGCTTTGAACTGTTACCGCATCCGCCGTATTCACCTGATCTGGCACCATCAGACTTCTTTCTGTTCCCTAACCTAAAAAAGCACTTGGGAGGTCAAAGATTTTCGACAAACGACGAGGTCAAAGCAGCTGTAGACGCATATTTTGACTAAGGAAGAATCATTTTTTTTCAACGGTCTAAATGCTTGGAAGGGGAGGTGGCAAAAGTGTTTTGAACTTGATGGTGATTATGTATAATATATAAATAAAAATATAACTGATTTAGTATTTGTTTATTTTCTTGGTTAGGCCGAGTACTTTTCAATCCACCTCGTACCTATCTTATTTGATAAATTATAATGGCAAAACTTCGTTCCTACTATATTTGTTGCGGGGATGGATGCTCGATGCAAGAGAAATCGGAAAGATTTCTATGGGAGGCACAATGCAGATTTATACCTGGAAGAGGATGCTCGGATCAAATGTTTTCTCTCCGCATGATCATGGAAAAGCTTCTTGCTGCTAACCAGAAGATTTTCTGTGCTTTTGTGGATCTTGAGAAAGCATTTGATAAGGTTGTAAGGAAGAAAATGTGGGAACTGTTGCCGGGGTATGGTGTGGATGGTTGATTGCTATGGGCTGTGCAGTCTCTTTACTGTAACTGTAAAGCCTGTGTGCGGGTAGGGCATGACCATGTTTAGCCATGTTTAGCGTCCAAACGGGCGTAAAACAGGGTTGTGTCATGTCTTCCTGGCTGTTCATACTGTATCTCGACAGCTGTTTACAGAAGCTAAAGATAGCTGTTTGGGTGTGAAATTGGGTGACATAAAAGTAAATTGTCTGCTGTATGCTGATGATGCAGTGCTTATTGCACCATCAGAGGCAGAACTGCAGGCATTAGTCACGTGTATGAAAGAGGAATGTGAAATTTAAGGTCTCCGTTTGAATGCTAATAAAACTAAGGTTCTGGTATTTGAAAGGGACGAAGAGAGAACGAAGTGTGAAATATGGGTAAATCAGGAATATCTAGAACAGTTAAATGAAATTTTATAATTGGGGAGTGCTTTAAGCCGGGATGGAAGATGTGATTTAGATGTGGACAGGCGTGTCGCTGCCGGGAACAAAGTCAATGGTGCCCTGACTGCGTTAGTCAAAAGGCAAGGCGTAGCGAAGATTGCACGCCTTGCAATACATAACGCAGTGTTGGTACCGACTTTGTTATATGGCAGCGAAACCTGGGTATGCCAGAAGAAGCATAAAAGCAAGTTGAATGCAGTGGAGATGCGATCTCTTCGTAAAATGTGCGGCGTTACCATGGCTGACCGAAAGCGAAACGAAGAGATTCGCAATATGGCAGGTTTGAAAGATGACCATATCACAAAAATTGATAAGGGCGTGCTTTGGTGGTTTGGGCACGTTGAGCGAATGAGTGAAGACCGAATGGTGAAGAAAATATATAGCGCGAAAGTTAATATTAAAAGGTGTCGAGGTAGACCGAGACTAACTTTCGAAGGCCATGTGAGCAAATTGCTCGAAGAGGGTAGGGTCAAGAGTACTCGGATAGCTAGACGTGCATGTATGAAGAAGATAATGAATCTGAAAGAAGCGAAAGAGGTATGTAAGGATCGTGACACTTGGCGATCTGTTCTCTCTGGCTACCCCGTCAGGGATTGTGCGTGAAGATAAGTAAGTAAGTAAGTATGAATGCTCGATGAGCAATTAAAATAATTCAGATATGTCATTTTTTAAGTTACCAAATGATAATGAAATGTGAATTTATCTCATTTTTTGTTAGATATGTACTTATAGCGAAAAAAGAATTAAGTAATAATTTAACTACAGAAGTAATACCTAAGTACTTTATTACAAAACTTAGTTGAAATTTACTTTACTACCCAAGTACCTCCATACATACATACCTAAAAGTTGTCTTTGTAATTTATATGTTTTAAGTTATAATATAAACACAAAATACTGAAATTAAAACTTTGTTTCGAAGACTTATAGCTAAGTAGATTACGATCATATTTCTGTTAGGAATCGTATTTCGGGTTCATTTGTTGTTTACGCTATCTACCCATACGAACCAAGTATCGCGATTACCGACCAATGCCAAGGCCCAACGCATGCAACTTGCAAACAAGTTGCATGCGTTGGGCATCACAGAAATCACATAGTAGCGGAAATATGGTCGATTATAGTCATTATAGGTACTTTACCTAAGTAACAAACCATTTCACAATATATTTTTTTACTCTTTATTGCCAGCCCGTAGTAACCACGAAAAGTCCGTCGTGACGTAGGAAGGGGAAAAGACGCAAAGTAATACGGACACTCACGCGCAGCGATAAAGTTTTATTTAGCTTGCGTGCGCGATTTATCTGTATAATAATAATCATGTAGGCTATTAAAACGTCAGCAAGCTGTCAAAATAAAAAGAGTGCAACTTCTGTATGTAGTACTATTATTTATTCTGTGGTATTATATCAATAGACTTACTTACATAACACTTTATCTAAACTTTACAATCTAGACTTAATTTACAGTGTATACTAAAACCATTATTCCATTTTAAAACGATTTAAATTTGCAATGTAAGAACAGGCAACAAGGAAACGTGGGCAAAGTGGGAGATATATATATATATATACATATACAAGTTGGCCAGACAGATAAAAAATATTCAGGGTCACTTAAAGGGATAAAAACTATCATATCTGTCAAGTTGAACCAAACTGCACACAGTGTATAAAATTTCATTGCAATCAGTTTATTAGTTTAGGAGTTCATCGCGGACAAACAATGTGACACGTAATTTTGATATATATATAAAGATATATATAGTGACTTCAGCATTAGCAACAATAGTGTATCCGAGTGATGTTTCTTTAGCACTACGCGATTGCGTTTGAATAAAGATTTTAGGCTTTTAAACATTAATAACCCAAGGTTGAAGAAATTGATCATCTGCTAAACCTAATTTATCTAAACTGCGAATTTTGAAACATTTAGTAACGAATCCGGCAACTGAATCGTAATCGTCGGAACCAGAAAATAGTTTAATATGGTAATCTTTTTATAATTAAAGCGCGACGTGATCTGCAGTGAAGCGACACCTAAAATCTTTTGGGACACACCACTGATTACGTGTGCTCCAGTAAAACGATTGTTATTTGTAGCAGAAAGAAATAGGCCTTTACAACAATCTTTTGTAATATAATCGCTTTGGGATCCGGGGTCCACTAAACACCGAATAAAATTTTTGTTATCGTATTTATCCATGAATTTAATTTTTGCAGTCCCTAATAAAGTAGTATAGAACGGGAGAGTACAACAATCGCGAGAAATATTACATGAAGAGGTAAGTGTTTACATTTTCCGCCGCCATAGAATTATGAGCGACAGAAAATTTAACCTTACTATAGTTAACTGCACGGTCATTAATCGAATTCGAGCTACATGCATTAGAGTTAGACGACTGCACAACCTCTGAATGATTTATAAATGCGTATCCTTCAGGTCTCGTAATTTTATTGTAGTAGTTCATAAATATAATTACGCTTAGCGATAATAATTTTTAAGCTAACTTCTTCATCCAAAACCAGTTTAGATTCTTTGCTTCTCGTCGTCATTTTCAACAAACATAATGTGAAAAAATATTATTGTGATAAGTGGTGGTAGAATTAACTTGGTTGCTTAACGAAGCTATCTCGCGTAATAGCGGTTAATTAATCGAGTAAAATATCATTAAAGTAATATTGATGTGGTGTAGTATGCGTTACAAAGGAAATTATATGCGTGTAAAAGCAGTGCGGGAGAAATATAAATTAAAATTAATATAATTTAACAATATATACGTATATATTTTTGTAATATATTGGGAAAGGTATATATATATAGGATTACTTTCCCAGGCCAAAAGGTTAAATAAGTCACGGCTCGAAGTTACCAGGTGGATAAAATTAATTATCCCGGGCGGGGTGATCAGAAATTGGTTAATTAATTAATTCGGCGAGAAGGCCTATCTATGGTTTGATCTTGGTGAAGGATCTTGGTTTGGTTTAAATGACCAACTGATAGTTGAGAGTTATTAGAAAATGATTTTACGTAAATTAATTGACTGTATGAGTCGCTGCGGATTTATTATTTCACGATATTGCAAACTATCCTAAATTCGAGCAACTGGAAAGATGTTAAGGAATACATGTGCACTCACCAGGACTTTTTCTAATCTACCAAGTGTCTTCAGGGCTGCGGCCATGTAACTTGGATGCCGGCTGTCTTCACCCTTATAAACTTCACAAATTATCGCCATCCGATGAAATATAGCTTTATAGCAAATTTCTGTATATTTTACTATATTGTTGTATAGTTTAATATCTAATTTACTACACGGCGGGAGCGATGACGTGAGATATAGGCGGTGCGGTTGGTTGCATGACTGCTTGTAAGTGAGAACCCCGTTAACACAAGAGTGCACATGTTAGGCATAAAAGCGGTAGAAAGTAAAGCCAGAAATGGGCTTTGCAGTACTCTCATTGGATAACAATTAAATAATCCCATAAATGTTAGGCGGTCGTTGCAAGGTGGCGCGAACAGTTGCCATCTAGTCGTCATAATAAAATCAATCTCATTTTTTGTTGAACCGTCGGGGCTCAACCAGGTCAACCTTCCTTCAGAGGAAGATCAAACAAAGGGTTCCGCAAGGCTCGATACTGTAGCCGCTAATATGAAACCTCGCCTATGATGTGGTTCTGTGGATCGATCTTCCCGCTGGCGATCAACAACCAGTCGCTAACACAGCAGATGATATCTATGCCAGCGGGAAGATCACTTTCGAGGGAGCCTTGGAGCTCACCGAACTCGGGGCGGTAGTTGTCGTCGTAAAAATCCATGGGTGTTGTGCATAGACTGCTGCCCAGTCTAAGGGGACCGATGGACGAAGTATGTCGCCTCTATGCGGGAGTAATACGGTCTGTAGCTCAGTATGGAGCGCCTGTATGGGCAAAAAAGCTCGCCATCCGACGATGTAGAACTAAAATCTACAGTGTCCAGCGGAGGATGGCCATATGGATCGTACGAGGGTATCGTACTATACCTTTGAGACGGCAACAATCCTGGCTCGCTTTCCACCTCTGGACATACAAGTTATTTTTACTTTTACCACTAGTTCAGAAATAACCTCTGCCTGGGAAGAACCAGCAAGAAACCCCGCGGGCCTTGTTGTGATAAAATTAATTTACAATATATTATTTTATACAATTGGTATGGAGACATTAGAAAAAGCTAGGTAGCGATCACCTCATTCCCAGGGGTTATTATCAATCATGTACTCTTAATTAATACTAAGCTTAATCTTAAATCTTAATTAAATTTTAGCTTAATGAAAATTTTTAAACTTTTTGATAGATTAGACTTGCACATTTTCTGGGACTTTGATGTATTTCCCCATAAAGGAATTATTTGTAGTCGGGTAACTGCTATTTTATACTATATTGTATTTCGTAAATATGTTGAGAGGCCAAAATTAATATATTTTTTTTCCTTTAAGGGATTAAAACGCATTATTGTAGTTCAAAAAAAACAGTTATAAAAAAATACATTTTCTCGTTATAGGATGCTTTTATATTACAATTCACGAAAACTTACTTTTCTGTAAACTTACTGGCGAAAGTCCAAAGTTTTGCTATTGATGGTGAACGTAGATCTCTTAAAATTGCTCTTTAAGTGTTTTAAACTGGCAGTATATATTAAAAAGATATCAAGTGGCAATTACCGTATTCACTTTATAAAAAAATTGTCAGTATCTATAATTTAGTATTTAAATTTGTAATATCTCAAATATGTAGTTATTCTATTATTAGTTTGTCAATCACCGTGCGTAAGGAGTGTATCAGAATATATTAGCTCATGAATGTCTTTTAAGCATCAATGAAATTCCGTGAAAATTTTGTAGCTATCGATGAAGTGTACTCGTAATTATCTCGTATTTATAACAGATCTAAAATTCCCAAATAACCGGCGAGAGAAACAAGTATAAAGTCCGTCTGTCAAGCATTATTATTACGACTTATTAAAATAAAATAAACTTATTTCCAGTAAGCTTAAGTGGTAAATGGCCCACAATGTATTAAAAAAATTGAGTAGAGGCATTTTACATATGCAAACTGGAGATATACTTACTAGCAGGAATTCCAACCTGATGTCAGTAACAGGGTTAATCCTGTAAATGTCAGATATGGTGATAGTATGGTGTATCTCTCATTTATAATTCATGTAACTGTTTTGAGACAAATAAACATTTTCAATTTTTTTTTCATTTACAACCCTATATCATCCTGTGGGTGTCGTAAGAGGCGACAGAAGGAAACATATTAGGGGATGGGCAGTAGCGTCTTCCTAATGACGACTAAGAATAAAAAAATTATGGTTGCCAACTTGATTGCCAAGTGTGCCCCCCCCCCTCCCTATGAGGCAATGTATAGGGGAGGCCTATGTTCAGCAATAGACTTTATCAGGTTGTAACGTGATGGTGGTGGTCATAGAAGAATATGGTGGCCCAGGAACGTGTTTTGTGGCGGTCTGAGCGGAAGGCCTGGAAATATTAAGCAGTAACAGGCTATAATAATGATGTTTATGGTGATTTAAATGTCCTTCAGACAAAATTTCAGTCACGGTTGCTATTCTAAATTTAGCCTAACCATCTGCGCGGGACACACAAGCACAGACGCACACTCTATTCCCCCTACTGCTTTCATAGTCCGATAGAACAGCAATCTGCCATGACAGGAGAGAGATCTAGTGCAGGCAGCACAGGGATGATGCATTACCAACCTTCTGACTCCAGGCTGCTATTGAAACTTAGGAATTACTTGACAGAAAAACCTTTTGGCAGAGTAACTGACTTTGGCCCAACTCGGGATTCAAACCCAGAACTAAATGATCAACATTCGCGCTTACGACCACTAAAGTTGTTTCACAAACGCGCGATCGACAGGTTGCGTACGAGATTAAAAATGGATGCAGTAAAATGTAAGGAGTGCAACATTATTATTAATAAAGTGTTAGCATACTTGCAGAATAAATTAGAGGTGTTAACTGAAGATCAAATTGTGCCAATTTGTACAAGTGGTTTTTCTGCTGAAGATATTGAGAAGGCGAAGATTTTATTATTTTATTATTTCTTCGGTAACATCGTCTTCAACAAGTAGACGTTTGCGAAAGCGCTCCGGGAAACATGTTCAAGACATAGAAGACATGATTGCATTTTTTAAGGGTAATGATCCAGAATTATTCCCTATATCTGTTGCTAGGAACTTGAATAAATTACTCCCTCTTAGTTACGATCATATAGATGTGACGAAATTGCTCAAGGATATACAAACATTTAAAGCGGAAATGTCTTACATAAAAGAATCCTATGTTACTAAGGAAGAAGTTAATAATCGCATCCAAGAATTAAAGAAACAAATTTGTGTCCCAACAAACAAAAAGTTAGCAAAAAAAGAGGAGGGTATCTGTTGGATAGCGGACCGACTGCGCTATCGTATAATGCAGAATATGAATCCACTAACAACGAAAACGGCGCCCCTACGATGGAAACTCTTTCTACAAACATCGAAGCTGTGACTATGATACCGGTGCTATCGAAAGCATCTCGAGCCGCTAATCCAACAAGTGTCTCGCCGCCACCGCCGCTACGATCGCGACAAGCGAGTAAGTTAGTTGGGGCTAACGGAAAGGAATGTGCATTACGGAATGTAAATAAAGTATGTATGGCAGAAATGGTTTGTAATGAAGGAGAATGGAAAGTAGATCGCTCAACGGATGAGTGGATTATGGTACAGAGGAAAAGATATAGAAATCGTTTTATAGGACAGTAAAGGAAAGCAAGTGTACAACCCACTGAAAAATTTAAAGCTGCTGATATAAAAGTTCCTTTTTTATATCTAATCTTCATAAAAACTCTGCCGAAGCAGATATTATTAATTATATAAAAGAAAAAACTAAAGAGATGGTAAGTTTAAAAAAGATTGATATGAAGCAGGATAAAGGATACAACAGTTACAAATTATTGGTATCTAAGAATAGGGTCACTACTTTTTTGGATGATAACTTGTAGCCGGATGGCATTTTCTTTCGAAGATTCATTCATTTAAAGAATAAGAAAGAGAAATAGATAGTTTTAAGTTATTACTGTTTAAAAAATAAGAATATTAATGGATAGTTATTTCAAAATAATAACTTACAATTGCAAGAGTATAAAGCACTCTGAAGTATGCGTGAGGTCACTGTGTCAGTCAACTGACATTGTAGCGTTTCAAAAAACGTGGTTGCTGTGTGATGAGCTTCCTTTTTTGAATACTATTAACCATGAATTTGCGGGCACCGGTACGTCAGCAGTTAATACTTCAGCTGGCTTGCTTCGCGGCAGGCCATATGGGGGTGTTGCGATTTTGTGGCGTAAGGCGGCGTTTACTTCAGTGACAGTGATTGACTGTGAAAGTCCTCGGGTATGTGCAATAAAGGCCGTTATTACTGATCGATCCATACTGGTTTTTAGTATTTATATGCCAGTGGATAAAAATGAAAACTTTATTGAGTTCACAGAGTGTTTAGGTAGAATTAGAGCTATTATTCAGAGTTGTGCGATAGAAACAGTTTTCATTGTTGGCGATTTCAACGCTCACCCAGGTGAGCTATTTTGTGACGAATTATTAAAGTTTTGTATGGATCAGTGTTGGCAGTGCGCTGATATGGACAAACTCAGTATGAACTCTTGACTCTTTTACATATGTAAGTGATGCACACGGCAGTAGAAGGTGGCTTGATCACTGTGTGACTACTACTGCCGCGTATCAAACTATGCGCAATGTTGATATTTTATACAACATTTATTGGTCGGATCATTTCCCTATATGTATTACCTGTGATTTAGCACTTGTAAGGTCCAAAATGTCACAAAATATAGTTGAGAATAATAAAATAATATGGGGTAACAGCAAACCACATCAAATAAATAAATATAAAGAATATTGTAATTCGAAATTTAGAGATATGCATTTACCGGTGGAGTTCTATCATTGTTGTGATCGTATGTGTACGTGTCTAGATCACATAGAGGTTTTAGATAACATGTATAAGACAATTGTGAACACCTTATGCGAGGCCGCAATTATGACATATGGAGGCAGTGCCATTACTAGAAAAAAGAAAACTGTAGTCGGATAGAATAAATATGTACACGATGCTCATAGGAAGTCCAGGATACAATTTTATAATTGGTTACAATGTGGCAAACCTAAAAAGGGTATTGTGTATGATCAGATGTGTGAAAGCAGACGTTGTTTTAAGTCTAAGTTAAAATGGTGCCAGAATCGGAGAGCAAATAAGAATGGACATTATAGCTTCTCGTAATAAGGACTTCAAAAATTTTTGGAAATCCACAAATAAAATAAACCCGCGGCCTGGCCTTCCTGTAAGCATTGATAACACTAGTGAGAAAAATAGATTGTTAAAAATTTTAGGCAATATTTTAAGGTTGACGCTCCCTTAGGACCCATAAATGGTAAAACCTATACGGAGGTGCCTCCTGACACAAACCCGGTCCGCTTCACAGCTAAACAAGTAGGTGCAGTGATTATGAACATGAAAAGGGGGAGGTCTCCTGGGTATGATGATATCAGTATTGAGCATTTACATCATGCTGGTGACTATCTTCCTAGGGTGTTGGGTTTGTTCTTTTCACTGTACCTACGACATAGATATCTGCCAAATAATTTAATGAGGACTATTGTTGTTCCAATTCTCAAAAATAAAACTGGGGACATTTCGGACATAACCAACTATAGACCTATATCGTTGGCTACAATATTAGCAAAGGTGCTGGACGGTCTACTTGATGGGTATTTAAGAAAACATTTGCAGCTACACGATGCTCAATTCGGTTTCCGCTCTGTTCTTTCAACAGAGAGCGCCATTTTGGCCCTCAAGCGAACCGTCGAGTACTATACGGCCAGAAAAATACCTGTGTATGCTTGTTTTCTAGACCTGTCAAAAGCCTTCGATATGGTGTCCTATGAAATATTGTGGAGTAAGTTGAGGAAAACCGAGATCCTGTTGAACTTATCGCGACGTTTGAGTATTGGTACAGCAATCAAATAAATAGTGTTAAGTGGGCAGACGAGTTTTCTCATCCGTACGAGCTAGAATATGAAGTGAGACAGGGGGGTATAAGTTCACCAATCCTGTTCAGCCTGTACATTAATGACTTAATTGGTGAGTTGAGCAGCATGTATATCGGATGCTATGTAGATGGAGTATGCTTAAACAATTTAAGTTGTGCAGATGATATGGTGCTGCTTGCTCCGTCTATCAGTGCTCTTAGAAAATTGTTACGTGTTTGCGAGGATTATGCTGTTAGATATGGTTTAGTATACAATGCTAAGAAAAGCCAGTTTATGGTTTTTAAAGCTGGAAATAAGTGTCCGAAGTATGTGCCTCCCATTGTGCTTAATGGTACTGCTCTAGAGAGAGTAAAACAGTATATATATTTAGGCCACTACATTACTGAAAATTGTAAAGATCATATGGACATCGAGAGGGAGCGAAGGGCACTGTCAGTCCGTGGAAATATGTTGATTCATAGGTTTGCACGGTGCAGCAACGAAGTCAAGATTGCACTTTTTAAAACCTACTGCCAATATTTTTACGCATGCAGCTTATGACCTTCGTGTTCTATATAATAACATTTTCAGAGCCCTGTTGGGGCTGCCTCGGTTTTGTAGCGCATCAAGTATGTTTGCAGAAGCAAGAACAGATGACTTGGCATCCGCAACAGTATTTTGAACATGTTCGCCGAACGATGTGACGGGCATATGCTAAGTCACTGGAACAGTATATTAAAAAGTAATTTTACATGTTTAAGAAACTAACATTAGTATTTAAGGTGTATAATGTATTACTCACAAATTATGGATCAAGGTCTGAAATAAAAGAAATGCTTGGCTTAATTTCTTTTCGATTGAAGACAATTTTTTAAAGATATTATCAACTTTTACTTTTTTTTATTATTAGCACAACCTTCAAAAATGCTAAAGCTATTAACTCAAATATACTCTGAAATTTCAATGTATCCTTGGGTTAACATCATCAGCTACATAATGATGTCGAAGTTCATCTACATGTTTTGTTGTTTCAATGTTTAAAGTCGATATAGGCCCCGTGAATGGTGTTAAGTAAAAGAAAGTAATAACAAGACAAATAGGCTCATAGAATTTGTTGTTTCTAAATATAAAACAGCGTATGATGTAAACAAACCTAATGTTAAATTAGACCGAAATTGTAGTATACGTTCAAGTGAGTTCTCGTTAGCAGAGTTTTATCAGTTTTCGTGCTATATTATATTACATTTTGAATATAGAGTTAAGTATTGTCGCGCGCCACCTTTAATGACTGGTACATGGCGACACTAGTTACCACTAGCGCCATCTAGTATCGAGTAGGAGAACTAGGAGAGTCAAGATCCTTAAAGAAAATTCCATTGAAAATTTTTCTAGAACTATCGACACCTAGTCAGTCGGGACCGGTATGTACTCGAACATTCTAGATTTTTCTACTGTAGAAAGTTCTGGAAATTATCTGAGGCATAAGGCCGGTACAGACCGCAACCCAGTCAGTGTTGAGTTGGCGATACAAGCGAATACTTCGACGTAAGGTAAGTTTTTAAGTTGTAATTAGTGTTCTGTAATTAAAGTATCAATTTTGGTAAATAACTCAGCACTTTTCTCGAACACCAAGCTCGTAACAGTATTATATAGCAAAAAGCTCTCAGAATGTAACAGTGGTACAGCCACGCTGCAGCTTTGACTGTCACACGGATGGTCTGGCTCGAATTGGGGTGGTATTACGACCTCAGAGAATAAGCTTAAAGAAGCAATTTAAGTTGTTTTTTGCCTGGTAAGCGCAGGTACCCGTAATGACTCCCCCATCACATGGTAGCGGAATTAAATAATACACTACCTCTGGAGGGCAACAACACCCCTGATGATAGAGAATCTAACGTTGAACATCTCCACCCAAGCTACGCTCCTCTTCCTGAGGGTAGGTACTTTGTCTGTCCACCATGATATCAAAATAAATTACATCCAAATCCAAGAATATCACTGCAAGACTTCAAGATACTGTAAGCTTATTCTGCGTAGATCGGAATAAAAATTAATATTCAAAAACTGAAGGTAGCCGGGCTAACTATGACATCGGGATCTCAAACACCTCAGTGGTCATGGGTGCTGTAAAGCACTTGAAACGTCGAGAATCTAAAATTTAAATTAAATGCGATAGAGTCCGTTAAAATTAGTTTTATGTAATCTTTACACATCCCATAGCAGTAATGCCGACATGGATTGACTCATCGACCACGTCCAAATTACTACAGACTCTTTGCTACAACAGATCCCACCCGCAAAGATCTTGATTCTTGGTTATTTTAACACCTACCACGCCGAATGGCTCGGTTCCCTTTTAACCGATCGTGCAGGGAGATCTGTTTGTGATATTGCCTTAGCATATTGTCTTACACAGCTGGTTAATTCGTATATGTAATAATTGGAGGATCATGCATCTTCCCTGTTGGACCTCCTGGTGACCTCACATAATCACGTAAGAAGTTATATTTATTTAGCTTAACAAAACAAAAATAACTAAAATAAAATACGTTTTTTAGATGAAAAATTTAAATTCCCTACACCTAGGGATATTCGAAAATACCCCTATTCCTATTATCTATTTATTGTAGTTTTCGAGTTATAATTTGTTTTGTATTTTATTAGTGTTTTCTGCAGGTAGAGCTTCAAAAATTCAAATATTTTTTTTTTGTAGTAGCTATTTTTCAGATATATTTTATGACATTATTGTTTCAAATTATACTTTGACACATAAGATAATAAATAACCTAACATTCCTGCAAGTTACTCAAAAAATCATCGAAAGTAAGAATTTTAGTTTTTAGTGGGGTAGACTCAAACATTCATCCTTTATTTAAAAATACAAAAAGGAGTTTCCATAGATTTTAGCTGACTTTAAAAATTTTGCATATCCCTAAACTATTTAAAACATTAAAAAAATTGGTACTTAATGGGCTATTATACGCTGTAATCGGCCTTCAAAGCTAAAAATCCACATATTTAAAGAAAAATATTTTGCCTATTTTTGCCATTCCTACGGCAAATTTTCATGAAAAATTCTCGTTTGCTTTCAAATATACACAAATTGTCCGATAAAGATGATAGTAAGATGATAATTTGTAAAAATTTAAAGGAATAAGGTGTAATTTATTCATTAGGTCATTTTGGCTAATTTTTGTGTGGTAATAAAAAAATTGTCAAAAATTAATCATTTTAATTCATTATTAAAGAAAGTTTTCAAAATGACGCCATCCTATTTCAATAACAGTGGTAGAGCCACGCGGCAGCTTTTGCTGTCGCACGGATGGGCCGGCTAGAACCGGGGTAGTACCACGACCTCACAGAAAACCAGCGTGAAGTAGAGATTTACCTTTGCGTTTCGCTTGGTTAGTGCAGGTGGCCGGAGGCCCTTTTTACTGGAAATGAGGCGTTCCAGCTTAGTCCTCACGGGTGACAACGCATCTACATTTTGATTTGTAATAGCGGATAGATGTAGATGTCTATGGGCCGCAGCAACCACTTACCATCAGGTGGACTGTGTGCTCGTTTGTCACCCTTATTCTATAAAAAATACAAAGATGACAGCGTTTAAAAAGTTATGTTTTACTGCCTGAAAGAAGGTTTTATTTTAATTTTTCTTGCAGCTATTTCCAGATTTTCTCCCAATTCTTCTTTATTATCTACTTCCCGCGCGTACATATACACAAGCTCCTTGTAAAATCTCCAAATAAAATTCGATAGGGTTTAGGTCTGTAGATCTTGAACATTCGATCGGTTTATCGAAAAGTTTCGTTGAGATGCTGCCTTACTTGTTTTGCGTAGTGCCAAGAAGCACCGTCATTTTGAAATATCATTTGTTGTCGTACCGCTCCGTTCACGTCTTCCAACTATTCATAAATGTGATTTTGTAAAAAAATTAAAAGTCCGTCCATCTAACCTGGACGGTAATTCAAAGGGACCGATAAATTCTCCATTTAGGATCCCAGACCACAAGTTAACGCTAAAGTGGTCTTGGAAGTTCGATGCCCTTGCCAGACGTGGGTTTTTATGGCCCCGCTACAGTAATTGAGGATATTAATAATTGCAGTACTTTTGAGGCTGGACCCGTCTGTCTGAAATATTTTTTGAAGAAATCAGAGACTTATTCAGATATATGTAACATGGTTTCACAAAAAACTACTCTTCTTCGGTAATTAGATCCCTGCTGGCCGCTCGGGATATGATACGCATGGTATCCCTCTGCAAAACAAAAAAAAAACTCATAATTATCACAAGTTAAAATCTTGAAACTAGTATTACAGCATATTTTAAGGCTTACATTTATAAAGAATTCTTAGAACCGAAGTTCGTGGAACTCCAGTTCGTGTTGCTATTCTTCTTGAACTTGTAGACGGATCTCTTTGGACTTCTTCCACGACTTTATCAACTTGATCCGGATTCCGGGGTACTGATTTGCAAATTGATTGCATTACACGTCCAGCAGGGTTGTGTCATGTCTTCCTGGCTGTTCATACTGTGTCTCGACAGCTGTTTACAAAAGCTGAAAGATAGCTGTTTGGGTGTGAAATTGGGTGACATAAAAGTAAATTGTCTGCTGTATGCTGATGATGCAGTGCTTATTGCACCATCAGAGGCAGAACTGCAGGCATTAGTCACGTGTATGAAAGAGGAATGTGAAATTTAAGGTCTCCGTTTGAACGCTAATAAAACTAAGGTTCTGGTATTTGAAAGGGACGAAGAGAGAACGAAGTGTGAAATATGGGTAAATCAGGAATGTCTAGAACAAGTAAATGAAATTGTATACTTGGGGAGTGCTTTTAGCCGGGATGGAAGATGTGATTTAGATGTGGACAGGCGTGTCGCTGCCGGGAACAAAGTCAATGGTGCCCTGACTGCGTTAGTCAAAAGGCAAGGCGTAGTGAAGAGTGCACGCCTTGCAATACATAACCGACCGACGGTACGGTACCGACTTTGTTATATGGCAGCGAAACCTGGGTATGCCAGAAAAAGCATAAAAGCAAGTTGAATGCAGTGGAGATGCGATCTCTTCGTAAAATGTGCGGCGTTACCAAGGCCGACCGAAAGCGAAACGAAGAGATTCGCAATATGGCAGGTTTGAAAAATGACCTTATCACAAAAATTGATAAGGGCGTGCTTCGGTGGTTTGGGCACGTTGAGCGAATGAGTGAAGACCGAATGGTGAAGAAAATATATAGCGCGAAAGTTAATATTAAAAGGTGTCAAGGTAGACCGAGACTAACTTTCGAAGACCATGTGAGCAAATTGCTCGAAGAGGGTAGGGTCAAGAGTACTCGGATACCTAGACGTGCATGTATGAAGAAGATAATGAATCTGAAAGAAGCGAAAGAGGTATGTAAGGATCGTGGCACTTGGCGATCTGTTCTCTCTGGCTACCCCGTCAGGGATTGTGCGTGAAGATAAGTAAAGTAAAGTAACACGTCCAGCCATCAGGCTGTTATTTTACTCGAGTAAAATAACACGAGTAAGGCACGTACAGCACAATAATACATAATTTGAGCACCACAATAATTCATAGTTTGACAATCAAACGGGTTTTCGACCCTTTATTTTTTACATTTTATTACTTCAATTTACATAAGAATTACAATAATATGAAAAATCATTCATCATCATCATTACAGCCCTTCACAAGTCCACTGCTGAACATAGGCCTCCCCCAAAGAATGCCACAAAGCGCGGTCCTGAGCCACCTGCATCCATCGACTTCCTGCATGTCTTACCAGGTCGTCACTCCATCTCGTGGGGGGACGCCCTACACTTCGCCTACCGGTACGAGGCTGCCACTCGAGAACCTTTCTTCCCCATCGGTTGTCGGTTCTTCGAGCTATATGGCCGGCCCACTGCCACTTCAGCTTACTAATCCGTTGGGTTATGTCGGTTACTCTGGTTCTACTGCGGATATCCTCATTCCTAAGTTTATCACGCAGAGAAACTCCGAGCATAGCCCTCTCCATAGCATTTTAGTTTTAAAAATATTTTTTTAAAATTAAAATTCTTTGTGGATTTTTAGCCTATCCTCCTTCGAAAGCTGACTACAACAAATAATATCCATTAAGTACCAATTTTTTTAATGTTTTAAATAGCTTAGGGACTTGCAAAGTTTAAAAAGTCAGTAAGAACCTATGGGATCTCTTTTTTGTATTTTTAAATTGTAGTTGAAAATTTGAGTTTACCACATTAAAAACCTAAATTCTAACTTTCGATAATTTTTTGAATAACTTGCAGGAATGTTAGGAAAATTATTTTAAGTGTAAAAGTATAATTTAAGACAATTATATCAAAAGAATAAAATATGAAATATAACTACTACAAAAAAGATATGAATTTTTGAAGCCCCACCGGCAGAAAACACTAAAAAAATACAAAACAAAATATAACTCGAAAACTACAAAAAATCGGAAATATATACATCGGGTATTTTCGGATACCCCAAGGTGTGGGCAATTAAAATTTTTCTTTTGGACGTCACCATTTGGCCTAACCTGTATATTTGAATAACTACCTTGAATATAATTATGAGTTCTCACGAAAACAGTTGACAGACAATTACCTACTTTCACTCTTAGGTGAAGTTTGCGTGCGCATCGTAAAAAAATCACTCTCATAATTTTTCTCAAATGCGCTAAACTAAAAAAATATAACTTCAAAAACAAATACAGCAAGAAAAAAAAATTTTTGTAAAATCCTTACGACTATCTACTTATTCATTAGCTTGCAAAAATCCGCTGCTGGATAAGGGCTACTCCCGTTAGTTAGAACTTGCTTGCCAGGTGGATTTTCAATCGCAATACCAGACGTTTCGCGTTTTTGATGTTGCTCTTCATCGAAAGTTTGGTTATTTTAGTACTGGTCTTAACAAGATATTTATACCACGTTTCAGTATACATAATATTTTTCATGCATTTCCCACACTCACCTCTCACGACATCCACGGGAATAATTGGGGTTGTGGATATTTTTACGCGCTAGTCTTATGTAGTTCACGAACAATGAACGAATAGGAGACGGTACGATTACCAAAATTTACGGGTAAATTTGTTTATATTTCTCTTAAAATAAGTCAGCGCATGACTAAAATTCCACTTGTTGTAAGTGGTGATAAATTCACTCGTGTCTTGAAAAAATCTATATAACTATACTTACTAAATTAATTACATATTGTAAACATATTTATTTATTTAGGCTTATTATAAGAGATTATACGAATGAATATATGAGCCGTGGTAGCTCGGATGGTTAGCTACAGCGAGCGAGAGCTTCACAGTACGCGAGCAACCTGGGTTCGATCCCCGCCGGCACCAATAAAATTGTTAATAGCAATTTTAAGTGCTGATTTACCACGTGATCGGCGTTGAAGGAAAAAACATCGTGAGAAAACCTGCATGTCTGAGAAATAAGAAAAAAATATTTCAAAGATATGTGAAGTTCGCCAAAACGCATTGGGGCAGCGCGGCGGACATTTACTTGCCCTAAAACCCTCTCAGAAATGAGAGGAGGCCTGTGCCCAGCCGTGAGACTTAAATAGGCTGCAACTTTAACTTTACTGTATGAATATAAGCTAGTATATTAAGAGAAATAAGAATGATTTCTCATATTTAATGATGCTCATATTTACGCGAACACTACACATTAAAACTATCTTTATTTTTAAAAGTAGTTTTATTCAATGAGAAATAAGAAATTAAGATAAATGTGTACTTGAATAAAGATAGCCTCATGTTAGTACTTAACATGTTATGGAATAACATCATAGTTATCTAAATTATAATTTTGGACCGACTTTAGATATTCAGAGATATCTTTGTTAATGAAACGGCGTCTTGTAGCAAAATCGACACCTCATTTAATGCAATAATTATATCGTTTACGCTAGATGTAAAAACCCAAACTGGCGACGGAGAGGAGTCACAAAGGTGTGAGACGACTGGTATTATGACCGTTCATCTACTTGACAAGTATGGCTCTTATATCAAATCATCCCCCCAACCAAAGTTTAGTTTTTTATTTTATAGCTAAACAGTTACAAACGACCACACAGTCCACATAGATATACATCTATCCTCGATTAAGAATCAAAATGCAGATAAGTTGCCTGCCACCCCTGAAGACTAAGATAGAATGTTTCGTTTCCTTGTAAAAAGGGTCTCTTTTTCTCTACACGCACCAAACGAAACACATCAGCATTGATTTATCATTTTACGTTGGTTCGTTCTTCCCCGGTCGAGCAAACCCATTCTTGCTACGACCATAATATAACTGTAGCATGGCTCTACCACTTAAAAAGTAATCGTGAACATCTACTAGTTGACAAACAAAATAAAGATCTTTTTGTGCTGTTATCTAAATCAAAGAAAAAATAATAATTTTTACAACGTTTTAGATCCTACACTCACTGCACTTAATTTTGCCACATAGTTAGGAGTTTATCTAAAACTTTTAACGAGCACGTGGTGACCTAAATAAATTTTGCTTATTGTAAGAATTTCCGCGAAACAGCAGTATATAAGTCACAAAATAAACTTGATAAGTCATTCAAAATCAATTGTGATTAAATTAGCTTAACAATACGCGCCATTCCTAAAGGAATCCATACATCCGCTGAACATAAACGAAAGAATTATACGGCTTTGTTACGATTCAAAGTAAAATTTTGCAAAATAATTTACGCGTATACATAGAAAAATATAGTTGCTTGTTTTTTTTTCTTGCGGTAAACTTTTAATATGGCCATGTTTTTACTTAATTTCTTTCTTTATACTCGAATAAGTCCACAGATGGACATGGGCCTCTCCGTTTGTAGTTAAGATTTGTCTTAATCGCAATAATTGGAAGGGAGTGGCTATCGAAGTACCAAATGCACATGTAAACTCTTGACAGGTGGATAATGATCACGGTATTTGACGTTTTGCATCTTGACGTCCCTTCCTGTATGATTTTACTTCTGATTTTTTGTTATATACTCGTAAGAGGGGGCAAACGAGCATACGGCCCACCTGATGGTAAGTGACTACCGCCCTCCATGCAACTGCAATACCAGGGTAATTGCTGGACTTCTAAAATGAGTAGGCTCTTTTCTTGAAGGTTTTATTGAAGGTTTTCTTGAAGGTATATATAAGGGTCATATCGATCCAGAAAATTCACTGGTGGTAGTCAATACCACAATAAAGTTGAACGAGAAAGAAAACTTCTGGTAAATTGCTCAGTGATGGACCGACAATCTGGTGTAAACTTAATCATTGAACCGACATTTATTCGAGGCCATAAGATTTTCTGGCATTTCGCATAACCACGGACAGAATGAGGTGCTGAATTCCCTTACGCTGCCACAAACACGTATTATTTATTACTAGAAGCAAAGCTGTCGCGTAACATACATACAAAAACATAGAGTGGAAATCTAACAACAATAATTGTAAAACAGTATTAAAATGGTACAAGTTTGAAATTTTATATCGTTCAGGCGATATATTACTGACGTAAGGCTTCTTCTTAATAACTGGCTTTACGGCTCTGGGATCTAGCCCTTCTGAATTTGAAGTTATAATCATCATCATTCATCATCATTACAGCCCTTCACAAGTCCACTGCTGAACATAGGCCTCCCCCAAAGAATGCCACAAAGCACGGTCCTGAGCCACCTGCATCCATCGACTTCCTGCATGTCTTACCAGGTCTCTACTCCATCTCGTGGGGGGACGCCCTACACTTCGCCTACCGGTACGAGGCCGCCACTCGAGAACCTTTCTTCCCCATCGGTTGTCGGTTCTTCGAGCTATATGGCCGGCCCACTGCCACTTCAGCTTACTAATCCGTTGGGCTATGTCGATTACTCTGGTTCTACTGCGGATATCCTCATTCCTAAGTTTATCACGCAGAGAAACTCTGAGCATAGCCCTCTCCATAACATATTATTCTAAATTATTATTCTTAATAATTATTAATTAATAATTATTAGTTAATAATTATTCTTCATAGTATACTGCTTCACAATATGTTGATGCGTCACATTGTGCAGCCCTTGGGAGATTTTGATGGCAACTTGAGCCAGCAGACAGCTGACGGTTGGCGATGGTACCTCAAGGCGCCTAAGTAGACAGACACCTTATTTTAAGAATTACATCACCATCAGAGCACTTGTTTCACAGTTTCCACTCATAGTTCACATGCGCAGATACTTAATACACAAACTCGCACCACTTTTACATATAAAAGTCCACTTCAAACCATTATTTAAACAATAATACAGGAGCAGAAAACCGCCGCCGGTCAAGTTCCCGCCAAAACTCCTGACGTAAAGGACTATTTTCTTACAGAAACGTGACAAACGAACACACAATCTAGCCGATGCCAAGTAAATGAATTTACAGTCCACCACTTACCATCCGGTGTGGCTACTGTGGTCTACAGTAGCCACACCAGATGGTAAGTTGCTAGTGTAGACCACAGACACCTACAATTAACTTCAAATAAAGAAGAAAACAAATGCGTTGTCACCCCTGAGGACTGAGATGGAATACTCATAGTCTATAACTATACTGACTCTCTATACCCTTCTGATTGGAACACTGCAGTGTAAGCACTGCAATCTAGCGACAGAAACAGGTAGGTAGGACTCTTAGATAAAAAAAAGTCCTGCCACCTGGAAAAGCCTCAAACCTTTAAGTGAAGCATAGCGGAGCCCCCTACTAAATGGACTAATTAACTAGTAGAAATAAAGGAATTATTGCGTGCAGGTGGCTCAGGACCGTGGTTTATAGCATTCCTTGGAGGGGTCTGTGCTGATCTGTGGATATGTGATGGGACGTTGTGATGGAGTTATATGGTAAAAGAGGAATTAGCACCTAGAGTACGTATTGGCAGAATTTTTGTCCTCGATTTTCTTATTTTCAGACATGCAGGTTTCTGCATGATGTATTTCTTTACCGCCTACTTCAAGGTAAATCGGCATAAAAATTACCAAATTAATATTTTTATAAGCGCCAGTGGGAATCAATTCCGAGTTGCGAAGCATGCTGTGAAATTTACAGAACGCGCTTGGTCCCTGGGCTAGCATGACTCTTTTTATCGCTCTCGTTCATTCATTCATTCATTATAAACTACCAAAATCCTCCCCAAATATTGCTTGTTATGGGGGATATTCTCCTTAGTTATCACGCTAGGCAGGTGTGTTAGTAACCGCAATCACTTTTTTTCTGGTTGTTATTGGGAAGACGCTACTGTCTCCTTTTATGTCACACATGGGAAGATAAGGGGTAGTGGATATTCTTACAAAGCCACTACAAAGTCAGGTTGCTTGCTTGCCTTTACAAACTTTACATGCAATTAGCTGTGAATGGTTACATATGTAGTTCATACATACATATGTAGGTATGAACACATGTACATAGTAATAATATTATTTACTAATGTTCAAGTGCATTATATACTGGTAAAACCATTCATCCCGACAGGATACATAAAACAAGGGCACGTTTGATCATTGCGTACGTGTTCTATGTTCATATTCGCTAGACGTGAGCGAAACTCACTGCATCAACTACATGAGATTATTTGTGGAGAAATTCACTAGCGCACGTTGTTTATTGGTGTGAAATTTAAAACATAAAAGTCTGTTATAGCACATGAGTAAAGAAACTGTAAAGAGGCAAAGCTTCTAAGGAGCTGTCAAAATTTTTATCTTTTTTGATAGGGTTGGCACAAGAGGATAAAACTTAATAAATAAAACGTTTATCAGCATTTTAATACATACTTAAGATATAATATTTTTTATTAACTACGTATTCTAAATGTTATTGTTTCATAGTTATTGTTCTACAACAATTAGTTGTGGCTTTTAATTAAATGGTAAATTCTAAATTGAATGTAAAGTTTTTTTTTTAAATATTTTAAATATTTATAACAAATATAAAATTCTGCACACGTTTTAATATTTCTCTAGCAATATTTACAATGTTACTATCAACGTCAATATATTATTTGTTTTTTATTTATTTTTTAGCGAAATATTTTGTCAATTAATTCAATGAACGCGATAGATAAAATTGTCCGGTAATAGTACTAAAAACCCAATTGAACACTATCTTTATTAAAATCCTTGTAATGACTGAAAAAAATCTTTTCCGATATTTATAGGTTGTTCAGATCTATTAACGTACAATTTAATTTTTTTGCATTTGTGGTGTTCGAGACAACATATTCTAAGCAAATATCCCGACATATAGACCAAACTACTTTTTTAGTAAACCAAATAGATAATCATTTGTTCCTACTATTAACACAGGGGAAGTAAGATTCTTAGGTCGCGGTGATGGTGTATTAAAATATGGTAATCGTCTGGTTTAATAAGTAACATATCAAAATCGTATTAAAATTAGTATTTTGAGATTTCCATACAGATATTGGTTACGTATGAATATCTTACTGAAGGTAATTCTAACTAGACTACATGTGGGTTCCTGGAAGTTACCACACGCTTGTCTGACTTTTCCAAAGAAATTTTCTTTCTTCTTTTTTCTTTTTTGATTGAGACGTCTTGTAAATACAAATGAATTAAATTTCTTCTGATGTTAATTCTTCATTAAGTTTTATTAAACATTTTATAGACACTTGAAATCCGTCAATAAAATTCATGCTATTTGTAACGACTTTCTGCCTATATTTCGTTATTTATTTCAAATTCCTGAAAAATGCTATCATTTGTTCTAAAAGCTCAATTTAATAAATATCGCATCGAAAAGCTCTTTTATACTTATAAGGAGATTGCAGTGCACTTGAGTTTAAGAAATCAAACAAATTATTAATTTTATTTTACAAAATTAGCGGTATCTATTGCGGCAACCTCAATTAGATTTAAATCTTTTTTTTATAGGAGAGGGGCAAACGAGTATGCGACTCTCCTCATGATAAGTAACTACCGCCGCCCATGAACAACTGCAACACCACGGGAATTGCAGGTGCGTTGCCGGCCATTTAAAAAGGAGTAGGCTCTATTCTTGAAGGTCCATAAGTAGTATCGGTATGGAGAAATTGCTGGTGGTAATCTATTCCACAAGGAAGCTGTGCGAGGGTGAAAACTTCTTCTAAATCACACAGCGGTAGACCGCCAGTCATCCGGATGGCATGGATGGTAATGTGATATGGTGAAATTGAGCGGCTGGAATTAGTCCGAACAATTCATCAGAGCACTCCCCGTGATAGATGCGATAAAATACGCAAAGAGATGCAACATCTCTACACAGTACCAGTGTATTGAGCCGATCAGAAAGAACTCGGTCGTGTACGATTCCAACCGCTCTGCGCTGGATGCGGTCAACTGAAAGGAGCTGGCACTGAGGTGCCCCGGCCCAGAGATGAGAACAGAATTCCATGTGAGGCCGGATTTGTGCTAAGTAAAGTTGCAAGCGATGTGCCGGCATGAAATACTGTCTCGTTCTGCTGAGCACGCCAAGCTTTTTAGGCTTGTTTGGCCTTACCTTCTTAGTGACCATGAAACTATACACTATTCGATATGTCGACGCCGAGGATTCCGATATTAGCTGAGGCAACAAGGGGAGTGCCTTGAAACTAAGGAGATACTACAAAGGGGTTCTTTTAAGTGGTAAACGCGCAAACTTGTGTCTTCTGGGAATTGAACTGGACTAGATTTAGTCGCTCCTAATCCGAGACTTTGTTCAGCAAAGACTCGACTTCAGACACAAGTTTGTCCCGGTACTCGGCGATGTTTTCCCGAGAAATATAGGCACGGCCGGTATATAAGGCATTATGAATGTTACTTGTTTGCAACATATCATTGATATGCAGGAGAAACAGCGTTGGTGATAATACGCAGCCTTATGGAACACCAGCATCGATAGGCTTGAAATTAGAGTATTCACTATCTACTACGACCTTGATACTCCGATCAGCAAGTAAACTGGTGATCCATTTGCACAATTTCTCGGGAAGCCCATAGGAAGGAAGCTTCGAAAGAAGCGCTTTGTGCCAGACCCGATCAAAGGCTAACATCAAAAACGGCCAATGCCTCCCACTTGGACTCTACTGCCTTCGCCTATCTATGAGTCAGGTAGACCAGAAGATCACCAGCTGTTCGATCCCGACAAAAACCATACTGGCGGTCACTAATCAGCTGGTGATCTTCAAGGTACCATATGAGCTGGCAGTTTATAATGGATTCCATTATTTTGGAAAACAAGGGAGTTATGGCGATAGGCCTGTATTTGGACGGGTCTGAGTGATCGCCTTTTTTAGGGATCGGATGAACCAAAGCTGTCTTCCATGAATTCGGGACTACGCCTTGGGAGTAGGAGTACCGGAAAAGACTCGTTAAACCAATGCCGAAGCACATGTCGACTCTATCAGGCCTACTCGACTTGCTGACATCTAGGGAGAAGAGTGCTTTACGAAGCGAGCGCTGTGTAAATCGCACATCCGGCATGGAGCACTCACACCACGTGACGTGAGCTTAAAAGATCGGCTTTCTCCTTTTCGGCATGGGCCAGTGAGTCGTCCTCTCTGTGCAGAGATCGAAGAGATGACTGACAGAAGTCCCGTTGGACAGCCTTGGCGAGAGACCAGAATGCACGGGTTCCCGCAGGAAGTCGAACTAGCTTCTCGCCAATTCTGCTGATGTGCTCAGACCTTGCCTCGGCAATGACGCTTTTGAAGGACCTTTTTTTTTTTTGCGGATGGAGAATCATCAAATGACGCCTTTCGCTCTGGGTGGAGCGGAAGGGAGTCTCAGACTTTTACTGACTAAAAACCATCCGTGTTCCTTCAGTGCTCTTACGTTCCGGAGCCGCGGTATCTCATTCGAACAGCCCGCAGCCCCGGCAGGCGTCGGCCCTTGCGGGCCCCTTCACGCTGCTGACAGCTCTTTGAGGCGCGCGTGGAACAAAACGCGCCGTCGACACGGCCTGTCGTCGTTAGACGGACGGACGGCGAGCTACCCATTGCTCGCCGACCACAGGCCCGCGCTTACGGTGGCCGGGGGCCACGACGTAGCCCCCGACGCCCGGGGCGTCTCCCGCGGCGGCCGGGAAGGAAAGCTGCTGCTCTCTCCTTCTCCCGCTCCGCCACCTCCTTCGCTAGCATCACTGCTTCGCAGAAGGTGGTGACGGCATCCCATTCCGTCTCGCTCCGGACCATGGCTTCGACCAGGGCCGGACGCGAGAGGTCGCCGCCGCCTATCGCCGCTACGAGGACACGGCGGTGCTCCGCCCAGGCAGGGCACACCTCCACGGTGTGCTGCACCGTGTCCTCCGGTCGATCCTCGCAGTGGGAGCACCCGGGCGTTTCCTCCCGCCCGATTCGGTGCAGGAACCTCCCGAACACACCTTGTCCGGTGAGGACCTGCGTCAGGCGGAAGGTGAGAACGCCGTGGCGTCTCTCAAGCCACTCCTCAAAGAGGGGTCTTATCGCCGCTATAGTGGCGTGCCCAGCACGGGGTTGCAACAGTCGCTCTCTCCATGTCGCCATGAGATCATGCCGGAAGTCTGTCCGCTGCACGACAACTTGCCGCGGCAGCGGGGTTTCCCCCCGGCATAGTGCCTCCGCGCGCCATTCGTGCAGGCGCGCGAGGACTATCGCCTCCAGATCCCATGGCGGCAATCCGGCAAGGAGGCACGCTGCCTCGCGGGAGATTGTGCGGTAGCCGCGAACCATTCTTACGGCAACCACCTTTTGGGTCGCGTTCAGGTGGTGAACGGCAAGCCGCGCCAAACCACGCGCCCACACCGGGGCCCCGTAAAGGGCCATGGACCGCGCAATCCCCGCGTATAGCCTCCGGCAGGAGGCGTTTGGCCCCCCCAGGTTCGGCAGGAGCCGCCTGAAGGCAGCCCCGGTCCGTTCCAGTTTGGGAGCATAACGTCGGAAGTGCTCAACGAAGTTCCATCGGCCGTCGAGGACGAGTCCTAGGTACTTCAACGTCGACTCGACGCCGATGGATACCCCTCCTACCATCGCTGAGGATCCCGGTGGTGGCCTGTTCCGAGGACCATGGAAGTGCATGGCCTCGGACTTGTGCAGATTCACCTCAAGAGCCAGCTGCCGGATCCTCTCAACGACTATCGCAACCCCGCGTGTCATATTTTCCGCCGCCACCTCGTACGACCCCCCTGTGCCAGTACCAGCGTGTCGTCAGCGTAGCAAACTACGCTGACGCCGGTAGGGAGGTCGGCGCGCAGCACCCAGTCGTAACCGATGTTCCACAGGGGCGGCCCCAGAACCGAACCTTGTGGGACACCGCACGACATCTCTCGCCGGTTCCACTCACCGTTGCGACCGGGGTAGATGACGGCCCTATCAGATAGTCCCCGACTATACGACGGAGATAGGTCGGCACCCGGTGATACCGGAGTGCCTCCCTAATGCAGCTCCAGGGCATGGAGTTGAAGGCGTGGCGATGTCGAGAGACACCGCCAAAACAACCCCCCCCCCTGGCCACTGCATCCCCCGTCGTGAGGGGCTTTTGAAGAACCTGGAGGCGGAATTACACTTCTTTTTAAGTGCGCTGGTGTTTACATCCCGAGACGTTGATGCGTCAGACCAGGCCCGGTAGCACTCCTGCTTATAGCATGATGCTATTTTACAGGAATGACCAAGTGAGATGTATAGAACAAAGGAAACGACCGTTTAGTAGCGAGGCTAGTTTATTACTGTCGTGCTGCGCACCCGCAATACATATCATTCCTCTACACTTAATTTTGATACCTGTTAACAAAGTAGATTTACAGTGATCAGTTAATACTTAAATTTCTATTAAATATATAATACATAAAGTTTTAAATAAAACAATATTTAAGATACTTATGACTTAACAGATGTACAACATTTAATAAATTAAATTATACCACACCACACCACAACAACAACTAGATTTAATAACACAATGAATCATTTAAAATACTTCTTATAATCTATCCCCTTCCGGGGGCGCAGTTGACGAGCGGGTGTCGGTGCCTGCGCTGGTGGTACGTCATTGGAGCGGACAGAATCGCTCTGAGGCTGTTCGACTCCGTTTTCGGAAGCTTCAGGCGAATCTGACGCTTCCGGAATCTCTGTTGAATCTCTCACGCTGTCCTGTGCCGAATAATCGCCCCATTCTTCCCCATTAACATCGTCTATTGCGTCAGTATTAACGGGTTGCTCTACTATGGTCGATGACCGAGGATTGCCTACAGAAGGTTCGGATAAAGGAGCATTCACGGGCATAGACGGTGACAAGGGTAACGACTGAAAATTGCGACTCTCAACATTATCAGTGTTATTAATTTTTAATGAATTATCGTTGCCCGTAAATTTAAACAGCTGATCTATATGTCTAATGCATGTTGCTTCAAATTTTATAATAAATATTTTGTACATTTTACTACCGACCTTCTCTTTAATTGTACCTAACTCCCAAGTTTCTTTCCGGGCACTGTACCACCGAGCCTAAACAGTATCACCTATTTCAAAAAATCTCCTACTGGTTACTAAAGGCATATTTAATTGTGTTTTTTCTATGGGTATAATTAGGTCGAGACGAGATCGTAGATTTCTACCAAACATTAATTTAGCCGGCGTTTCGCCGGTTGTACAGTGTACCGTGTTCCTGTAGTTAAATAAATATCCCAATAATACTTCATTAATTTGGTGCTGTGGTAGGTTATCTTTTAAAATACATTTTAGCATTTTTTTACAAGTCCTAACCGAATTCTCCGCTTGTCCATTACTTGGTGGATGATATATGGGGGAAGTTAAGTACTTAATACCATTGTTAGAGCAGAAGGTCTTAAATTCATTAGAGTTTATTTTAACATCGTTATCAGAAACTAAAACATTAGGTATACCGAAAGTAGAGAAAATATTTTTTAATTTTGTAATAAGCGATTGTGACGACGTTCCACTGTTCATGAATATACATTCCAGCCATTTACTAAACGAATCAACTACCACGAGGTATACCCTTTGCCCTACGGTCATGTAGTCGATATGTACGCGCGGCCATGCGCCGGCGGCGGCGGGCCACGGCGCCGGCGGATCGCGCGGCGGGGCGCAGCGTAAGCTCACGCATGTTTTGCAGGACCCGATCCAACGTTCAATGTCGCGGTCGATACCCGGCCACCACATCCTACTTCGTGTGTTACTTTTTGTTTTTATTATTCCTAGATGTGTGTCGTGTAGTTCTTTTAGCATGTGTTCCCTAAACTTTGACGGAATTACTATTCTATGTCCCCTAAATAAGCACCCTTGTTCGAACTGTAAGTCGGACTTACATTGAAAATAAGGAAGTATTGTTCGACAGCTTATTTTACGTGGCCAACCGTGATTCATGTACCTAATGACTGTTTTAAGAACCGTATCTTGTTGTGTCACTTGTGCAATATCGCGGATTGTCGTCGCCGGTGACGTCTCATTCATAAACTTAACTACGTAGTAAGAGTCTAAATCGTTATCGTGGCAATCCGATGCATTTCTACACGTTAAGGGTGAGCGAGAAAAATAATCTGCAACTACGTTTTTATCGCTCGACACATATTGGACAGTGTAATTATAGGCCGATAATATTATAGCATAACGCTGTAATCTCAGCGCTGTTGTAATCGGTATGCCTGTTTTAGTATCGAAAATAGAAACTAGAGGCCTATGGTCGGTTTTAAGAATAAACGGCTCGCTTCTACCATACAAAAATTGATGAAATTTCTTCACCCCGAATATAATGGTAGTTGCCTCTTTCTGAATTTGGCTGTAGTTACGTTCACTGGTGGTGAGTGAACGAGACGCAAATGCGAGGGGGCGTTCGTGACCGTCGTCCGATCGTTGTGATAGAACGGCGCCTAGGCCCCCGGGTCCGGCGACCACGCACAGTACGAGTTGTGCTGTGGGCTCGAAGTGCGCTAGCACGCGTTCGGACGCCAGCTCGCGGCGCACTGCCGCCATGCTACGCCTCTGATGCTCGCCCCACTCCCATGGCGTATCGCGACGCAATAGCTCGTGAAGAGGATGGAGTAGTGAAGAAGCATTTGGTATAAAATTCCTATAATAATTGACCATGCCTAAAAATCTCTTAACTTCGGTTACGTTAGTCGGCTCGGGCGCATTAATGATAGCGTGAACTTTTTCCGAGTCAGTCTTTAAGCCGTTTTTATCTATGACATAGCCTAAATATTTTACACTATCCTTAAAGAAATCACACTTGTCTCTCTGTAGTCGCAACCCAGCGTCACTTAACCGACTTAATACTTCTTCTAATCTTTTAATGTGGGAATCACTATTGGGGCCAGTTATACATATATCATCGAGCCATACGCTGACTCCATCTATGCCAGAGAGAAGTGTCTCCATAGCCTTTTGAAAGATTGCAGGTGCATTAGATAAGCCATACACTAATCTTGTATATTTAAATAACCCTTTATGGGTATTTATTGTTGTAAGTAATTGTGATGGCTCATCTAAAACAAATTGATTATAAGCATTCTTAAGATCAATTTTACTGTATCGTTCGCCACCCCCAATTTTAGCAAATACCTCTTCGATTCGAGGTAGGGGGTATCTTTCAATCAAAAGATCTTCATTCAGCGTGACCGAGAAATCTCCTGCTATTTTTATTTTATTGTTTTCCTTCAAAACAGGTACAATAGGCGTGGCATACTCTGATTGGTCAATTGGAACTAAAATACCTAAGGTCACTAAACGGTTCAACTCTTCTTCGACTTTATCCCTAAGGGCAAAGGGTACGGTTCGTGGCTTGAAAAACTTAGGTTTTGCATTTTCCTTTAAACGTAAACATACTTTAAATTTATTGAACGAACCTAACTCATCCTGCCACAAGTTAGGGAACTTTTGCAATACATTGTTTACATTCTTATCAATACACATAGACATTATGTTAGTTGTTATAATTAAATTAAACGCGGACATAAAATCTCTACCCAGCAGGGGAGGACCCCCATTTTTAACAACATAAATTTTTATTTTGTGTTTAACTTTATTATAACAAGCTTCAACCCAGAAATATCCAAGTGGAGAGATTTTATGCCCATTATACAGACACATTTTTATATTGCTGTTATTCAAATGATAATCGGAAAACTTTTCAGCATACAGTTTTTCAGAAATTACACAGCTGCTCGAGCCTGAATCTAGTTCCATTGTTAAGTTGTGATTGCCCAAAATTAAATTTATTTCAATTGGTTTATCATCAACGTACCTTAAGTTAAAGTTCTGGCATTCTACGCAACCTGTGTCCTTGGCCTCATTAGCGCCGCATTCCTGTTCTGATTGAATGTGATAAGCACACGAGTTATTTTTATTTTTAGCACAAACTTTCTTTAAATGCCCTTTTATACCGCACTTTTGACACTTATAGCTTTTGTACCGGCATTTATCACTGTAATGATTTTTCATACCACAAACTGAACAGGAGCCAGTTTCGCGTCGCGATGTCCTAGCGCCGACACTGTCATTGCCACTGCCGTCACCTCCGCTTCCCCGAGCGAACTGGTGAAATTTTGCACGATACACAGGTTCTTCCTTGATGACCCCAAAATCGCTCGTATTCAGCATCACCTTTACCTCTCTTGCGCAAGCAGCTTGTTCCCCTATTTCAATCGCCTTAGTTAGCGTAAGTGTTGTCGGGTTCTGCTCGAACAGCTTGTCACGTTCCGGGCCAGAGCCCAGGCCTAGGACAAAACGATCTCTCAGATTCGTTTCCAGGGCGTCGCCGAATTCGCAATGGCTTGCTAGTCCTCTTAATCGCGCCGCCCAGTCTCCCAGTGATTCTCCTGGACTTCTAGTCGCTCCGAAAAAGTTGGCCTTATCTACGAAGGAGCACTGCTTTGGTTTGAAATGGCTGTTGAGTATTTGAACTAGCTCGTTGTAAGTTAACGATTCCACCGTGTTAGGGTACGCTAAGTTACGTACTAAGCGGTAGGTTTCATCGGTGAGATGAGTAAGCAGGATACCACTCTTAATTTCTTCTTTTGTCACATTATTTATCCTTAGGAACTGTGTTAATTTCCCATAAAATATTGACCATTCACTTGTTTTGTGATCGAAAACAGGCAAATTACCTAAATACGACATATTTTTTTTTACGCGTAGGTATGTACAAAACTCGTCGCCAGTGAGATGTATAGAACAAAGGAAACGACCGTTTAGTAGCGAGGCTAGTTTATTACTGTCGTGCTGCGCACCCGCAATACATATCACCAAGCCATGCCTGGGATCTACCTCCGATGGGCACCACAGAGGATGGAATAAAAAGTTCCATACCCTGAAGTACCACATCAGCAACAGAATCGGCAACAACGCTGGGTTCTTCCGGCAAGAAGCAGACCCGCGTCCAAGGGTAGGATGCAAAGAAAGACCGCATCCCGTCCCGATCGGCCGGCCTATAGTGCCAAACACGGTGGCAAACTGCATATCGCAACTGCGATGGGAGCGTGAGTGGCACCGTACTCTGGATCAGACAATGGTCCGAAGAGCCCAGAGGAGTATCGACGGAAACCTAATATCCGTCCGGATGAGAGGTCAGCAGAAGTTCCAACAGGAAAGGTACATGATCCTCCACAGCTGGAATCAAAATAACCAGTTATGTTAGACCATATGCCAAGGCAAAGTCATAGACAGATCTACCCGTATGATCGGTTAAACGGGAATTAAGCCATTCAGCGTGGTGGGCGTTAAAATCACCGAGTATCACGATCTCTGCGGATGGGACTTGTTGTAGCACGGAGTCTGCATCCATTTGGACGTGGTCAATGAGTCGGTCTGTGTCGGCATTACCGCTATGGGACGTTCGTCGCTGTCTACGCTCAGCCATAGGATGGACAGGTCCGTACCTTCAAGACTGCCGAGGCGTCGAAAACAGATATCCTCTCTGACGTATACGCAAACCCCAGCCCGAGGCACAAAGGAGTGTTCTAGTTTGTACCCCGGGTAGGAGAGATATGAAGTATCAGCTGGAAAGGACACCTGAGTCTCGGTTAAAAAGAGCGAGGCCGGCTTCGTCGTCCCTAGATGGTAATGGACAGCGTTAAGGTTGGGATGAAATCTCCTGGTGTTTCAAAACTTCACGGATAGCGTGACATTGGTCGCCTTGGTCTTATTGCTCCGCTTGTCCAGAGCAGTATTATTCGCAAGCAGAATTTTGCCCCCCCCCCCCCCCCCCAGAATATGCTGGGCAGCCTGAGCACTTACGCTCAAAAATGGAGTAGTTTGGTTGTGGATGCTCAGCGAGGGATTCTCCAGAGGTGCTGGTACCCTTCTGGGGTAGTCTTTTCTTTAATTTTGCTAACATGTTGATAGGGAGGGGAGGAATTGGGCCTCCGGCCACCTGCACTCACCAAGCGCAACGCAGAGATAAACCTCTTCTTCACGCTGGTATTTTGTGAGATCGTGGTACCACCCTGGTTCGAGACGGCCCATCCGTGCGACAGCAAAACAGCGTGGCTTTACCATTGTTAAAAATCTACGTAAACCATATTTACACTTATTTATATTTTAGTGATACGAATTATTCTTTAAAAAACAAAATTTGAAACTTATAATTTATTACAGAACCCTCAATTTGAGCATGGGCCGAGCCGATTTAAGGCCTTAACTGCGGTTGAAATGCCTAAATCTTGGATATTTAAGTGAAAAAATCTCAATAACTTTTCATTTAATCCACAAAAAAATACAGGGTAACAGAAGAGGATTTGGTAAATGATTTTAATTGAACAAAATTGTATTTTTGTTAACCCTTTATAAGAAAAAAAATCCCCAAAGAGTACCTATTTTTGTCATATTTTGCGAAATTTCTCCAAAACGGCACAAGCTTTTTAAATAGTTCTTACACTAAAAAAAAGGTCTTAAAAATATTAATATTTTTAAATGAGCGTTTTATTTTTATTCCCCGTTTTATAAGAGAATATATATTATAATTATAGCGACTTCGTTCAAATATATATTATTTTTTTAAAAGTTTATACTCAATTATAAATATTTTTAAGACTAGAAATAATTAATTTAGTTAATATCTGTACACTGGTAACTGTAAATATTATTCTCTAAATAAATTAATTTTAAAAGTGCCCAAAGAAGAAGAAATTTTCGCGGCGACGTTGATTAGTGAAATTGAAAAATGCATTTTTATATAATTTAGATGTGGAACGATGAACATGCTCTCGTTACTTAGATTTCGATAGTTTTTAATGTCTATGTAATTTTATTGTTGCATATTGTTATTAATTAGTTGATACTGAATTTTATAATTATGTATTACAATAAAACGCTGTTTTTATGAGTATGACTTTATAAAATATTATTGGGGAGGGAAATATAGATACAGATACTTACATTTAGGTACACTGTTATCAAATTAAATCAAACAATTTAAATAGATAAAAAATGGTGCTTTCCTAAGTATAAATAACTATATAAAGACATTCTTGGGTTTATGGTATTTTTTTTAATGTTAGACAAACTATCATCTAAAAATGTAAAAATTTTAAATTTGAGAGGGGTTTCTCTTCGTGATAAAGTTAGAAATGAAGATATTCGCAGTAGAACCAGAGTAACTGACATAGCCCCATGGATAATTAAACCGAAATGGCAATGGGCTGGGTATATAACATGAAAAACCGAAAAAAAAAATAGAAAGAAAGG